>JARYHS010008074.1:101449981-101813042 GCA_031002005.1 Vandiemenella viatica | reverse complement strand
TTGGCTGTATGTTGAACATCGTGTTCTGACTACCGTGTGAAATAATATTCTGTTTGAACGTTTTTGGCAATACAGATATAGCGCATAGGTTTATGTTTAATTCAATGACCGTCGTCAGTACTGTGTGTAAACAAATGAAATTGTTTTCCGTAATTGAGGTCATCTGCTATATCCATTAATTTTTATAGTGATCGTATTTTTTTTAACCAATCCGAAAAAATCACAAGCTGACTATTTAGATTAACGCCTATAGAGGCCTATCGTGATATGACACACAGCCACATAGAAAGACACACAATCACATGTCCATGCATACACACAGTATAGTATAAATTGGGGAGCGTGCCCACCAAAAAACTGTCAATCATTTTCACACCTATTGTTCTCCCCCTCCCACCTGTCAATCATTTTCACACCTATTGTTCTCCTCCCCTCCCACCTGTCAATCATTTTCACACCCTATTGTTCTCTCCCCTCCCACCTGTCAATCATTTTCACACTCTATTGTTCTCCCCCCTCCCACCTGTCAATCATTTTCACACCTCTATTGTTCTCTCCCCTCCCACTTGACTTGAGGGCCACTTGACTCGAGTGCCACTTGACTAACCTCAGTTACCCCTCTATTGTTCGACCACTTGAGCGACCCAGGTGTGTCGCGCCAGCTGCCCTCGCGGTTCTTTGTTGTCCTCCCCACCTGTCAATCATGGCCACTTGTTTGAACACCTGCCTTCCCTAGCACCAGCTGCCCTTGGGGTTCTTTGTTAGGCCACTTGAGCGACCCCAACCACACCAGGTGTGTCGCGCCAGCTGCCCTCGCGGTCCTTTGTTCTATTTCTGTATTGTCAGACCACTTGAGCGGCCTCTAACCGTCATCTGCGAAGCAGCAGCTGCCCATTCTATTGTCAGACCCCTAACCCCACCAGCTGCATCGTTTCATCGACAGGTTTGAACATGCTCACCCCCCACCACCGCTCCAACAAGCAGGACTGCCCTCCGACCGGCCTGCTGACCTCAGTGTTCAGCCATGTCTCGCCCAGTACTGTTGTTCTCGGCCGTTTATCAGCTTAACGCCGGTGACACAAAGCGTTTGACGATAGGTTTATCGTCCAAACACGAATTTGAGCCAGTAGTAGTGCTCGAAAAAGTTGGATACCGCACCAAGGTTATACTGACGTATGAAGAATGGGTCGTGCTGACTCAAGTACTGGACGTTGTGTCAGATTTGTTCAACACAGCGAGCGACCAGGCCGACATTCCTCTTGGTGAGCATACCGTCTCCTGCCGTACGGTTGCCGGGGCGAAAACAGTATACTTCGCCCCAAATGCCGATCCTGCCAGCGGCGTCTACTTCGGAGATTCTACTTGGAAGAACATCATCGACGCGCAGCCTGCAGTTTCCAGCGCCTTGGCCGTCAAGAAGAGGTGGGGATACTAGTTGCAAGATACTACATAGAATTTGTGGACATTTTGTCAAGTAAAGTGCTACGAGACTTTAATATGGCCACAGTGCAAAAACTGGTTGATATGTACATTAACGATGTTTATGTGGCTCAAGTGACACCAAGTTCGTCATTGGATTATAGTCTACTAAAATATGAACTTATTGCATATAAAAATTTGCTTGTATTACCCGATGTTAATAACATTGTAATTAAGAATTACACTCCTGGGTATGATGTTTGTGGACCATATATGTGCCTGGACAATAAGTGCAAGAACTGATGTGTACATCATATGAAAGAAAAATGTTGTTAATAAAATACATGTATAAAAAGTATAAATAAAAAATGCATTGTATTTGATTTGATTTCTTTTTATTTCACCCACCATTGGGCAATTAAATATACATTTTCAACAGCACATATAGCATTACAAAATAAATGTCCTTTACAAAGTTTAATCAAATTATTCGTCCTGAGTTCTCGTAGAGGTGGACAACCTAAATCTTCTATATTGTAGCAGACTTTCTTCCTGATAATCTTCTGAAACCATCGAGCCTTCTCCAGTCCTTTAACATATATGATTGAGTCATCTGTATTGGTGATTGCATGTAAAATAGTACATAGTCTACTGAACGTAACACCAGTAGCATTCCAAGGTATTCCATGGTAATTATGTGTCAACCATCTCACTGTTGGGTCGTTACCTCCACGTCTTGGTGATTTTACAGAGATGCAATGTGTAGCAATAATGATGTCTGATTGTACTACACACACGGCAACTTCTTTAAAGATAAACGCTCCATCTCTCGTCTTGAATCCTTGCACGTCCAGGAAGATGGTCGGCATGATACTGGGTGGTGATGATGGGCGCTATCTGGTTTTATGTGAGTTTACGCACAACACTTGTTAGCGGTATGTATTCCACTACACGGTCGTGAAGGATTAGACAATATGCGGCGGTGTAGGCTGGAAAATTGTCAGTGCTATCAAACTCCATACGAATATCCACAGGTCCTGTTTTTATCGACTCATTTTGATGTGAACAGTCTATTACAGCTATAGGGGTTGGCAATAAAGTCTTCTCGCTCTAGTAGCGGTGAGGGATGGTCTCGTTCGTAGTAAGCCTGTTGGAATCTTGCATACATGTCATACAACAGTGTTGTTCGGTTTTTCTTAAAGTCCAAATTCATGTTCTCGTACGGGTACGCAACGTCATTTAGGAACACTTTGACATTGGCGAGATTACAGTGGTCAAAGATAGCTGCACTTAATTCGGCATTCCGTTTCCTATTTGTTTGAAATGCCAATACTACAAACCTAGGTTTTTCCAGTTGCGTTGATGTTTTCAAAGACCAAATTTGAGACTTACTTATAGGAAGCAGCGGGTACTCCAAAGATCCCAGCTTCTGAAATTAATGCGAAGTGGCTTCCCACTATCTACAATCTTAAGCAACGCAGTTTTTCTCTTTCACTAACTTGCAGATGAGGCACCACCCATGCCAGTTTACTGATGGCAAATTTACTTTTCTGAGGGTTTGGATTGGCCTGCACGTATGAATTTGTATCGTCCCTAGATCGAATAAGTATTAGTTCTTGTTTTACATTTGCCAGTATCCTTTTAAAGTCTTCACAAAAACCCAAAAGCATACTCAACGGGATACATACATCGAAGTAGCCATTTCCAAGATCACGTTGCCCCCATCCTGCGTTCTTCAACATACCAATTTGTTGAGGACCAGCAGAAATAAAAGTCTTCAATGTGCTTGTGATACCTACATTTCTATTTCTGTCTATTTCAACTCCATTAAGTTCTAACCGAATTTCCTCAAATAGAAACGCGAATGCATTGGATGTGAGAAGCGAATTTGTAACTCCTGATCCATCTGATTTGACAAATCTTCCTTCAATATGCAAGTAACTTTCGCCTGGCAGTGTATATGTATCTTGGTTCTGAATAGGTATCCGAATTTCATCATTATTATTAAACGTTGTTGGCGTATGCGGCTGATGACTCAAAAACTGTTTACGCGTCACCGACTCGCCAAATTCCACACTGGAAGTTATATCAAGCACCTCATCCATTTTTATTCACTGTATAGCCTAACGACTGTAGGAAGAGCACGTTAGCAGGTGTTAACCGTTTCACTGTCGGTTCACTACTGACAACTGTTGGAGTCTGACGCTTCTTATTATAACGAGCGCCCATTCTTTATATGTAGTCTCAGAGTAATAGTTTCACCTCTGAAATCCACTAAATTGCCGTCCTGGTCTACAACTCTAATGTGAATGTTGCTAAGCGTTTTCACAGTGATTGGGAGATAGATGACGTTTGCAGGTACTTCTACAATCTTGTACCCTGGTGGTACTGTTGGAAAAAACTCGTGTAGTGTATGCCCCAGCTTATCGTTGACGTAATTTCCAGTACATATGCTGCATTCTACACGTATCGCGTTAACTTTGAATATCTGCACAGTGTAGTCTGAGGTATGAAATCCAGGCTTTAATATACGTCTCGAAAATCCGAGCAGTGAACCAATTGAGTTTGGTTTCGTGAAGTCTATTTCCACAGGTGTTTGTATCTCGCACTTGAGTGAATTGTTGTTTGCTCTAATAATTAGTTTCTCGTTATTTGCGTGCCGAGCCAAATAAGTTGCCAAATCGTCAATGTCGTACGATCCTGTAGGTATATCTATCACTTTATTCTTCGAGTAATGAAATTTACTATTTGTCTCATCAATGTTCGGAATCGAATTGTATGTTTGAAAATCAACTAATCCGATTGTATACTCGCCTTCGCTCAAATCTATCGGTGGAAAGTAATCACAGCTCAAGACCGAACTATTGCCGGACAAGCAGAGTGTCACAGACATGTGTGTTACCCCGACCAAGGTTCATGCAAGACTGATGCTATGCATTCTGATGCAGGAATTTTAAACACAAATGTCCACATATGTGTGTACCAAATTCCTGGTGTCTCTGCACATTGTACAGTATTCTGTTACCTGCAAAGTACCGTTGCAATTCCAATGGTGGAGGTAAGTCACCAAAACTGTCAAAATATTTCACTACACCATCCTTGTACTTGATGTATGCTACCCAGTGTGTTCCGGCATTTTCAGCACTGTCCAAGTTCACAATTCCACATTCACGTTCCTGAATTTTTTTAGGTAATGCATCGCGCATGAAGACGCCACGAAAATGAGGTATACGCAAACGCCTTACATGTCTACGTATATCATCATCCGTCAACGCCTGATCGGACTTTTTTTTTTCTCTTTAATCCCGATCCATCCTTTCGGTACGGTTTCAGATAAAGACCTTTACCCCTCATAGCAATTGCCTCCATGGTTTCATTGTGTCGTTTCTGTTCGGACAACTGCTTTTTCGCCTCTTTAGCTGCTTTAACTGCTCTGGCGATGGCTGAGGCTCCTCCAGCAAGAGCTCCGGCAGCTGACAATCCAGCAAAAATAGGAATTAAAGGTAGGATGCCGCCCTTCTTCTTCGTCTTCTTCTTTTTAATGCCTGCGCCCAATTTTAACTTAGCACGCATGGCGCCGTTAACTAGAAATGCAGCTGCCCGTTCACCGAACTTTGCATCTTTAGCCCTCATTCTGTTTGAAGCTTTCTCCGCAAGTACTCGGTCTGCATTGCGTCTGTCAGTACCCTGCGCATACGCAATGTCATGTTCCCTACATGCAGCATCCAATAAAATTTTGACTTTGGAGGAAGCGTGGCCTCGGTGAGCTTGTCCCACGAATCCATGTACTCGTAGGGAAGACACCCTTGCGTTTAACTAATTGGAACTTCTCGGGATCGGCGAAATAAGCACTGGTAATTCTCATGTCACCGTCGTCAAGGGTTCCAACCAGTTTGTCTAATGGGGCCTGCATGAAACGGTACGAGTCCAGAAATCTTAAAGTGATTGAAGTATATGGAGCCTTTTTAGAAAAAGAAATATATCGTTCTGTGTTTATGGGAAGCACATCCATCCCATCACCGTCGAGGTCGGATAAAGCCATAACTATAAAGTGAGCGTCATACCCAGAAAGGTTGTGAAAGAAAATGGGCAAGTACGTTGGATTTTTAAACTGCAAATTGCAGTCATTATGTGCAGCCCCCCTAAATTTACCTGTGATATGACAATGATCACGGACCTTGACAGTCCCCGGTTCAATGTCTTTCTCACAGATATGGCACACCGTAGCAGAAACAAACTTTGCTTCTTGCTCGTCTGTCATTACAAGAGGAATACACCTCTTGTAAATTTTATCGACTTCCTTGGCAAGCGCAACAAGTTGTTCCACAAGCCATTTCTCGGGATTTACGCCCGAGTAGGAGTCGAAACGCGACAGACTAGGCACGTCTGGGCAACGACCTGGTATGCGGCAGCGAAAGGGACATGTTTCTGGACTCTAGTAGAGTGAGAGCGTTGGGTGGAGGACTGCATGAATCATAAGGCTCTAATAAACTTTCAAAGTCCGCGTAAACGACAACGGGTACACGCTGTTGGTGCACAAAATCCTTAAACTTTAAGGTTTTATCGTCGTCGCCGGGTAAATCAACTCTTACTGATTTAACCCTTGAGCAATCGATTTCATGGCGTTCCAAGACATCTTTGCTACTGAAATGTTGCAGACATCTGTCACAAATAAATATTGCACCATTATGCTTGGATAATGAAGATCTAACTAATGCGAAGTTGTGAATCCAACAATAATGGAATTTTCCAGTACCGTCAGTAATCATCAACATGTTTATGTGTTTACCGCGTTTGTCTGCAGTGTGATGGAGGGCCCCGGAAACCACATGTTTACCATTATCTACATCCAGACCGAAACATTTACTGAATAGTCTGGATTTTGCCTCTCGAATTTGGAAATGTCTGAGAGTTTTTACCGGAAACTCAATACCTGAAAAATCGAAACTGTGGTTGGCGAAGGCTTGTCTATAATTTTCAATGCGATCTCCGTGTCTCTTAAACACCCCTACTTGAGCAGCAAGAAGGGACCATAGAAAGCATAAGTCATCGTCTTTGTTGTTCACATTGACAACTGCATTCTTTCTACGGATATCAGCTGGCAGAGCAACATAGGAAGACCCACGATAAAATGGTTCGAATTTAGAAATGTTGATGTCGAGGGAGATGATTCTATCGAGAGTTTTGCCGCTGTCCCTTTCTTGAAACTCACACAATTTTACATTGAGCTCCGACTTCACATAGTTTTTATACCAATCAGACAGGGATGTGCTGCGCGTGACTTCACGCATTTTAGTAAAAAAAACACATACGGACGGTTTTTAAAGCGGCTTCCTTCTGAATTTTGTATGTTGTAATCAGCCCCACCTGAACTTTTACGGACGGGGAGGACTGACTATCAACAATTTCGCGAAGTTTTTCAGTCAAAGATCATGGCAAGCATCAATGTATTTAATAGGGTCAATGTAATTTAATGAATTTAGAATGGTACCGGTATAAATTCTACGTTCAAAAGCACTTTCCCGGTCTTCAAGGATCAAGCGCGCTGCTGGCAACTCACCCCCTGTTGCTGCATCGTTGTGGCTGCTAGATGGTAATGAACTATCAGTAATAGCTGCTGGGTGACTGCTGCTGGATGCCGGCCGCCACGACGACGTGCTAGCTTCAGGCTGGCGTGATGCTGTGGTCGGCTGCCATGTCGATGTGCTGGCGACGGGCTGGCGTGGCGACGGGGTCGGCCGCCACGATGATGTACTGGCGACAGGCTGGTGTGATGTCGGAGCGGGACGCCACGATGATGTATTGGCGACAGGCTGGCGTGATGCTGGAGTCGGCTGCCACGATGATGTACTGGCGACTGGCTGGTGTGATGCCGGAGTGGGCCGCCATGATGATGTACTGGCGACAGGCTGGTGTGATGCCGGAGTGGGCCGCCACGATGATGTACTGGCGACAGGCTGGCGTGATGCTGGGGTCGGCCACCACGATGACGTGCTAGCACCGGGCTGGTGTGATGCTGGAGTCGGCTGCCACGATGACGTGCTGGCGACGGGTCGATGAGGAGCAGCGGGTCGATGAGGAGCAGCGATAGGCATGCCAGGACCTGCTGCCGTGGCCGGCGTTCCCAGGGTCGCCACAGTGGTGGTGGGGCAGGATCATTCCTGTTGACGGCGGCAGGCTCATTTGCGGCCGACCCCTGTATACCGGAACCTGAAACAGAAAAAAAAGGAAAATTTTAGTAACATTGAAAAAAAAAATAAACATGTAAACAAAAACAAAAAATATTCAAAGAAGTAGTATTGACTTACCAGTAATTCTATGGTTCCGGCGTGTAGGCGAATCTCCTGCGGGTATCGGTGGTGTGGAAACATATTGCACCACAGACTGCGCCGGTATTATCCATCCCGGTGATGATGGTGTCCGGTGGTGCACTGGATGATGGTAAGCTTCGAAATGACGGCGCATGGCCATCTAAGCTCCACTGTGATGAATCTGAAACAGAATAAAAAAAATATTTAGTAATATGAAAGAAAACAAAATTATGTAATATGAAAAAAAAAAAATATTTGCACTTACCATTAGAATTGGTCGTTGCCGTTTGGAGTTAGAAAGTAATGGAGTCCCATCGCGTTTATTACGCTGCTGACTAGAAGTCGCTTCCATATCTGAAACATAAAAAAAAACGAATATCAGTAACAAAATAAACATGGAACAACATTAAAAAACAGATAAATATACAACTTCTATGACTGACATACCTTCAAAACTGAAAATTTCGAAATCGCCACATTCTGCAGACAGAAAAAAAAATGAAATAGAAAAAAATATAACTTTATAAAAAATAATTACAAGTTAAAAATTAAAAAAATGCTTACCACCAATTAGTTCATTGGTTGCAATATTTAGAAGTTCATCAATTCCTGCAAAAAGAAAATAAACCAATGATATAGCGGCAAAAACTAGCAACACCTAACTGTATAATGAGCAATCACTAAAAAATTCATACCATAATCATCAAGTTGGCTTAACTCTAAAAGTGCCGCCATATCTGTGAAAGAAAACATAATATATAGTATACATTTAAGATGATAATATATATATTTTATGCTATTTTAGAAAAATTTACACAAGTGTGATTGAACTTACCTTCGTAGTTGAAGAGATCTTCGGACATGGTTACTGGAATTCAGAAGAGCGAGAGAGAGACAACCTTACTCGTCGAACTGCGGAGCAGAAGTGATTCTGGGATGGCTGACGCAGGCTTCTTATACATCTCGACCGGGCAGGCGTGAGCCTGTTCAGACCAGTCGTACAAGCAATGACCGTTGCGCGCTGCGCGCGGCTTCATGGGGTTGGGAGTAGCTAGGTGGTCTAACAAAAGAACAATAGAAGGGTCAGCTGCTTCGCATCTGTGTGGATGACGGTTAGTGAGATCACTTGACATTGAACAATAATGATTAAGATGATGTCCAGAAGTGGGTAGTTGATCTAACAATATACCATAGTTCCTCACATTACATTACTATGAATAGAAACCCCTCTCAACTCGAACTGTGTGTAGTGTTGGAGTATTAAATGTGGAATGAATAAACGCAAGGACTGCATGCTTCATACATTGGGGAACATTTTTAGAGTGGATCGTTTGACATATCAATTCAACAATACACGCAGTCGCGATCGATATGACGTCCATAAGTGGGCTGTGAATAGAGAAGTCTCTCAACTCAAACTGCGTGTAGTGTTGGAGTATTAAATGTAGAATGAATAAACGCAAAGTCCGCATGCTTCATACAATAGGGTACTTTTTTAGAGTAGATCGCTTGACATATCAATTCAACAATACTTTTTATTCATGAATAGGAGGCTGTTGGAATATCAACTGAAGCTGTGAGCGTTAGTGTAAAGGGTCGAGAGTATTGGTACTCGTATTTTTTTTTTGGACCCCACGCAGTAACGCCGCATACGTTATAGAAACCTCACCCCCCCCAGCAATACAAAGCGTGGCTCAGAGCCCCAAATTTAAGATCAGCTATCAAAAGTACAAGTTTTTTTAAAAAATATTAAATTTTAATTGGAAAGGTTATTTTCATAGAATTATCACGATATAAACATTTTTTTTCTCGCGTTATGTAAAGAGTAGAAATTAAAAGCTTAATATTACGCGAAATGAAGTTGAGTTACAGGCTGTGCAGCTGGCGCGTTCGAGTGGGCGATAACAAAAGGGAGCATTGTGTTAGACTCGACCCTCTTCAGGGCGCAACCTCTGGCTCAGCGAGCGAAATTTGTAATCAACTATCAGAAATAGCAGTTTTTAAAAAGTCAATCATTTTCACACCTCTATTGTTCTCCCCCTACCACCTGTCAATCATTTTCACACCTCTATTGTTCTCCCCCCCTCCCACCTGTCAATCATTTTCACACCTCTATTGTTCTCCCCCCTTCCACCTGTGAATCATTTTCACACCTCTATTGTTCTCTCCCCTCCCACTTGACTTGAGGGCCACTTGACTTGAGTGCCACTTGACTAACCTCAGTTTCCCCTCTATTGTTAGACCACTTGAGCGACCCAGGTGTGTCGCGCCAGCTGCCCTCGCGGTTCTTTGTTCTCCTCCCCACCTGTCAATCATGGCCACTTGTTTGAACACCTGCCTTCCCTAGCACCAGCTGCCCTCACTTGACTCGAGGGCCACTTGAGCGACCCCAACCACACCAGGTGTGTCGCGCCAGCTGCCCTCGCGGTCCTTTGTTCTATTTCTGTATTGTCAGACCACTTGAGCGGCCTCTAACCGTCATCTGCGAAGCAGCAGCTGCCCATTCTATTGTCAGACCCCTAACCCCACCAGCTGCATCGTTTCATCGACAGGTTTGAACATGCTCACCCCCCCCCCCCCCACCACCGCTCCAACAAGCAGACCATGTACAGCACAAACCTTCATGACGACCAAGTTTCCCAACGGCTGTGACATTTTTCAACGAGATAATGCGCCATGTCACAAGGCCAGAAGTGTAACTTAATGGTTCGAGGAACACAGTGGCGAGTTGTAATTGATGTACTGGCTCGCCCAGCTCGCCAGATCTGAACCCGATCGAACACATCTTGGGTGTGATTTGGGGAAGGCTTGCGATCTATCTAAGTTTGACCCATTGCAGATTGCGATGGCCCAGAGGCTCGGCACGAGCATTTCGGAAACTGCACTATATATCGGGTGTTCGAGCAGTGTTGCGGTGAGTGTCTTCAACAAGTGGCGAAACGAAGGTGACGCCATGTCCAAACGTTGAGTGGTTGGGCGGCCACCCCTTTTTACACATGTCGGACGTCGTAGGCTGGGCAGACGTAAAAACAGGACAGGCGGCGGGCGAACTGTGGCGGAACTAACATCAGACTTTAATGTTGGGCAGAGTGCAAGTGTACCTGAACACACAGTGCACTGAACACTTCTAACGATGGGCCTCCGCAGCCGACGACCCATGCATGTGCACCACGACATCGGCAACTGCGACTGAAATGGGCACGAGACCATCGTCACTGGACGTTGGCGTAGTGGCAGATCGTTGCATGGTCTGATGAATTCCGATACCTTCTTCATCATGCCGGAGTAAGGGTGCGAACTGGTCGTTTTCTACGGGAACAGCTTCTTGTCACCTGTACTGCGGGGAACATTCACGTGGGCGGCTCGTGCAAGGCACCGTGACGACCGATAAGTATCGTACACTGGTTGCAGACCACGTACAGCACAAACCTTCATGACGACCATGTTTCCCAACGGCTGTGACATTTTTCAACAAGATAATGCGCCATGTCACAAGGCCAGAAGTGTAACTTAATGGTTCGAGGAATACAGTGGCGAGTTGTAATTGATGTACTGGCTCACCCAGCTCGCCAGATCTGAACCCGATCGAACACATCTGGCATGTGATTGAATATGGCGTCAACCAAACGAGGTGAAACAACGTATATGCATGCAGAAACTGACATTACATGGAAGGCAGTCTGCATTCATATAACTTTCGTGGATTAGGAACTTGAAAACAGGTAAAACATCACCACAATTATGTAATTTCACTATACGAAAGATGTCATCGGTTTAAATGGTTAGAAGGTATCCATCATGCCATACGATGTGCATTGAGTGCATCCACCAAAATAGAAAAACCCACGGCATGATGCGGTGTATCGTCATAAATGGACCTCATTCTGTTCACGACCCTATATGACAACTCGAGTAGTACATCTGATATATCTGTCGAAAGTCACACTAAAGTATTTGAAGCTGAACTAAACAGAGCATGCAGAAGATGACAACATCACAAGTTTACGACCCTCCGCAAGACCGAAACATAATGCGCTCAACTCCAGACGAAACATAAAATATGTTATATATCAGTTAGTATGTGCCACTTTCGATGAATTTCATTTAAAAAGTGTAAAAATATTTAATAGCAGTCCATACCATTTATGGTTCTACGCCTCGTCGACATCGAAGCCTTTAGAGGCGGGAAAGGACAGTGGGCGAGGAACGGGAAGGAATTCGGCCATGGCAAATGAAGAAATGATCCCCCGGCGTTCATATCGCGTTATTTGGGGGGAAACCATTGAAAACCCAAATCTGGATGCCCGGACGGGGGATTCGATCCCGCACCCTCCCAAATGCTAGACCAGATCTTTATCGATCACGAGGCGTGATAGGACTGGTGTGACTTAATTACATCTGGTGTGCATGCGAGATATAGACTGAATGTGACTGTGATTCGGTGTGATATGATGGCTCCACATATCAACATCGGTTCTGCTGGTTTGAGCAGTTTCAAATCACACCCAAGATGTGTTCGATCGGGTTCAGATCTGGCGAGCTGGGCGAGCCAGTACATCAATTACAACTCGCCACTGTGTTCCTCGAACCATTAAGTTACACTTCTGGCCTTGTGACATGGCGCATTATCTTGTTGAAAAATGTCACAGCCGTTGGGAAACATGGTCGTCATGAAGGTTTGTGCTGTACATGGTCTGCTTGTTGGAGCGGTGGTGGGGGGTGAGCATGTTCAAACCTGTCGATGAAACGATGCAGCTGGTGGGGTTAGGGGTCTGACCGCAGATGACGGTTAGAGGCCGCTCAAGTGGTCTGACAATACAGAAATAGAACAAAGGACCGCGAGGGCAGCTGGCGCGACACACCTGGTGTGGTTGGGGTCGCTCAAGTGGCCCTCGAGTCAAGTGAGGGCAGCTGGTGCTAGGGAAGGCAGGTGTTCAAACAAGTGGCCATGATTGACAGGTGGGGAGGAGAACAAAGAACCGCGAGGGCAGCTGGCGCGACACACCTGGGTCGCTCAAGTGGTCTAACAATAGAGGGGAAACTGAGGTTAGTCAAGTGGCACTCAAGTCAAGTGGCCCTCAAGTCAAGTGGGAGGGGAGAGAACAATAGGTGTGAAAATGATTGACAGGTGGGAGGGGGGAGAACAATAGAGGTGTGAAAATGATTGACAGGTGGTAGGGGAGAGAACAATAGGTGTGAAAATGATTGACAGGTGGTAGGGGGAGAGAACAATAGAGGTGTGAAAATGATTGACAGGTGGGAGGGGGAGAACAATAGAGGTGTGAAAATGATTGACAGTTCTTTTGTGTGGGCACGCTCCCCCAATTTATACCTACTATTGATTCAAGATAAAACCACCGAGACTGATGGATGAGCGGTCAACACTTGCCCCTTGTCTTCGTGAGGACGCGCGTTTGAATCCCCTTCCGGCAATCCACATTTTTATTTTTCATTATTTCCCAAAATCACTGCAGCTGAAAGCCGAAAAGGTCCCGTCAAGAAGATCATGGTTTAATTCTTTCCAGTTCTTTGCCCCCAGTTCTTCCCGTGCTCTAATAACCTCGACGTCGACGAGGCGTAAATCAGTAAGAAAGAAAAAGAGTTATTTTTTGTGTGTAGATAACGGAAATGGTTGTAATACTCTCTTTTGGTGGTGGCTCTACTTTAAAACTTGTTAGACACGCTGTATGGCGTCAGCAATTAAAAGTCTTTGATCTTTTCTCTATCAACATATTAATATTGAGCCTCGTACATGACATGTCTCAGGGGTTACAAGAACATGAAATATGGGTCATAAAAAACATGAATTTATTCAACAAATTAAAAGACATCAAATTTTACTTGTGAATATTTTTGCAGATGGCTAGCTCGGTTGGCTCTCCAAAACAAGTCTTTAGCTACTCAAGGATATTTTTCGGGCCATGGTATGTTGCAACCAGTCGCACTGTTAGAATCACTTTACCGTGTCCGCGCACTGCTGTCGACAATGCCGGTGACGGGATGCGCACCTCAGACACTCGGAGGATGGCGGTAGACCGGCCACAGCGTCCACACACTTCCACACACAGTCTACCATTGCTCCTCTCCATTCCCGCCTAGGAGCAGCATATCCGAGTGGCAAGCCACTATTGTTCGTAGGTTGGCTGTGTCCCTGTCGTTATTGCCAACAGCGCAGCGGGTGACTTAACTAACGTGCTCGCGGCTTCCGCTCGCCGAAAAATAGCCCTCCCTTGATCCGTGCACACTGCCTCGCCTTGGGAACGGGACTCATTACATGGTTAAGCACTGGTAAAGGTGTTTCTTATTACGTGGATTACTTTTTTCTTTTCATTTTTGCTTATGGCTTTACGCCTCGCAGACGTCGATATCATTAGAGGCTGGAAAGTGGAAAGGACTGGAGCAAAGGATAGGAAGCAATTGGGCTGTACAATTCTGAAGGAAACATTCCTGCATTCTCCTGTAGTGATTTCGTATGGAAAACCGAAATCTGGATGGCCAGTCGGGGATTCGAACCATCGTCCTCCAAAATGCGAGGCCAGAGCGTTACTGCTCACCGTTCAAGTTCGGTGCATTTTTTCCTTTAATATTGACCATACGGAATTATAAATGAAATTTCAATTTATATTTAGTGTCTTCTCGAATTGGAATGATCTTTGAATCTCCTAGTAAATATTTGCTCACTTCAAAACAGTACAACCTCCACCCTACAGGCGCCGTCGGTATGACCAGAGTAAATAAGATGTAAGTTATCTTGACCCAGCATAGCAAAGAGTAGGCGATGGCTGTTTGTGGTGGGTGTAGAGCGAGGAGGTTGTAGGAATTCTGTGTGGCCGTAGCAGCTGGCGGTGAGGAGTATCTGAGAGGGGAAAAGGAGGGCTACACTGCAGGCAGGAAGTAATACCCGAGACGAGGGAAATCCGAACAAAGTGGGAGGGGAGCCAGATGTTGAAATATTGGTCTGCTGCCAGCGTGGGATGACGTAAACCGTCTGATAAAGCCCGCGCGTGTCCTGATAAAACCTGATAGCCGCCGGACAACGCGCTCCCCTCAAAACCTTTGTTCTTTATTGCTTGTGGGATAACCATTTCATGATACGTAGTAGGCTGCATCACGACAACATCAATATCATATCCAAAAGCTTTATTGATTATACTCTCTGTAAACAAGGAGAAATTAGGTCAGGGTGGAGGAAAAAAATAGAAAAAAATAAATTTATGAAAGTATTAGAACATACATACATAAATGTCACCATAAGGAGAAACTATGTTATGCGTTTCAATACATTCCTTTTTACGAAATTTTAAGTTAGTTTAATTAGCTTAGAATTATTATTTCTTCCATTTTCTTTTTGTCTGAAAAAACTAATCTATAATATATAATATTTGCTTATTCATGCTGAATTAAGGAAAATTTGATAGTTTTATTCACAGATGCATAACAAAATACTTCAACATGTTTCATTATAGCATGTAAGAATTAGGTATGAAATAGCCATTGGGTGTTGATAGCAACTTCCGCGTTTGAATCAGAGAAATAAGAACAACAGTATTGTTATTAATAATAATAAATTAAAGTAATTGCGAAACATTCCGCAGTGACTTCATTTAACATATAGAGTATATTCTATCCATTACTATTCAAGCAGATAAAAATCATCCAGTTTTATAATGAAATACATACAAAGATAAAGTTTAGAAAGCAAAGAGACAGAAAACCCCTATTTTTAATATATTTATATAAATATTATTTATATAAATATTATTTATATAAATATTATTTATATAAATCATGATTTATATAAATCATTACACTACTAATCAGAAAAACAATGATCCAAAACAGGTGATTTGTCCACCACCGTACTTTAATTTTGTTGTGCTTACCAAAAATTAAAAAAGTGCTGCTCATTTTCGAAATTGAAATGCTTACAACCACATGAACCAATCACTCCAGAAACAATAGTCACCTAATTACTAACAGATATCCAATTATTAATAATCGACAACAATAAGAATCCAATGAGGAGACACCGAGAAAATTATTACAAGGATAAACAATATTAGTTTAATACAGCAACCGCAAGAAACAAAGCCACCCGCAAATAAAAATTTAAGAACATCTGGTAACTATTATACACGATGATTTATAAGTATAATATTGTCTTTCAATCACTATTAAGGTTCCTAATTTTCTGACTTAAGAAGCCTCACAGACTCACTAAGTCGTCCATCTGTCTCTAGCAGCTTCTTAAACTTTTAACTTCTTTAGTTCCTAATAAACTAAACACGATAATAAGAAAAATTTTGAAATTTTTTTGGGAGTGACGGGTGAAAATTTTTATGGTTAGTTTAATGGTGGCTGAAGGAACAATTTTGTAAGATATTATTTATGGGCATCAAATGACAGCTGTCACCTAACCGATCCCTAAACTACGATTTTTCTTCAGAGACCAAGAGGAATACAACCAGACCGTTGGGACAACGACGTGCGCAGAGTGGTCAAGAATCGCCCAAGGCCGTTCAAGTTCCATATGAAGTCGTGACAAGGAGACGCTGCATCATTAATGATTAAACCGGGTAACGATTACGACTGTGACGTTCTAAGACGTCTTCACGAAATCCGGAGTTTTTGGAGTGAGAAACGTTTCCTCCTAAACTTCGAATACGCAATAATTTTTGACGAAGAATTCCGTGACTTTCATTCATCACTCACCTAATTTGCCTGTTTTGGCACTCTAGCATGTTCCACCACATCAAGATGAATGTAAAGGTGACACAACGTGAATCACAGACAGCGCTAAAGACTCTGACTGAAACCACCTACAAAAAAAAAAAAAAAAAAAAAAAAAAAAAAAAAAAAAAAAAAAAAAAAAAAAAAAAAAAAAAAAAAAAATCATACTGTCGGACCAAAGGGGACAAAGGAGAATTACTTTCAAGGTTATGGGACTTACGAGGTTTAAAAGTAACAATTTATTTATCTCCTTATCATTCTCCGAGATGTCCGAGCTGAAGATTTTGTCTAAATAATGGCTAATGGACTTGTTATTCGTTTTTATTTTGTGATTTGAGTTGTTTCTTCCTGAAAAACGTGTTATCGAAAATGAAAAGGAGTGCGGGAACTTTTGGATACCACCTCGTATAACAAAGGAAGAAGTGCGTCCTTAGTGGTGACCGTGGTTTTCGCGGCTTATAATGAAACACAAAGCGGTTGCTGGAATGAATCCAGAACAGCAGCAGATGGATGGCTGACCGCCAGAAGCAACAGGAGTCCCACTATGCTATATTAGCAGCCGCAGTTAAAATTTGGCACCTATAACTGACTGTCAATGAGTATGTCTCAAATGTTTAAGACAGAAAAAAAACAATAAAATTTACTTATCTCTAGAAATATTATTTGGTTTGAGTATAATTTATTGTATTCACAATACATAAAATCGTTCAGAATAATCGTTGGTGAATAACCTCAAGAAGAAGAACGACAACTAAGCTTGTACCAGAAATTACCATCAAAAATCAAACGTGTGTAAATATGTTTCCTATTCAAAATTGTTCAGAGAGTGAGAAACCTCAAGGGGAGAAACTGATATGGAACAATTCCATACACTAATGTAATATAGAAAAACTGTAAGTAAAATAAGCTAAAATTAATATTTAATAACAAAATTTATACCTTCATTTAGATAAACATTATGCTACACATCAAAACTTGTACATAACTTGTTCTAGGGCACTGATGGTCTTATAAAACGAAACGCGTATGCCATAACAAAGTCTTTTCATTAGTTAGCTGCACTAGACGGAGAAGAAAACCCAACATTAGTATAGTAGCTAAGGATATTGACCCATTTATTCAAAATGTCGTTCAGAAAGGATTACTGTTTCAGGCAAGATACCTGTATCCGAAAAGTCAATTGTCTTTGTATAGAAGTTGGTCAGAAACCCCGTTCGGACATCCAGATTTGAGTTTTCCATGGTTTCCCCAAATTACTCCAGGCGAATTCCTTCCCGCTCCAAGATCTCAGTCCTATCCTGCCTATAATGACATCGTCGTCGACGAGGTATGAAGACATAAGAGAAAAAAATGTTCTTTGTGTATGATAATGTGACGCTTTTCGCCACATTCTAAGACGAAATGATAATATTAGACTGATTTTCAAAAAAGCTTGGGGAACATAAATTTATTTTTAGATAATTTCCTTATAAAGTACGGAAGATTCCATGTGAGGACTATGATGCCAATAGTGAATATTCAGTGTATCTTGGAGCAATGAATATTAAACAATTATTGAGCTGTATAGGCTTCAAGAGAATTGTGGCTTTCTTGAGGGAAACTCAACGGGAAAAACCCCCTAGCCGCCAGGGTGTCGCCAAGCTCACTATAGCATTGAGGTGAAGGGTTTTGCCAAAGGATATGTCAGGAAACCTTGAAACAGCGGTCACCACTCCTTACGGGGGATTCTCCACCGAAAAGATAGCTTCGTCCTAAGAACTTTGTCGAGGCTTGGCAGACGAAGGTAGTGTCGAGGAAGAATGAAGAATCCATGATATCACGTAACATCAGGTGGTCAACCTATGACTCAATCCCTGTGAGCATATAACTTAAATTCTGGGAAATTTTCGGTTAAACGTGATCTTCGAGACTGCCAGGGGCGGGGCCAGAAGTTTCCTCGGAGATGGAAGAGCGTCGAGCTTCATTCTGCTGTGGGACGCTGTTCCCGACATATATTCTGTTGCAGACGCCAATGGCTGGCTTTTCTCACTGACTGCTGTGGTCCTACTTCTGGTGGGGAAGTCTGACGCTGCCGGCTTGCATATTAAGCCGAATGCTGGCGTGGCATTTGCACGGCGACACAGTCAGTAATGCAAGCCTGGACATTACCAGAACAGGCGTGACTGTAGCCGCCTTCAAAGACCATGGGTCATCTTCGATCACCGCAGAAAATGGTAAAGTGTTACTACCTAGCCATCTGATTGTGAATTCCGTGAAACTGAACCTTTAAGCGTATTTGAGAGGAAAGATGCACGTTCTAACTTTGTAGACAAAAACCCCACTGTGCTAACGCCATAATTTACCAGAACTATTTCAATTATTTTTGACCGAGCATGTGGTGTAACGGTTAGCGGTCTCGCCTCGCATTCGGGAGGACGGCGGTTCGAATCCCCGTCCGGGCATCCAGATTTGGGTTTTCCATGGTTTCCCAAATCACTCCAGGCAAATGCCGGGATGCTTCCTTCAAAAGGCAATCGCCGAATTCCTTTCCCGTCTCTAAAGACCTCGCTGATGAGAGACGTAAAGCAGTTAAAAAAAATTATTTTCGAATGTCATATTGTTCATTCGAGGCGCGCTAATTTCAATGTACAGTCACAGTATCATGATACATTTGTCTGAGGCCATCATAACTTGTTTTGTACATTGCTTCCAAGTATCATTCTTTGGGATATATTAATTCTGAGAGTGATACAAAGTAAATTATATTAGTTTGCTTGCTCATGGCGGCTAATTGTACCTTTGAGCGTTGCTTTGTGATTTTGCTTTCTTGTATTAATATTAACTGGAAATTCGCTCAGATTTGAAATTGCCAATGAGACTGAGAAAGTTTTCTTGTACTCCCAACATCATCAAGATTCTTGCCAAAATCCATATTTGCATTCACTCATAAATTCAAATCAAAATTAAAATCCCCTTTGTTATTCATCAATTTAAAAATGATAATTTATTCGTCACCATGGAACCCCCTACTACAGTACAGAACAATAAAAATTGTGTTTTTGAATAAACATATGTGATATAGCTAAATAATTATTTTTTGCCCTAAACGAAAAATTATCATATAACAATACTACGGTACAGTGAAAATTAAGGCTAAGTTATCTATTAATCCTAATAATTCTGCACAGTGACTTTTAGATAAAATGCTAGATTATATTTTCGGTGATCACAGCCATTTAATTTCTATTCTTTCTTCCCGTGCTAGTATTTTAGCCTGCCAAAAATAACGGGTTGAACGAAGGGTTCTTGCAAGTCATCTATTACCAGTGGGTTGCTTAATTTATAAAATAACTTCCAATGCGATTTCTTGTGCCTTACGCTGTAGCAAAAAGTTTCAGTTCAATCTCAATTGGTATAAAATTACGCTCAATACGATTCCTCGTGGCTCCCTCTAGCGAAATATGTTTCATTTGTCATTCTGGTTCAAGCTACATTTCAACCCAATCACAAACTCCGCTAATATTCCGCTAGAAAATCAAAGCTTTTATCACAGGCGAATTAATATATTCACAGTATCGCTTCTTAGTGACATTATGAATCGTGTTATAAATTGGACTCAAAATCTTCACAAGTTCTTATTTCTTTTTCGAGATTCAGATTCATATTATATTTGAAATGCGGCTGAAATACGACGTTAGTGAAAGCAAATAAAAATAAAAATAAATTACAGTAACTTACTGTATGCTGCATAGGCCGCACTGGTCGTGGAGCTACTATCATTCAAACAAAATCATGTGGCATTCATGAAAACATTAAAAAAACTTAGATTACTCATTCCCATTGCTGTAACGCCACACGATAGCTGTAATTCTGACCCAGGCTAAATTTCAATCTAATCAAAATATCCACTAACATTGTTGCCTATAAATTATTTACGGGTTAAGAATTCATCAAAATAATCTACAATGAACGAATATAAATAACTAAAAGCTGCTAATAATTACAATAATAATATGATAATTTAAATGCAATACGTACTTTTCTTACAATGTTATAGCAACTCATTCATCGCGGATTCTTAACTAAATAGAATGTTATTAAATAAATTTCCTTATTTCTTTCCTCCATGTCATAACCTCTACAATGCAATAATATCTCTGGCTGTTGCTATTCCCGCAGCGAAGGCAGCGAAGTCTAAGATTAACGCTTTATGAGTACAGATAAATTTATTTATCTATATAAAATATAACTGTGTTATTACCTGATAATGATCTTCATTTCATAGCTGGTAGGACATCAAATGCATTAGAACTTAGGAGCTAGAGTCGAGAGGGAAAATGTGTTAATAATTGAGAGAATTAAAAGAGAAATCCGTAAAAGAAATCACTCAAATGAGTAAAAATGTTTAATTCTACAATCGGTAAAGCAATCATTTTCCTT
Organism: Vandiemenella viatica; assembly: GCA_031002005.1. Lineage (NCBI taxonomy): Eukaryota > Metazoa > Arthropoda > Insecta > Orthoptera > Morabidae > Vandiemenella > Vandiemenella viatica. The sequence continues at coordinate 101,792,163 of JARYHS010008074.1, read as the reverse complement.
CTATTTTTGTTTTATAGATCGTCAGGAGAAATTTATTTTAAATCAATAGAATGAACTGGATGCTGAACTGAGTTCCAGAAACCAAAGAAAACCTGAATATGAATTGTTGGACTGAGATTAGAGATAAGCACAAATATTACCGCTCATCCATCAGGCAGGAAAGATATCTGTCAACAATGATTGGCTTCAATCAACAAACACGAGGTGTCATAAGAGGAAAGAAGTTCGACAGAAGAAAGAAAAAAAAAACCTTATGGGCATATCATACGGAAAAGTTGTCTATTGGCTGCATTTTAAGCTGCAGAGAAATTGAGTCATCGGTTGGAGTAAATCGATTTCTTTCCATTCATTGAAAATAAATGTTTCCTGACGATCTATAAAAACCAAACTAAAAGTTATCGTGTAGTTAGCCAAATGTTTACTATGATCCACTTCCTCTTTTAGAGATTCATGCGTTACTAGGCCTACTACATGAAAAACTTGAAAAATATCTTAAAAGCTCTAAATCGTAGTTAAAAGAACACCGGTAGGTAACTCATTATTTCAAAAACCAGAATCAACGTTTTGAGTAGTTGTAACTTGTAGGTTGATTCACCACGCAGCTGTCATCGGAAGTACTGACGTCTGAGGACTACTGCAGAAAAATCTACATTCATAAATTATCGTAACCGTGTAACTGCACCCATAATGTCGTAACTCATCCCCACTCATGCGTTTACCAATCTCTCGTCTCCTTTTTCCACCAATCATCGCGAAGTGAGTCAGTTTTATGGCTGTCGTAAGTTTGGCAATCCGAGATATCATCACCTAAATAACGAAAGTTTGGAAACCATTTCAGTTTAACACCACGAATGATTGTTTTATAACTGAAGCCACTTTCCTTTATAGGACCTTGTCCTTCTTAGTTTAGAAGGAGAGACAAGAAACGGGTATGCTCCTCCGCTTATTTCTTTGATAGGTTATCGGTGAATTAACAGCACAAATCTCACATTTCTCGTTGACGTCGTTGTGGGTACAGCTAGTTCAAAATAAAGGAAGATTAAGTAACAAAAAGGAAAAATAAATTATCTGTCTTCATAAAACGAAGGAGGGGATGAATATATCGTCTAAAAAATGATGTTACAGTCTTTCTGTATTTCCGTAACATTTTACTGCAAAAGATAATCTCCAAATGTTTCAAGGTCACACGAATATGTACAAAGCACAAAATGTGAAAGGGAAATGGAAGGTTTGCGTTCATATGTGATAGGTATCTCGGATTTTGCTCTAATTTTTATTTATTACTTTATTTAAAAAGTCAAAAATGGAATCTAGCTACCGAACCATACAGCCAGCTTTAATATTTTGATTTTCTTAACATACGTCATTTATTTTCCACTAGTGTAAGCCCGTTACCGTTTTTTGCGTATTGTAACGGGTCTAGAATATTTCCAGTTTTTAGGGTCAAATAATATGACCTGTGTTTCACCCTTAGGGTGAATAAAATCTCTTGAACTTGAAGAACTTAGAAGTATATTGACCCGAACTTACTTAAATACAAACTTGACCCTTAAAGTTCATTCTGCAAAATTTGAAAAATTCCTGTTTGTTTCGAAAGCATCACTTTTTTATTTTATTTTTATTTTTTTATTATTATTTTTTATTCAGGCTGGGCATTAATAATGTAATCTATGGTCATGTTGTCTGTAATAGTCAGAGAACTTAATACAGATTCCGGACTAGTAAACAGCTGAGCAACTCGTAAAGAAATTAATTGGAAGAATACTCGATTCTGTAACATATTTGGTCTGACGTCCACTTTAAACAACCTGATAAATCACGTACAGCGAACATGAACAAAGACCATTAACGAAAGTGGTCAGTAAAACACGTAAAAAGCAAATAAATCGTAATGTACAAACTTAGGTCAAGCAATAACATTAGCGAAATAAAGTTTTAATTAAATTGAAATTTAACCTAGGTCAGATTGACAATTGGCATTCGTGGTTACAGCAGAGACCATGAGAAATTTAAGTTTTTTAAAGTTTTTTTATGTTGCTTTCATTAGCAATAGGTTACTGAAAAGTAATTGCACGATTTTTTCAGCTATAAAGTTTATCGACATTTTTTTAACTATGAAGTGCTACGGAAAGGAAACTTAATGAATATATTATGGCACTTAATTTGGTAGCAATTGCTTAGCTATTAAATTGTGAACATAATCTCGAATTTCTTCTAATAATATCTCAGGCGGCTATAAATTTGAGAGCAAAGACAGACACGTGAAACCGTACTCCATCCAATAGCTATCGAGGTTAGTGAGTGAGCTTTGGAAATTATATATTAGATGGTATAAACATAACAACATCGACAAACCACGACCGAGGCTGGATTCGAACCAGCGAACGTAGCACCGCGAGACCACGTACTACATTCACAGGTCGTCTCCCATAAAGCTTAATACTAATATATTTCAGAGGTCTTCCCTTCTACTTCCTTAAGCAAGTTCATATTTACGACCAGCGACAGCACTGAACTTGCTCGATAGCTTTCAGTAATCGTTTTTACTACGGCTATTGAAAAAGGAATTTATTCTTAAGCATTTTATTTGTGCAGTACTGTCAAAACTGTTAGCTAATTGCTTGTTGAGTGAACTGATATAAACAGGTGCAAATAAAATCGTTGAAAATTTGTAGATGATTTTTGGGCTTACATTCTGAAAGGAAATTAAGAAATTTTCTAGCGTATAAATATCCACCAAACAATAAGGGATAACGCGCAAGAGAAATTAAATTAAAAATTTCTTTATGATAATTCAGTAAATATGAATACAGCTAGGAAATGATCGAGCATGGAAAATGATCTGTAATGTGACTGCATGCTTTTTAACGTTGCACTTAGCCAGTTATCAACTTTATATTTTTTCCCATACGAGTCAAGGGAAATGCCGATATCTTCAATATAGCCGTGATCAATTTCTTTGCACTTTATGGGCAATAATACATATTCCGGCTTCAGCATCAACCTATTAACCGATCATTAGGTAAAGAGAGGCACAGGAATATTTTTTTAAAATTAATCTTCTTTTACTAAACTGATTAGCGATGAAAACTCAACAGTTTCAGACATTCTGTGTTCTTACGACCCAAGACCGAACTGTTTAAAGTAAAATTTATATTTTCGCCTCTTGAATGTCAAATTTTTCTTAAATCATTTTTAACATCACAATCATAATTATTATTATTTTATCATACGACTAAGCAACTAATGTGAAATATAGGCTCTTCAAGTATAAAAAGGACAAGAACATTTGAAACATTCATAAATAAAAGTACAGATGTTGCATTTAATCTAAGAAGGAAGGTGTAGCACTAATAATATCTTGGGATGGTCAGTCGTACTTTAGAGAGTATTAGTTAATAATGTGTACCACAATTTGGGAATGAGCTCCGCAATAACAGACAAGAGAATCCTGAAGTTCCCAGCTAATAGAGCATGGCGTTGCATTTGGCGTGGCCTGTTCTTAGGCAGCTCAGTTTAACTCACTGGTCTTTCTTCAGACGGAATTCTGGAAGTTGTAGGATCTTCAATATCTTGGTGTTTTACAGGTGCAGAGTTTCAGCTTTGTCACCATTTTTTCTTGACATTGAAGTCAGATAAACCATGAGATTATGGAATCCTAGATTTAAGACGAGTAGGGGGTAAGTTGTTAAGAATCTTCTTGATTTTTGAGATACTGTGCATGGTCAGAATGATGAAACTTTTTCCACTTAGAATCTTTAAAAACTAGATACACTGTTATTTACTAGTTGAATGAACACGCCAATGCAACTGTTTACTTTATTTATTGCTGCGTCGTACGCGTTTCACCTCTCATCGAGGCATCATCAGCGACGAGTTATTTACATTTTTTAGTATGGTATGCAGCTGCGCATCTCCGTTTCTTTATACAAAGCTTGGTTTGCCTGTATCGTATTTACACTATTGTGCGTTTTCATCATTCTGGGGCCAGCTGGTTTGTTTATGTCGTGAAACCAGCTGGCCCCAGAATGATGAAAACGCACAATAGTGTAAATACGATACAGGCAAACCAAGCTTTGTATAAAGAAACGGAGATGCGCAGCTGCATACCATACTAAAAAAAATGTAAATAATTCGTCGCTGATGATGCCTCGATGAGAGGTGAAACGCGTACGACGCAGCAATAAATAAAGTAAGCAGTTGCATTGGCGTGTTCATTCAACTAGTAATTAAGTAAGCAACTGTGGAAACATGGCCTGCAACAACATCGCATAGATACACTGTTATTTATCAAAATTACAACACACAGAAAGAATGGTCTGAATCAAACCAAAATCAGAGGATGTGTAGATAAGTGGAAATATAATAAGTGATTAAGATATTGGAGAGATAGCGTGCACATAGGCCCAGCATTGCTCTCTTTTGTATGACCGGACAGGTCAGTGTTACGCCGCTCGGGGTAAAGTCTTCAAAAGAATTGAAAAAGTCAAACCCAGTGCCGGTCTGTTTAGTCGACGACGTAGGGCGCAATTTCAACACGTGGGCGAGTTCGAACTTGGCAGAATTATTGGTCTACGGAATAGGGTTTTGTCGTACCGTGACATTGCGGCTACTATAGGTCACGTCACTATAATAATAATAATGCGTGTGTGGAATATGTAGATAGAAGAGCAGGGGCGTAGCTACTATGGGGCTAGGCGGTGCAGTGCACCGGGGCTCCTACGCTCAGGGGGCCCCAAACATACCTCTGGGGGCCCCAAAGCACAGTTCAGAGGCCCACGAGCCTTCATGGCAAACTGGCAACCCTTTTTTTTTATCTCTACAGTCGTCTGAGGGGGCCGCTGAAACACAGGAAGCCCCTCAGTAAGGGCCCTCTCATTGCTGAGGGGGCCCCCAACCACTGCTCAGGGGGCCTCTAAGCACAACTCAAGGGCCCCATCCTCAGCTCTGGGGGCCCTTATCAGCAACACAAAGCCAAAAAAAGGTCGCCCATCTGGCCTGAGGGCCCAAAATAAATTTTTTGCACCGGGGCCCTTGTTGACCTAGCTACGCCACTGTAGGAGAAGGCCGTACACTGTGACCACACTATGCTACCACAGCGCGGGATGATCGCCATTTAGTCCACATGGCCGTAACTAACCGAACAGATTCGTCCACAGTGTTGGATAGACGGCACAGAACGGCTACGGTTGTGGATACTGTGTTGACAGTTTCACGCCGTGTGCTGAGAGCTGGACTAGTGGCACTCATGCCATTGCGTCAGTTACCACTGAACAGAAACCACCAACGCCTCAGATTGCAATGGGTACCTCGACGCCGACACTGTCGTGCTGTATGACAAAATGTATAGCTTTCGGACGAATATCGAGTCCTACAGTGATGGCCGTGTACATGTCAGACGCTACCATGGTGAACGCAATAGGGCAGACTGTTGAGTGGCATAGCGGACGAACGCGAAGTGTGATGGCTTGGGGGCGCAATTGGCTGCAACATGGGATCTCATCTCCTATATATTGAGAGCAATCAGAAAAGCACCCGTTACATTAGTAAGGTTTTAGAGCACGAGGCACTTCCTCGCCTGCAGGTAGTTCCAAATGGCATATTTCAGTACGACAATGCTCCACTACATGGGGCGAGCAAAGTGTCTTTTTCGAAGAACTACAGGTACCACTGCTTCCCTGTCCTACACGTTCATCCGACATGTCTCCAGTCGAACATATCTGGGATATGTCTTCCTGATGTCGTTGCTTTGTGAATGCACCTATAATCCTCGATGTGGCATTTACAAGTCCTCTTTGAATCCAAGTCACGACGTCTGAAGGCTCTGACTGTAGCACATGGGTGCTTCACACCGTAGTGAATTCTCGCCGTCAAAGTGCAGGTTTAGTTCTATAACTCTAATGGTTTGTGAATCGTTATGCCCTAACTTGTGAAACAAGTTTCATTATTATCACTTATGTCCTTCACAAACAGAGATGTATGATCTAATTCTTAACTTTCTCCTTTAGTTTTAAATACAATTAAAACACTTTTTTTAGACTACAGAGTAATATTTCGACAAAACGACCGGGAACTTATGGAAATCAGAACAAGTAACCTTGCTGCGCCAGATTGTTTTAAATAATACACTGCCTGTCCCATTTCATTGCGGATGGTCTTCTAGAGATAAAATTTACGTGGTGTTAATTGGTTCCACAAAGTGAAGCAGACGGGGTTAACGGTGCAAACTCAAAATGAGAATATTTTAATGCCGGTTTAGAATGTCTACCTGAGTTATATGGCAGCTGATAGCTTTAAACTCTGTTAAATAATTAAATTACGTGTCAGAAAATGAGTCAGTGTCATTCTACTATGATTTCCCTGCCACGTATCATAACCATCTGAGCCATCAGGTATCTGCACATCGTAAATAATAATTTTGTCGTTATTTCTCTATTTCTGCTCCCTGTTACAAATCTTAATTATTGCGTTATAGAATAGATATGTCACGCTCAGATTTATTGAGTCTTTTGTTCTACCGACTTAATATAGTGCAGGAATGGACATAATACTGCATGGAATTAGTAAAAAAAACCACGAAAGGTTTTGCGATTAAACATAATTTTTTTGATAACTGTGTGAATTACTATTGGAAGGAAACAAATCTGCGATACGGAATAACAAAAAAAAAAAAAAAAAAAAAAAATTGTGCCTTAGTTAATGATGTCTCTGCAGTGCAGTGTTTTTTTTTTTTTTTTTTTTTTTTTTTTTTTTTTTTTCGTGCAATGTGCTCCCAGTTTTATTAGTGGCGTTTAGACCATTTTATGCCTGTGTAGTACAGACGCCAGTAAATTTAATGACTTTTCTGAAGACGAAACAATATTTTTCGTTAGCAAATTGTTTGCCGTAAAGGTTGGTCAATAATTGTTAATAGAAGAAATCGAAGTTAATGGTGGTATTTGTTCAGAATTTTTCTTCAGAGCCATCAGTTCAATAAATTACCGAAAAAGGTTTCTATCTTGTGCAAGGTATACGGAAGAATTGTGTACCTTCTATGGAGTATACTTCACAAACCTTCGACATTGAAAGAAAAAGTTTTGTCAAATATCCGGGTACATCTTTTCTGCATATAAATTAATGTTTTTTAACAACTGCATTGTAAGTTTTAAGGGGAAAAAAATTCCATAGTTAGCCATAGAAAATTCACTTAATGCAGCATTTGTAAGAAAATTTTTGTGAATGGCGTTGCGATTGGAGCACACTAAACAAATAACGGGGTGCCAACAAAGAGTCCGTATTAACCAACGGATACAATAAGTTAATTTATGAATAATCTTCACCTTAGAAATATTATATGTTATGCAAAATGGACCATTTTCTTCGAAGATGGATACAAAAATGCTGTTACGTTGGTGAAAGATATTGAAAGCTTTCACTTTGCCCACAATTGATGAACATCAAAGCAGTACTTGTGACTCGAAGAAATCGGTGTAATAACGCATACAGTACACGTTAAGGTATAAATTTTGGGTGATTTTACTACGACAAATACTTTTATTTTTGAACGCTAAACGAAAATGGCATGAGCAGTCGAAACAACTCAACAAATAAGACTGAGAGTGGTGGGTGAGCTCTGGTATCGCATTCGGAAGGACACAAGCTCGGATCCCCGTCTGGTCATGCAGATTTGGTTTCCCCCAAATTACTTCAGCAATTGCCAGGATTGTTCCTTCAAAACACCATGGCATAATTCCTCCTCGTTCCTTGTTCCCAATCCTTTCCCGCCAATAATGACCTCGACGAGGCGTTAAAGCCGCAGGCAAAACAAAAAAAAGTTATGAATTATGGAGAATTAAGCATAATTAGGAACGAATTAATGAAAAAAAAAAAATCTTAACTCAAAGAGCCGTGATCTGCGAGTGGTTGAAATTTACCCAATGTTTCATTTCGTAGCTACGTATAATTAACGAGTCAAGAAATTTCCTAGTGGAACATGGAATTTTCGTTCGTTTTTTATATTTTTTTCATTTTTCCTGCTTAGAACATTACGACTCATCGTTGTCGGAAACGTTAGAGAAGGAAAAAAATTGGGATAAGTAACGGGAAGTAAACATTTCAACATTCGCCTGAATTGGTTTCTGTAAATCATTGAAAACCGAAATTTGTATGGCTGTAACATAGGTTGAACACACGCTCTTTGAAACGTCAAGAGTTAAACACTCATCTACCATTTTATTTTCCATAGCATTGCAAAACGAAACATAAAAAGCTGCCTGTGTATTGAACATTTAGTGGAGAGAAAAGGTGCGAAACGAATGTCTCACAAAGTGAAGATGTGCGATAATCAGTGACATAATTTTAATTTTTTTATAGAGGATGGTATAGATGAGAAGAACAGTAAGGGAAGAGAGATATTAAAATCGTTGATGTTAATGGTTATTTGAAGATGAAGAGATGGTAGCAAGAAGAGGGGTACTGTACAGGGTATCTAGAATCAGTAAAAGCGGCTACAGATGACCCAATTACGGTCACAATCTGGAGGGGCAATTCGGCAATGGCTCTACAGATTGCCATGTAAGTAGGAAAATTGGATGTGCTGCTCCCGATGTCGGGAGATTGGCAGAGCCCGATAAACAATTTACAGATTGTCCCTGCAGACAGGGAGCAAATTGAGGTGGCGTAGGGTGATTGCAACGTTTGAGACAATTTCGGCTCAGTCAGCTTGGAGCAGGCAGCGAGTGTGTTTTAATGTCATTTAGTTGTGTGTTGTTAAAAATGTACATATAAAGAGAAAGAGGTGTGGACGAATTTTTTCGAAATTTATAAAAGTATACCACAATTGTGGGACAAACACAACAAAAACTACATAAACCGCAAAATGCGTAAGAACAATTTCGAGTTTTGCTGGAAATTTAAAAGGAATGGGACCAGGAAGTAACAGTTGAAGTGTTTCTTTCTTCCTTAATGTAGTGTTTTAGATATTTGTTGATAGCCCAACATGTTTCAATAATGATGTCTAAAAGCATTTTTAGTGAATTCGACGTACCAAATTTCATATCTTTACAGGTGCCTACTTGCCAAAAATTGTAAAGTAATGACTAATCGTTCTCTGGCGCTTATACTTTCACTCACTAGAGCTTTTATATATATAAGGGATCACTAAGTGGACTATTTCTGCAAAACTTTCAGAATCTACTCTCGGAGAATTTCTAAAATTTTCTGGCCCTAGGCGTCTCAAGATGTTCACGTAAGATAACTTTTTTTCTTAATAAAATCCTTTTCTTGACAAATATCTTTTTTTTTCTCTCAGTTCAAACTGTAGTAAAGGTTATTGTTAAAACGATGTCTACTTTTTGTTGCTTTGACATAAAAGGAGCCATTGTTAAGCACTTGCAACTAGCAGTCATGCGATCACAGTGTAAATTAAATTTGGAGCGAAATTGTGATGTGTGGAGGGAAGCCCCATATAATTGCCCTGCTGATTGCTCTGTAGATTGGGACCGAAATTGGCTCGTCTGTAGCCGCCTTTACAGGATTTTATTATTTAGGCGACATCGCTAAGCGCATGCGCAGCAATGTGTGGAGGGTATAGAAATGTGTACTGTTACGTTAGTCGCAGTGGAACTTATCTGATGAAAACATCGCGCATCTTGTGCGCACGCGTATTGTCGCATCAACGATTTCATTGTAGCTGCTCAACGCTCATATTATGCGGGATATCAGACAGTTAAAACACCAACCAACGATGCCATTAGATATTGGATCAGAATGTTTGAAAACATCTGGTTGACGATAAGAATTCAAACTAATGGCTGCCTATAAAATCTCAAAGATGATGAAATGATGGAAAATGTACGGGAGTCTATAAATCAAAACTTTCAGATCTCAAAAGATAAAAAAATTCTTTGCAGCTTATTTTGAAGAAATACTAGCATCTCAATAAGTTCATGAAAACAGAGCAACTAATAAGGCTACTTTGAAAATAAATGCTAGAGCGATTCCATATTCTGCCTATTGATGAAGCAAACTTGCAACTGAATGGTCGTATAAATAAACACAATTGTCGCTAGTGCTTAGGCGAAAAAAAGAAAGCCCACACAATCAGAAAGGTCATTTTATGTTCGGTAAAGACATCTTTGGACCTTCATTTTAATAAGGTCCAAAGGCGAGTGCACTCATCGTGAATACTGTACCTACAGTTACAGATTGAATTTTGTTGTATTACTGTTCTTACTTTTGAAGTAAAGCATGCTCACATTACATCGACATTCTCACTCACTCATTGATTTTCTGAGCTCTAAGGTACTGTAGTCATACAAAGTTGAAATTTGGTTCACACATACTGCTTTACTCACAAATCATAACAAAGTCTAAAATTGGTTAATCTTCATATACAGTATTTACCACTTATCTACCCCAAACCGGAAATAGTTTTCTACCCTAATATCTTTACGTCTCAGATTTTAATTATAGACGGACCTTACTATGTTAATATGCTAAATTTTACTTCTCCTTTATTCATTACTTTGGAAACTATTGAAACTCACAGTTTTTAACTGACTACAACACTCTGTCAATCTAATTCCATTGTAGCTACCATGATCCTAGAAACAATTAATTTAGTATAATTATATGATTTACCAAGAAAATTTTCCACATCTTCAACGGTCCGCGACAAAACAAAGCACGCTGGTTTGTAGAAACCCAGAAGGACCTCGCAGAAGCCAGCCTTGACCCATTGACATCCACACGCAGTAAATATAGACAATTGATCACCTCACATAAATTTGCCCCTAAGAGCCCTACATCAAAAATCTGAAACTCAGAAATGCATGCACACAAGAGAGACGTCAAGCCCACAGCGAAAGGATGAGGAAGTTTTGGGAAAATAAGAACAGCAAGAAGAATAAGAAGGACAATGCAAATTAATGGTTCCACGCGCTCCTTAGTGGGCTAAACGATATAATAAAAAAAATATGATTTGTCCCAGATATCATAAGAAAAGTTATAATTGGTGATTTTACCTGTATTTACGGAAGGAAATCCCAGACGTGAAACGTTTTGTCGTTTAGGGATTGTGCACAAACTACGTGGCTCGGTCCAAGGGGGGGGGGGGGGGGGTTGACTGGAAGGCTACGTGGGGGGAGGGGGGGTTCCGAGCCAGGCCACGTAGCTTTCCTTTCATAACATTTTTCACAGTTAAAATGAAGAATAGAACTCAGAACAGCATGTGAATATTTATTTCCCTTAGTTAATTATCTCCGTATGTAATTTACAATAGTCTGACAAGAGAAAACAGTAAAAAATGTCTTCTGGAATCAAAAAGGAAAAAAGCTACGTTGGGTCTAAGCGGGTGAGGGGGGGGGGGCAATAGAGGCATAAGCCACGTAGGGGCTACGTGGAGGGGGGGGGGGTTCACGGGAGGCCAAAATGGAGCTACGTGGTTTATGCACGCTCCCTTATAGTTAGGTTAATTCCTCTGCTCCGGATCATGCTCCATTCTTCTTCTTTTTTACCTATGGCTTTCGGCTTCTTAATCTGTACAGATAGCTCAGGTGTGATTATGAATCATGCAGTGTTTTGGGTTTCCGCAGTGTATATTGTTTCCAACTAATTATAGACACCACAGGACGGACATGATAGTAGTACACAGTCAACACTTTAACACCAATGCCCTCTGCCGGGCTCGAACCGGCATCGTCACCTCACGGAATCGGTAATCCATCCCTTACGCTACCGAAACCGACCCTTTCTATTGTACGTATAGACCAGCAACCTTAACTAACAGGTTAAAACAGAACACTGCTAGATAATTGTAGATTATAAGCCGAGTGGAACTTGTAACAGCCCTAATACCTGTATTTTGAATAGTATTGTACTGTGTGAAATATTTGTAGTGAGCCAAAGTTTGCTTGAAAGTGATTTGATATGTTTATTTTGTAAATTCTTGTATATAAGTGTATATAGACTTTGTTTTAGGTAAGAAAATTATTAAAGACCATTTAATATGTTTAAGAACCGAATGATGCAAGAGAATTTATTAAAAGTTTGTAATTACTTGTATTAATGTATGTTACGATGTCTACAGGACAATTTTCCACCATTTGAAAGGATTTCTGTAAATAATTTTGTATTTAAGTATCTATAATTACCATTTATGATCACTTTGTAATGTTATTAATTAATTTTGTATCAATTCCGATTGTTTTTAATATGTTTGATTGTTTGAGTGATTGTTAATGATCGAGAAATATCGGGCGGATGCCTTTGAAGAATTCTCGTAAATTCGATAGACTCTATATAGGCAGATCGCCTGGACAGAGAGTTAGTTTGCATTAAGTATTAATTCAGTGTTACAGAGACATTCATGCAAGTTTTCATTCAAGTATTACATCTGTGGATTGTAACAACTATGCTTGTGAATGTCGCAGACTTGTTTTGATTGAAAATAAACGAGCATCAACATAACCTTGTTTTTGGTGGACTTTATTAATTAATTAATGCAGTAAATAAACCACCCAAAGAACCTTAACAAACTGACATTTGTATAGTAATTTTGAATGTTAAAGATTTTTTTTTGTTACCTCGTAGTATTTCAAGAAACAATAAATTATATCACAAAAATAATTTAGTAATTCTTTCAGTCCACTAAGACGTGTGGTTTTGTGGGTATATCGTAGTACTTTAAACTAATGAGTTAATTTTATATTGTTAATCATAATATATACTAAATATTTGGTTACTTGTACGTACTAGTGAGTAATTTGACTCACCATCTTGCTTTGTGGAAGACTGGTTTTTGAATAGCTCATTTGCGGGGTGAAAAAATTTTGTATTTTCTAACTGACTGTGACTTAACAAACGACTGGAGACTTCTTGGTTAAATCATCGTGAAGTCTATACGAAGCACACATTTTACGTACCTGAAAATATACTGCATCCACACAGCCAAAATTTTGAGGAATTTTGAAGGGCTTAAAATATACGCAAATCTAATGGAAATATTTATTGCACTAGGAAATTTACATCATCTCCCTTGCTGTTTTAACGGGTATTCAACAAGTTAATCGTTTTTTACCTACTGTATGTGCTTCCAGATATGTACAGATATATGTTGTTGATAGGAACTTTTGAATGGGTACTTCACCCAGACTAACTGGGTAATATATCTGTTTTAAAACTGAAAACGAAAATTTTCATTTAAAAAACAAAGAGACATATCAAATTAATTTAAGAGCTTCGGGTTAGTATTTAAAAAATTATTAGTGACCTTTTTTTAGGAGTGTGGATAAATGGAGCGACAACGTAAGCAATATAGCCCACCGAAACGGTTTGTTAGCTCAAATGGAAAACACATGACAATTTATCTCAATTGCACTGTAAACAATACGTCAGTTTGACTCACCAAACATCAAAGGACATATAACACTAATTGTTGCAACAGGGTTAATTAAATTAAACAGTAAAACACGCACTGAGCTACTGTCACCCAGTAAATATAAGCTTCATTAAACATTAGATATCCCAGACATTACTTGTAACACATGAATTCAGCTATTTTATCTGATGCGATGTTACAAACGTTAGCTAAAGGTGATGTGCCTTATCTTAAACGCAAAAAAGATAAGTATAGTAGGGAAACTTTACATATGTATATTCATAAGTTAAATAACATGATCGAAAATCATTGGAGACACGACAAAGTTTTCGTGATTTTGCTTCGTAACCTAGAAGCTAACGCTGAAGCTCTAGAATAATATTATATTGGATTTCCGAAATATTTATACGACTGAACTGAAGATGGTACATTGCTCTATGAAACATATCACTAATAAGGTTTCCCACCATTCAACAGCCTCTGGAGATAAAGACATGCCATTTTTTGCAGTAAACTAAATTGTCCATCATGCTTCAAAAGAGTGATTTTCAAACAGGTAATATGACTCAAGAACTGGACACTGCAATATATTCACACTATATCAACATACCTGTAGCCTTCTCTTCGTTATGAATGGCATGGGATGTTTCATTTACTTTCGTCAAGTAAGGTAAGAATTGCAATAAACCATTTAAAACGCAATTGTTCGTATTAAATATAAACGCAGCTAAAGCCTTAATGTTTCTCACTTCATATCTTTCATTTTACTTTCGATGTTACAGGCCGATTTAAACATTCGTAATAATAACCGTAATTAGACCAGAAAAGTTCACCCGATTCGCACAAAATGTTCTTTACTGGAGAAACGTAATGCTGATTGGGATGATGTTATTTCCAGAAATATACAATTAGTTTCCTGATGTTACAGCTGGAAATTGCTTTTCACTAATTTCATACGAGCAATAACCGAACATTTTTCCAGTTCATTTAGATGTAATTGTTATCGTTGCAGTAACTCTGTCCTGTCTAACCGGCGCAATAAACGCTCCGTAAAATTTCCTCCCATTCCGTGTATTATTTTCAACTGCACAAAATTGGAATGTGGCAGAACGTTATCCTCTATTCGGATTTTTCTTGTGAAAAACAATATATAAGAACATATAACCGAAGAGCCTTTAACGATGATTCCTGAGTAACTTTTAATTAAAATTGTGACTAACAGTCCTCATCGTTGACCAAGATTGCTGACATACAATGGCGATCAATTCACGGTTTGCTGGTTCAAGCACTGCTAGTGAAAAATTTTTCATCACATGACACGTGGCCAGAAAGATAGGGAAGATAGTCTGCTTAGATCAAACATACCATATTATAGGGCCTGGATTGAATCCCAAAATTTCTCTACAGTGCGTATGAATTTAAGCATACGACACTGTAAAGTAGTTCGGAGGGGGACGTGAAACTTGCTTGCCGCTTGGTGTAGACATTAATTGGCCAGCATCGGGTTTCGTCCTCTATTTTCTGTGTTATGTCTTTAGCTTTTGGATAAAAAAACACATTAAACTGAATTATAACGTAAATGGTGAAACATAAATTAAAAATAATTGTCTGTAGATACTAATTATAAGTGTCTAAGTCAATATACAGGGTGATTCAAAAAGATTGTCGGGGTTTCAAAAAATTCCTACAAATAGCACAATTGAGATACGTATTTGAATCTTATTTTGATGTGTGAGGAAAGTCATCAATTTTTTTTTTTTTTACATCCATTACAAGTGTTCGATATGTGCGTCCTGTGTCACTCTGCACATATCTATGAGATAGTCCATTTCATCCCACATACGACTCAGCATGTCATCAGAAATGTTTAGAAAGGCGGCCCTGATCCGTTCTCTCAGTTGCGGGATAGTCGCAGGTAGAGGATGAAGATAAACTTGATGCTTGACGTAAACCCACAGAAAAAAATCACATGGGGTTAAATCTGGTGAACGAGGTAGCCAAGCCATGAGCATTTGTTCACTGTCGGCTCCGCGTCCTATCAATCGCTGCGGCAATTGTTCGTTGAGAAATGTTCTGACCTCCCGATGGAAGCATGGTGGAGCACCATCTTGTTGGAATATGAAATCATCCACCTCTTTCAGCTGAGGCAGCAACCACTCAGAGACTATATCGAGGTAAGTTAGTCCTGTTACTGTCTGTTCATTGAAGAAGAACACAGAAGGACGCCCACTTTCTTTTTCCTTTGCATAAGTAGCCTTTCTCCACGAACTGCGCATACCACATCCGAATGGAATTGTCTGAAGGTGCATACTTCATAATTTTTTTTCGAAAGTGCCGTTCCACAACGGTAACTGACTGACACACGTGAAAATCTATAGTGCCTTCTCAATAGCGTTAGCTGCCATATTGAAAACACTGACATCTGGCGGAACAAAACGTAACTACAAGATTAGCAGCTGCTACAAAACAAAACTTTGAGAGTTTATATATTCATCCATGTAAATATATAACTTGTATGTTTAGTACACAGCCGGTAAACAATTCATGAAACCCTGACAATCATTTTGAATCACCATGTACATTGATGTCACAAAAGTCATTGAACAGAAAGATATAAATATCCAAGTAGTGGTAGTACCGCATGAGAGACGTATAAATGTGCCTTAAAGTGAAGGAACTTTCATTTGTAATCTCATGAGTGATGTGAAAGGTTATCTGACGTTTTTATCGCGCGCACGATAATCATACTTCGAGCGCAGAATGGCAGTTGGCACTAGACGCATGAGGCATTCCATATCGGAAAGTGTTAGTGAATTCAACATAGCTAAACACAGTGTCTAGAATGCGCCGTGAATATGAAATTTCTCTCATTACCATACGCCATGAACAACGCTTTGGTTGACCACTGCCACTTAATGACAGAGACTAGAAACATCTGCTTTGAGGTGTCCGTGTTGACAAACAGGCAACACTGCATCAGAGAACGGCGGCACTCAATGTGGGACGTACAACAGACGTGTCTGCGCGGACAGTCCAGTGAAACAAGGCGTTGATTGGATATGGAAGCAGAAGACCTAGGGTGGTGCCTGTGCTAACAAAATGCAACCGGTTCTCATGACTCTCTTGAGCTCGTGAACAAGTAGGCTGTATCGCAGATGACCGGAAAAAGGTTGCGTTATCATATGAGTCACGAATCCAATTAGTAATAGCTGATGGTAAGGTTAGATTGTGGCGCAGAACACACGAAGACATGGACCCAGTTTGTTGGGAAGGCATTGTGCAAGCTGGTATGGGCTATGTTTACATGGCATCGACTGGGACCTCTGGTCAGACTGAACCGACAATTGAAAGAGGTTATGTTCAGCTAGTTGGAGACCATTTGCACCAATGCATGGTCTTTATGTTTCCAAAAAATCGTGGATTTTTCCAGTATACCAGGCCAAAATCGTTTACGGTTGGTTTGAGAAATATTCTAGCCAATTCCAGGGAATGTTTTGGCCACCTAGATGGCCAGATATGAATTGCAATTAGTAAAGCGAAAAGGAGTCTTCCCTTATGAATACATGGATTCGACGAGGAAGCTCAAAGAGGCCACGCTCCCTCCAAACTCAAAATTTTATTGTTCAGAGTCTGTAATTTCAGACGACGATTACGAACACTCGACACAAGTGCGGCGGGATTTCCAGATCCAAAACATGGGTGAATATGCAAGTGTGTACATGGGGAGAGATGTAGAGTTACTTGCGGACCTGTATAAAAAATTTAGGTATGTGTGCTTGGGGAAATAAGAGTCCTAGACCCCACTCACTACTTTACAGCTCCAGGTATTTCTTGGCAGACTATGTTAAGGAGTACATGTGTTGAACTGGACCTTCTGACGGATATCGACATGTTGCTGTTTTTCGAACGTGGGGATTCGTGGAGGCATTTGCCAGTGCGTCCATAGGTATGCCAAGGCAAATCACAGCCGTTCACCATATAGATGAAACTATCCGTGTCCATTTATTGGAACTTCTCGGGGTCCACGAAATGCGAACGCGTAATGTGCATGTCAGGCTCCTCAAGGGTTCCAGCCAGCTTCTCTAATGATGACTATATGAAACGAGACGAGTCCAGGAACCGCAATGTGACTGACTTACCCTTAATCTTTTTAGAAAAAGAAATATAACGTTCAGTGTTGACGGGCAGGACATCCATCCCATATTTATAGAGGGGTGTTAAGGCCCTAACAATCGTACCCAAACAGATTATAAAAAAGATTGGTATATACATTTGATTCTTGAACTGTAAATTACAGTTATTGTGTGCAGCCCCTCTAAATTTACCTGAGATATAGTAATGATCGCGAATCTTAACGACTCCTAGTTCAATACTTTCACCACAGATGTGGCATACCGTAGCATGGCAACATTGTGCTTCCTCATCAGCTGACATTACAGGGGTATAACCCCCTTGTCAACATAATGGGCCAGTTAAACGAGTTCTTCAACTTGCCACTTCTCAGGGTTTCTCTCCAAGAATGAGTAGAATCGGTTCAGCTGGTGGCCGGTGGCCGAATGCGCAAACGGCCTGGTATGCCGCAGCAAAAGAGGTGTGTTCGTGGACTTCTGTAGAGTGAGAGGCGTTCTGTCAAGTGTCAAATAGTTTCAACAAACATTCTAAATCGACGTAAACGACGAATGGTTCACTCTGTCGGTGCACAAAATTCTTGAACTTTAAGGTTTTGTCTTTGTCGCCGGGTAGGTCGACTCTGACAGCGTCCACACTTGAACAATCAGTCTCATGGCACTGTAGGAGATCTTTACCCCAGGAATGCTGCAGACATCTGTCACAAATGTGAACATGACTGTTATGATTTGATATAGATGATATAACCAGCTGCGATAGGTTCATGATCCTGCTGTAATAGAATTTTCCACTACCGTCAGAAATCAACATCATGTTAATGTGTTAATCCCGTTTGTCTACAATTAGATCGAGGGGTCCAACAATTGTATGTTTATATTTACTAATTTCGTCCAGACTGAATACATTAATGGTATAGTCTGGATTCTGCATCTCGATGTCCGAGAGTTTTACCGGGAAACTCAATATTATTAAAATCGAAAGTGTATTTAGAGCGTCCTATTTATAAATACTAACTCTTTCCGATTTTCTCTTTAGCGTCTTTACTTGAGATGCAAAAATCGTCCAAAGAAAATATAGTTTATCTTTGTTCTCAACATTGACTACTGCCTTCTTTCTATGGATATCGGGTGTCAGAACAATATAGGAAGACCCTCGATAGAATGTTTCAAATTTTACCGAGCTTGGTGGGTGAGTTATTAATGCTCTGGCTTCATATTCTGGAGGACGCCGGTTCGAATCCCCATCTGGGCATCCAGATTTGGGTTTTATATGGTTTACCCAAATTACTCCATGCGAATGCCGGTTTTTTTCCTTCAAAAGGCCATGGTCAATTTCTTTCCAATTCCTTGTCCACAGTTCCATCCCACCTCTAATGATTTCAACGTCGACGAGGTGTAAAGCCATAAGTAAAAAAAGGTTGAAATTTCGAAATTTAAGCTGCAAGGAAGATGATTCTTTCAAGAGGGATGCCGCTGTTCCGGTCTTGAAACTCATTAAATTTTGTCATGATCTTCGGCCTTACATAGATCCCATACTAATCAGAATGGGGAGTACTTATTTTGATCTGACGCATCTTAGTTAAAAAGCACATTCGGGCGGTTTTTAAATGTTGATCCCTCTGTAGTTTAAACTCGATAATCAATCCAGTCTGAACTTTAACGGCCTTGGTTGACGGATTATTGACTGTTTCACGAAATTTATTTTCCAATAGCTCAAAGCACACTTTACTAAAGTTACTTGGTTCTTTAAAGTTTTCAGAATTTGTAATAGTTCCGGAATATTTTCTACTAGCGTAAGCAGTTTCCCTGTCATCAAGGGTTAACCCCGTTGCTCTTGGTATGCCTATTACACTGGTTGGTATTGGGCTCGGTCTGGAACTGTTTGAAGTGGTGGATGACCCAGCTGCTAATGGCTGGGTTTGCGTAAGTTCTGTCCCAGATATTGTTGAACTCTATTCTGGAGTAGCAAACGAGCCCGTTTGTAGATCTGATCCTGCAACAACAAAAACAAATATATAGATACACCAAATGAATGCGTTACAAATTGATAAAATAACTTAGTTACGTGAATAAAAACTTAGCAACAGTCCTGATACTCCATATCGGCGGCGTGAAGGTAGGCCTGTCGACTGTAATCCTGACGATGTTGGTATAAGACTCCATATCGGCTGCTACGCCAAAGACGTTTGTAGACCTGGTCCTGTAACACACACACACACACACACACACACACACACAAATGCAGTGATGACAAATAAACAAGTTACATAGCAAGTAAATAAAGTAAAACTCACCAATAGTTTTAAGACTTCGGTTTGGTAGGTCCATTGACGGCATGTCCTGAGGATTGGATAATAGTGTCGATGGCAGTGACTCGGTAGACACGACACTTCAGATCGGCAGCATCGTCCATTGTGGAGTTGGCGATGGAAAGGCTGCAGACCCTGAAAAAAAGGGGGAAAATGACGAACAAATTATGTAGTAACGTTACGGATTCACTTTCCTTAGTTTTGAGGAAGGCATTGTATCCTCCTGGATGTTCCTTTTTACACCTGCTTGACAGTTCGTATTTATCAAATCCTCCCAAACACCTCGACGATATGGGAAATAAATAGAACAATTAATTACAATCTAAACCACTTGGAATGTAACGGTAATGTTAAATAATATACTTACCAGCAGCCTTGATGGAAAAAAGTTCAGCCAGATCAAACTCTTAGGAAGTCCTAGCAGACATATCTGCTTGACTCTCCGTATTAATAACACACTGACGATCAAGGAACATAAAGATAACAATTAATTACAATCTAAACAATTTAAATATAATTACAAGTATTAAATATTACACCTAAAAGTATCATTTATTTCAGCAAGATCAAATTCTTGGGAAGATATGGCAGAGAGCTACGATGTTAACAGTATGAGATGAAGCAAGATAATGAGGCAACGAGGGTTTTTTTCTTTTGAATCTCATTCCTCCCAGGTAAATGGAGAGTCACGTGGAGTCTTTTCATCCTACTTAAATCTAAAGGGAAGAGAGGGGGGACGGAATGTCGGCCGTGGGCCGTGGCCTTGTTGGGAACTATCCCAGCATTCGCCTTGAATTACTGGGGAAAGCCACGGAAAACCCCAGTCAGGATGGCCGAACCGGGTTTGACCCCGGTCCTCCCGAATGATATGTAAGACGGCGAATTCGCAGCACCTTATATACCCCTCATCATGGTCGTCCAGGCTCATGATTAGCTGAGAAAACGTTCGCAGAACTCGTTCGGCTGAAACACGGTCACAGAAACCCCATAATACAACTACTGGTGCTTTTATCCTATGTCCAGCTCGTCACCCTAAATTCTTCTTTTAGGTTTATACTTTAATTTCGCGACGCTCAGTAAAGTGCTGTGAGACTTCATGTACCAGATTTCAGTACTTTAAATTCTTTTCTCCACTTACAACCAAGCCTGATGGATGTGCGTAAAACTTCTGACCAGGTTTTTCTGGAAGAAGTGAGTCCTGTTCACTGTCTGAACATCCAGATTTTTGTGTTTCATAACCTGTACAAATTTCTCATTGAACATTCCAGGGCGATTCCTTTAAGAGGCCACTGAGGAAATCCTTACCTATTCTTGCCAACGGTTATTTTCTGGCTCTACCACAAATTAAGCGAATTATTAAGTCTAATGACAAATTATTCATTTATGCCTCATCCCCTTTTCTCGTCACCAGTCCTGTTGCACCAGCGAACCAAATTAGATGAGCGGCATTGCAGAGCGTATGACAGCCAGACATAAACTAGCTTCACGCCTAAGATTGTACAGTATGCATATCGATGTGTGCTTACAGATCTCATTACAGAAAATTCTCTAGACAGAAAAGATTAAAATATCAGCGAACGTACTACAAAAGCTTCTCAACAAGCAAATGTGGAATGATCCGTGGTATCTACCAGAATCCCACGCCTTAATTTTATGGCTCCTTACAACCTATCTACGTGATACAACGAATAAAAGTCCCTTCTAGTACAAGTGGAATGGAATCTGTCCTGAATCTTTAGAAGGTTTACGGTTAACCATGTCCTCTTCTGCGTAAAGGATTATATAACCAAAAACAATTATACGCTCCTTCTTATCCTAGTACGAATAAATACGACACTACATAGCTGTTACCCGTCACTTCGTTCACTGATGAGATAAAGTAAGGTCTTCACAAGGACAATTTGACTTCCTACCCATAGTCAAGAATGGCGCAAATACAGTGAGAAATCCGTTCGGTTCATGATATTCAGAAGAGAGTTAAACGACTGATAAATATCTGTTTAAACTCCGAATATTACTACGACGCTGGTACAAATCGGGGCAAACAATTCGACTGCGATAAGCAACTATTTTGTGCAGGTTTTAGATGTCTAAACTAAACGTATCCTTTTTTTGGGTCTTAGGATATTGGTTGCACAATGTTTGTAATCTCACCAAAATCCGACCAGCAGTTTTTGCGTGAATAGCGTTCAAGGTGTGGTATTACCGTGATTTGTGAAGCCTTTATTATTATTAAATAATTATAGTCTTTTTGTTCAAAGAGTTTTAAGTTTATTATAAATTATTGTACTCCTCTAGGAACTACAATAGAATTACGTTGTATCCGAAGATGCAAAGTTCTTTCGGCAATGATTATTCTAAGCAACCGATCAATTTATCTATACCGTTAGCCTTAATGCCTTGATTTATCTCCATAGCAACCTACACTGTTCTATTCTTTTTCTCTAAACAATAAATATTATTGATTTTTTTGTCCACGCTCAAGGGAAAAATATTTCTGTTGTGTCACAAAGGAAACAAACGGGAAGACAAATAGGCATGTCTTTCTTTATTTCTCAACTTCCCGATACAACATCGTGGTAAAAATGCCTTTTTTTCAGTCATGCGAACCTGGACTGCATAATGTTTGAAATACTGTGAAAATTCCATCCAGTTGTTTTTGAGTGAATCTCGGTCAATGAAACAGAATTTGAGTCTCGCAGTCGCAGTACTTCAACCTAACTATTTAAAAATATATCTAGTGACAGCGGGCATTATTGTTTTGTATATCTTTGACTATGAAAACTTCTGTTTTGATGTTTTGTGATAAGTGGAAGTTTACAACTTGTAAGATATCATAAAGATTATTATATTGTCTACCTCAAATGGTTACCATTTTCAAGCACGATTGTAAATGTTTTCTGCATATGCCAAATCTGTTAATTTTAATTACATTTAGAGTAGAATATGATATGATATAGCAGACAAAAATCTACACAAAAAAAACCTTGAACTGATGATAAACATTATTCCCTTTTAATGGATCAAACAATATTCATCAGCGAGCTAGCCTGACCATAATTGCATATGGACTGTAGATATTAATTTGTTAAGCTACATTTGGTGATATAGATATGGATGAATAAATGTTGGAGGTATTAGGTTTTATTCTTTCACCTATATCATTGAGATCTTCCTAAACGTCACAGATCTCAGGTTTGCCTAGGAGATCAGCAACTCTTTCGACTTCCGTTGCAAATGAGTATTGCTATTTACTGTTTCAACTAACATCCCAGCTCGGGCCGTATATGTCTGCAGCTTATTGTTTGACAAGTATTGTCTCTTCTTTCTGTTTCTAGGTAAAGGGTCATGTGGTCGCAATGACCTGGTGGCTTGGTTTTTTATTAGCTGCGTCTTTAGCCCCTATCGCAGCCGCCTTAAATGAACCTGCTAATCTTGAAGGGTATAGGGTTCTATAGTTTAACGCGGAGTCCGAACCCGATGTGAAGATCGGGTTAAAAGCCTATGAAATTCCACGCCAACATAGGGATTCGAACCGGGGGCCTTCCTATCACTTGTAAGGCGCTTTAACCATTCAGCCACGAGACTAGGGATGCAAGATAAAATCAATATCGATAAATATATCGATATTTATATCGATGCCAGGCAGATATCGATAATATCGGTCGCATCAAATCGATATTTTCCGATATCATCATATATATTATTTCTGTATCTTCCTTCATAGTTAACCGAAATCAATGAATGAGGTGTCATTCTAAAGTTTATGGTCTTCACTTTGGTCACATCATATTTTAAGAAATGAAGTTTTCGGAATTCGACCCTTAAAGGTCAAAAGTATCAATAGTTTTGCAATTCGTTTTTGAGTCACGAGCGATTTATCTCCCTTAATATCTAACAGATATAGATAAATGAGTTATCATATTAAAGAATAAAGTCTCCGCCGTTTTAACATTATATTTTAAGAAAGGAATTTTTCGTAATTCGACCTTTAAAGGGCAAAAATGTTAATTTTTCCCAAATGCGTTTTTTGTATCACGAGCCATTTATCTCCATGTATATCTAACCAAAATCGATAAATGAAGAAGGATTATAAGGAGTAATGTCTTAGCTTTGAGAAATCATTTTTTAAGAAACAATGTTTTTGGAATTCAACCCTTAAACGGAAAATATAATTTTTTCTATAACGCATTTTTGTGTCACGAGCGATTTATCTCCCTTGATGTCTAACCGATATAGATAAATGAGGTATCATATTAAAGAATAAGGTCTCCTGGGTGGTACCATTATATTTTAAGAAAGGAATTTTTCGTAGTTTGACCCTTACAAGGCAAAAATGTTAATTTTTCTAAAATGCATTTTTTGTTTCTAGAGCCATTTATCTCCCTGGATATCTAACCAAAAATCGATAAATGAAGTAGGATTGTAAGGAGTAATGTCTCAGCTTTGGTGACATAATATTTTAAGAAAGAAGTTTTTGAAATTAAACCCTTAAAGGGAAAAAGTATAAATGGTTCTACAACGCATTTTTGTGTCACGAGCTATTTATCCCCCTTGATATCTGACCGATATAGAAAAATGAGATATCATATTAAAGATTAAGGTCTCCGCCTTGGTAACTTTATATTTCAAGTAAGGAATTTTTCGTAATTCGAACCATAAGCGGCAAAAATGTCAATTTTTCTAAAATGCGTTTTTTGTATCCCGAGCCATTTATCTCCCTTGACAATTAAACAAAATTGATACACGAGGTATCATTTAAACGAGTGAGATCTTCGTAATGTCTTCGTTTCCGTATACGTTTTAAGAAAGAAATTTTTAAAAATTCTAACCTTAGAGAGCAAAAGTATTAATATTTTTACAACGCATTTTTCTGTCACCAGCTATTTATTTCCCTTGATACCGAAGCGAAATGAATAAATGAGGTATCGATTTAAATATTAAATTATCCGCTATGGTCACATCATATTTTAAGAAAAAACTTTCTTTAAATTCAACCCTCAATGGGCAAAAATATCATCATTTCTCAAAACTTTTTTTTTTTTTTTTTAACTCGCTTGATAACTAGCCGAAATTGATAGCTGAGGTATCATTTTAAGGATCAAGGTGGCTGCTTTGGTCACACCATACTTTGTAAAACGAATTTTTTGAAATTCGACCCTTAAAGAGCAAAAGTATCAATATTATTTATACAAATTGTTTTATTATTATTATTATTATTACAAACCATTTATCTTCTTCGATACCAAGCCAAAATCGATAAATCATATATCGTTTTAAAAATTAAGGTTTCCATCTAGGTAAAATCATAAATCAAGAAAGAATTTTTCGGAATTTGATGCTTAAAGTAGTAGCGCGTATGAGACTGTTCAGAGCCAAGTCCCCAGATTGCAGCAGCGGATATCACAGAGATGTCAATAAACTTTTTTTTATTCAATAAGTAGCTTTTCGAATATTTTTTTTTCTGTTATGGAAACACTCTCGTTTTGCTATACAATTCCAATGTAAACATTTTATTCGCACAGCAACAAATATTTCAGAGATGTTGATATGTTGTGTGCATTTTGTTCAGGTTGGTTTTATTCTGTTAAGGTCAGTAACAGTTTGTCATAAATACAGAGTATTTTAAATTTTCCTAAATGTTTCGTAATATGTTGCGAGTATGTTGATGCGTATCTATTACACTAAAAAAAAAAAATTGCTACAAAAGTACGGTTCTACTTTTCACTATATTACAAGCATTCAACCTCACTATTCACCGCATTTTATTCTAGAAATTTTCGTTTGGGTCGTCTAGTTTGTATATATTATTTTAAAAATTAAAAATAAGTATGATAAATACAAATCAAGTAATGAATTTGAGATAGTTTAGTCGAAAAAGTTAGGTTTGCAAATATTAAGCGTCAACAGATCATGAAAACGTAGTTTGCTTAATTTTTACCGTGAAGTCCATTCCTAATACGAGTGACAGTGGTTCCTGCCTGTGAAAAAAGACGTTCATAAAGTACCGACGAGGCTACTTTGAGTAAATGATTAATTGCAATTTCGAACATATCTTAATCCAACCAGTATACCGATCATGATTGGTTTCAATTTAATTATCCAGAAAAAAAATGTAACGGTAATCTCCAAACAGTCGGTGTTATTCAGTACGCAACAATAGAAAATGCTTCGCTTTTTCCAATTCCTTTTTCACAACTTTCGAAATTTTTTCATATTTTTTATCAATTTTTTTAATAGTTCCACAAGAAGGGACTTTGTATAATGATGCTTTGCCTTCAACGTCATTAAAAGATATATTATCAACATTGATAAAATAAGCAATTGTATCGGTCAGGCGGTCATGTTTTTACCCCTTTAGAGTACTTTAACACAAACAAGAACTAACAAACGAGAACGTAACGCAACATATTAAATAATAAAACGGCGAAGAAATTGAATGGGGAACGAATTCCGCGCAAGAAACGTAGTGGAACCACAGAGTAGCAAAGGACATTATCGAGCTAATATCGAGCTAAATCAGAAATTAGCATAATTAAGTTTGATCCTTATTTTTTGCGCGAAGGGGTTTGTATTTTTAGATATTTCACTGCATCATATCGATATTAACGTGTTGATCAATTAAAAATATCGATATAGATATCAATATTTTTGTACCGATATATCGTTGTAACCCTACACCAGACCCTTATTCTATTCCTGTTGATTATGCACTGTTGCAGTCCCAGTCTAATAACTATTTTTCTGCAGTGCCCCTTAATACCGCGTAGAGTCTCGTACTGACATCTTTAGGCTATTCTATTTTTACCATACTTTCGATTCTGTACCTATCAGAAAGCTCTGATGATTGTAATATTAGAAAAGCAGGGCTGACTTGGCAATTTTGTATGTTCCATATCCAGCTCAGAAAAGATCGCTGCCCTCGGACAGATGCTACGCGTCTGATACAAAAGTTTAAGGAAAACAAAGCATGGAACAAATTAAGCATATTTAAGGGCATCGTTCAAATTACCAGTGGTAGGGTGTTTAAAACCTTCTGACAATGTTTCATAATATTGATCTGCCCCGCATCATAATGAAGAATAATTGTGAGGTTACTAAAATGACGTGCTGAGCAGAAACTCGTTCAACCATATCGAATTCGTGAATCTGCAGCTGATAATATTTATGGACTTCAGTGAGATCTAACACTGCGATCGTAAAATGCTCTGAACGTTTCAGCAGTTATCACAAGCATCTGAGAGATAAACAAAGTTGCGGACTATCCGGTTATGATCATCATAACCGTAGACGATGTTGACAAAGGGTAAAACAGAAAAGTGTAAAACATGATCAATGGCATAGGATGTTACTGACACTTGTTTTTAATCCAACAAAAGGGTGATGACCTGTAATGAAAGGTGTAAACACATAAATGTGACAGAAAGTCACTGAAGTTTATAGTCACAGAGGCTGAACTATTTCAAATTATTAAAAACCAACCAAAGAATTGCGGTACTTTTGGGGATTGGCATTTGAGGGGATGTGTATTCGATTCCCGGTTCATCCACCCAGACTTTTCTGAACTCTTGCTGAAATTGTTCCTTCAAAAAACAACAGCCGAATTTTTTTCCCGTTCCTTGTCCCCCACCCTCCTCCGCACTAATGATCTCGACGTCGACGAACCGTAATGCCATAACAAAATAGAATTTAATCTTGTAACTGAAGCCTATAAAATTAATTTTATCAAGCATATTGGATACTCAGAAGACATCTAGCTCATAATCAAACAGAATGGGAATTTACTTTCGCCAAAGCCATTATATTCTTATTACCCATCCAACTAACAAAATTAAGAATACCAGAGGTATGATTCCTAAAAATCTCTTTTTTGTGATTTTACGCCTCGTCGACGCTGGGATCATTAGAGGAGGGAAAGGAGTGGGACGGAATACGGCCATGGCCTTTTGAAGGAACAATCACGGCACTCGTCTGGAGAAATTTCTTGAAACCGGAAGACCAAGGATTGACAGATTGTTAGTAGGAAAAGAACGCTATGGGATTCACTTTTCCTAGGTGCAAAAATTCTAGACTAAATACAGTTTTTCGAAACATTGCTTTTTAATCTTTTAATTACTTAAGAAATAACACCGACAGCTCTCGTTTGCGGATTAAACTTTGATCACTATATTTTACTTATAGCATTGGAAGTATTAATCAACCCCTATAGGAATAAAATAAAATAAACTTAATCAATAACTGTAGCTGTGTTGTCGCCATCAAATTGAAATCACACTAAAATAATAAATAACATTCTCTTTGGAGTCAGGAGATATCAGAGATGTTATTAATATGTGGGAATGACTATAGATAATCAAAGTGGCTGTATCTGGAAAGCTGATTTCAGTTGAAGCAATCTTTTTTTTTTAAATATTTACCGCTTTTTTAATTCAGCAGTCTGGGCAAACACCTAGTGCGTTTAGGTTTGTGTTCAATGTCATACCTTTCACAAGAAATTTCACAAGTTCACACAAAGATAGGAAAAGTGTAACTCAGCACTAAATTAATTCTTCCTTTGTCCTTTGATACGCTCCATACCAGTGAGCCAGCCAGGAATTGTACGAAAAGCAACAAGTTTTCTCAGATACCTTCAATACGATCAGTGTAGCGGATAAGACAGCTGAGTTTCATGTGGCTTACGTGCCATGGATGCGCACTTGATTCAGGGTTTCCCAGAGAAGAAAGGCATTTCGCTCGTTAACAGGGTTCTTTACTCTCCGACTAACTTCTGGCCGTTCCACAATGTTAAAATGTCACTGAAACGTTTCTGAGACCCCTCCACCAACAACCATCCGAATGAGCCATTGAAGAAGCACTTCCAACTAAACAAGATTCATAATATTTTATCCATGATGGATTGGTGGAACTTCCGCGACTGTGATGTCAAATATGGGTTGTAAAAAATACAGCCACCAGTGTGACTGGTTGCTGTATTTTTTACAACCCATATTAAACAAGATTCGTTGCGGTAAGCATGCAACAAGAGAAGGGGAAGGAATAGCAGGTAAATTATATCAAGTAATGTAAGTTCCTGTACTTAAGGACCGAATATATGAACGTCGTTAATTGATTAGGCATTAATTTACAATACAATTAATTTTTTTACTTTTAATTTACATAAAAAAAATCCAATTGGCAGTCGTCATTTGGTACTGTCGGTAGAAGTGAAAACTTAAAACTATAAATATCTTACGCGCAAGACTTCATAATTATAGCTACAGGTATACTAAATAATAATAATTTCGTCTGGTCGTAATGTTACAGTGACAGCGTTTATATTAGTTTCGCATTCCGGCCCATTATTAGCCGCTTTAACCTAACCTGGTAGTGCTACCAGGCACACGGGACCTAGAGTATAACGTGGAATCCGAATCACACAAGCGATCTGGTGTACACAGCAAACTATGTCAGAGGTGAAGGCCTGGTTAATGGTCTATGAAAGTCCCGCCGAGACATGGATTCGAACCGAGGACCTTTCGTTCCCCAGTCAGACAGCTCAACCACTGATCCACCAGACCACTACAGATATTTTGTTAACATTAGCATGTCGGTGGCGCGAATTCATTAGATTTTACCCATCAAAAAATCATCCAATGCGCCTAAAAAATTTTCACTTCAAAAACTAAAAACCCAACTTAGTCCACAACCCGATGGTTGGTAGAATCTTCCCGATGGAGATGTACCAAGCTATTGTGTCGGAGGTAGGAAGGCCAGTTCTTTTTCCTCAGGGGATTAATGTGGAATCTGAAACACGGGCCGTGTCGGCGTAGCTCATACGTGTAGTCAAATACAACTCTTAAATTTCCTGCTCACCGCTGGATTTCCACTCGCGACAGAGAGAAACTAGGCGGCCTCGGTAGCGTAGGGGCTAGAGTGCCGAAGGTCGCCGGTTCGAATCCGGCCGCTGGCATGGATGTTAAGTGTGTGTCTATGTGTGTGTCCTGTCCGTCCTGTGGCGTCCGCACTTTGAAGACTATATAAACACTGGATTTAACTGATTCACTGGAAGCTTTAATATAACACAATGAGCTGGCTGTATGGCCTCAGCTGCCAAAAGCCATTAAAAAAAAGAGAGAAACTATCGGTAACCGATGAGCTACCAAACTGCCTTTCTTGCAAGTCTGTGTGTGCTAAGTACAATACATATCGAAATATCGGGTAAAAACAGTGGATTTGTATGAGCACCGTTGATAGAAATTAAGGTGAATGTGGAAAGGAGGAGAGGGTTTAGGTTTTTTTTTAAATCAAAGATGAAGAGTATTTTCTATTTTTTAAAAGTATACGCATGCAAAGCTCCATCAAAATCGGATAAAAACTGTGTGTTTGTATGAAAAGCATTGGCAAAAATACATTTTTATATATTAGATACAAGTATCATATACAGGGTGTTACAAAAAGGTACGGCCAAACTTTCAGGAAACATTCCTCACACACAAACAAAGAAAATATGTTATGTGGACATGTGTCCGGAAACGCTTACTTTCCATG
Organism: Vandiemenella viatica; assembly: GCA_031002005.1. NCBI lineage: Eukaryota > Metazoa > Arthropoda > Insecta > Orthoptera > Morabidae > Vandiemenella > Vandiemenella viatica. Next base: position 101,761,843 of record JARYHS010008074.1, on the reverse strand, counting down.
TTAGAGCTCATTTTAGTTTCGTTAGTATGTACTGTACTGTACGGACCAATTCCACTTCCCCCACGCTCTCCTGACCTCAACCCTATTGACTTCCATTTATGGGGGCATTTGAAAGCCCTTGTCTACGCAACCCCGGTACCAAATGTAGAGACTCTTCGTGCTCGTATTGTGGACGGCTGTGATACAATACGCCATTCTCCAGGGCTGCATCAGCGCATCAGGGATTCCATGCGACGGAGGGTGGATGCATGTATCCTCGCTAACGGAGGACATTTTGAACATTTCCTGCAACAAAGTGTTTGAAGTCACGCTGGTACGTTCTGTTGCTGCGTGTTTCCATTCCATGTTTAATGTGATTTGAAGAGAAGTAATAAAATGAGCTCTAACATGGAAAGTAAGCGTTTCCGGACGCATGCCCACATAACATATTTTCCTTGTTTGTGTGTGAGGAATGTTTCCTGAAAGTTTGGCCGTACCTTTTTGTAACACCATGTATACCAGGGGTGGCCAACCCAAATGATCTTGCGGGCCACTTTGGAAATGCATTCTAACTCCGCGGGCCACATATAAAATCATATATCGCGCTATTAGATTTAGACCCACTATAGACATTTTTTGGAGTGAAAATGAAACATAATGATTTATTATTATTGTGTTTCCTATTATTCTTACATATAAACGTAGATAATATAATGATACTAATAACTGAGATAGATAATTTTTGAATACATGGATGCACCTATACCTATTTTTTAAAAATACATTGGTTTTCACTACTTTGGCCATTATAAAATAAATATATTTTGTAAAAGTGTGATGAATCTCGTGGGCCGCAAAAATGTTCCAGATGAGCCGCGGGTTGGCCACCCCTGATCTATACTTTCACTGCTGTCAACACGTAATACTTGTAACCACAGATATTCTGGTATTATAACATGTTGTTGACGCGAGTTCATAAGATTTTACCCATCCAAAAAACGTCTAACGCTGATATCATACGCGCAACACGAGAAGTCGCAAATTTATAGATTTACCCCCGTCCAAACACCTCCTAACGCGCCTAAGAAGATTTCACTTCAAAATTAACTATGTTGGTCTGAACTTGCCTTCAAAATTTTGGATACCTGGTTCAAATCCCGGCGCCGATAAGAGTTTTTATGGGTTTTGATTTGATTACATGATCTATGACAGGACGCTCCGTGGTTCAGATTTCACATTAAGCTGTAGCTCCCTGAGGAAAGGAAACTGCCTACTGTCTCTGTGAAATAATGGTTTAATATTCCTCCTTCTGGAGCATTTATCCAATCTTCGGGTTGTGTACCAAGTTTTTCATAACGAAATTTATGAAAGAGTGGTTCACATATTATTGTGTCAATGTTTCTAGTGGCTCAGCAGGAAGTTATGCGACTACGGACTAACATGTCCTCCATTCCAATACCAGCTGGCATTTGGCACCAGCAAAGTGATTTCCATCTCTGGTAAATCTTGTAATGAGTATGCGAAGTTCACCTGTCAGACCGCATCACTGAATGGTCGTCAATTTATCGCTTATGTTTATCCGTAGTATTATCCGGTTCATGATATATTTCATGTAATAGCCACTCCTGAAAATGATTATGAGAATTTCTTTTTCCATAAAGTCAGGGATCCTTCCCTTCTTAAGGTGCTACCAAAAAACATTTTCGTCATCTCATTCATCTTTGTTTATTAATTAGTAAAATACATCAAAGTATACCAGCCGCTTAAAAAATAAAAATTAAGAAGAGATGTATCTAATGTATCTATTGCTGCAATTCTATCACTTTTGTTTCTACATTATCAGGGAAGGATTCTTTGTCACGATTATATGATTTCCATAGTACGTTGACACCCTTTTGGATACTGAAAAATATTTCAGAGTAGTCTGGTAAAGTTTATTGTACAGCGGCGTTTCACACCACACTTTGAAATTGAAACAACACTTCAACAAGCACTGTAATTGAGGAAGCACCGATATTTACTTGACATAACGAGACTGTTATTATTTGATCAACGAGCTCTACGGTGACACGCTGGCTATACGAATCAAAGCAGCTTCTTTTTTCAAAACAATACGAAATGTCACTGGTGCGGAAAATTCTGTGTGACATCTGTAAGCGAATTTGAGTGTAGGTATCACGTGTTTAATGCACCATCGGGGGTTTGCTAGTTCAAATGCGCCGGTCCCATGCGTTCCATACACTACGACACGCATTCGCGGTAAATAGGGTATCTAAAATACGGATATTATTAAATGACGGCAACAAGTATCCACACGCTGTTGAGTATTCTATTACCTATTTTTACCATGATAAATGAAATAAATGAAAAACTACTTGTCTCTGACATCTTCACCCCCCCCCCCTTACCACCCCGTAGCCCAGCGTAGCTTTCAACCAAACTCCCCCTCCCTCTCCTTGACAGAGACACGTAGTTTATGGACGCTCCCTAACTCTTTACTTTCCTAGCTGATATTAACTGTTCCAACTGTACGAAAGACAAACTGCTTATATCTGGAAATAAAAAAAAAGTGCACTTGTGTGAGCCATTGAAATTTTTTGTCTAAAAAATTGTGTTCTAACTCAAACATCTTTCATGTAAAAGCACTAATATCTTTTCCTGGTCGTTTGACAAGACTTTATTCACATATCGCTTAATCGGAAAACGGTTAATACAACGACTCATGGTAAGAGAAGAAATCGACGTAGCAGCTTGGATCTTTAATAAAGGCCTTCGCCAAATTTCGTTCCCAACTCCGTTGTCGATGAGCCGTAACTGCACCCCACGCCCTTCTCCTTCCAAGGTAAATATTCTCTCTGTCGAGGTCGCTGAGGCTTAGAGTGTAGGAGCTGCACGTTTTATCTCAGTGCCGCGAAGAATTTAGTGTGGTCAGCGCCACATTCCGGAATCTGTTAATAGAGACTGCATTGCATTTATTTTTGAGAAAATCTTTGTAATTTAGTACATAGGCTGTCACTAGAACATTTTACAAGATGGATTAAAAAAAAAAGAACTTCCTTGATGAGCATGCAAACATTTTAGTAATATAAAGTGGCAGTTGTAAGCATATAACACGTGCTCACACAAGCAATCATTTATTTATTTGAACTAATATAATGGATTTTTCAATATCTCCTTTTATCATTTAAGTCTGTGTATTCAAATGTTCTACAACGTTGCAGTGTGTTTAAAAATCTTTGAGGTAGTAATAAGTTAGCATAGTATCATTGGAGAGAGAGAGTGCGAATGTTTGTGTGTAATAGGCTAATAGTTAAGGAGTAAAGAGAGAGCAACGGTAGATAAAAACTGTCGAGTTGTGTTCATGTAAGGTCCAGATGTATATATTGTAATTGTTACTAACCGGGAACTGAACTTGAAGGAATTTGTTTATTTGGTTGCGAAAAATTGTGATTGTAATTGATCAACTTTCAGTATCGATGATAAATTGATTTCAGTGCAGTGTTGTCGAGTACTCTATTTCAATATCCCTTCAAATCAGTAACATCTTCAGGGCCAATTAATTATGTTTACTTAATGAGTGTAGGAGATTTGATTTACCAGCAAATGACGAAAGTAAATGAAGGGATTCATCTTAACAACCGTCAGATCGATGAGCCGAATATTACTTTTCTTTCATTCTTTTTTAAATAAAAGGATTCAAAGTATGTGATTTGCCAATATAAAGAATCTAAAGATAAAGACTTGTGATTGATTAAAAATAGCCAATATGGAGTTATGATACATCTAAACATCACTTGGTTTCAGGAGAAATTACTTTGTCGACTCTGGCGATGGTCCCAGTTAAGACAGACCTACAATTATTCATTATATGAATTGAAATAAGATTACTCTTCAAGCAGTTATTTCCAATGTTCAAACGTATTTGAATGGAAAGGGATGTTCGGGATTTGACCAGAGGGTCTAATGGAACCACCCACGCATTCACTTGGAGAGACCTATAACAATCATGGAAAATCCAGATCAATATAATCGGAGCGGATTCTTGAGATCTTCCCCTGGCAGATTTTGTTTTCTTACTCGATAAATCCTATCCCATTCCCTATAATGGCTCGTGGAGAAAATAAGTATAGAAAATAATCGGTTCTGGCTGTAACATCCTGGATTATAAAATTTTAATAACACATGTGTACACCATATATAATTATATCAATTAAAGTTCCTAATGATTAGTCTACTTTAGACGAATGTAGTATAAAATGAAGTGCCAAAAGTCATGAAATAGGAAGATGCAAATATGCAGACGACGGCAGCACGCGGAAGAAAAGTGCCGTCAATCCTGTGAAAGGTTTCCTGGCGTGACTCTGGGTGTACAACATGAATAATTTGCTATAAATAAGAAATATAGTGGAGTGGTGGAGTATCTAACAGATTACTAAAAATTTCTGTACGTTTTTGAGAATCATACACTCTTTTATGACATTTTGTAACATTTAATTTGTTCAAGAGTTTTCCTTAATGGGATTAAAAAAGAGCTTCTCAAATTATTTAATAAAAAATTAACAACGTATGTGAAAATAATAGGGCTTTTCCAGACTATGACAAAATAAAAAAAGTTTGTTGCCATTTAATTCACGTAGTTTTAGAAGAGTTTCTGGATTAGTTTTACTATAAAATTAATGTATATTTTAACTGGAATCATTTTTACTAATGGAAACTATGACCGTTTTGTGTAACATATAGAAGTAATGTAGTGACTCTAATGTGAAATAATTTGTCATTATGCACAGAAAATTCTTATTTGCATCGAAATGAGATTACTTTAAGTATGTAATTCTGTTACAGGTGAGTGATCGCTATGGTGGAATTTGAGAAGTGGTCAAGAAGCTTCCATACCAAAGAACGTGCTCGTGTCTCTACCACAGTGTTTGCTGTTTATAGTCTAGTTTCTGGTACGTGACCAAATTTCTGTTTCTAACATGCACCTTTTACAGTCTGTATACTATACTAAACAAAATAAAATTTATTACACTGTTGGTAAACGGAAAATCACATTGACCTCTTCCTTAGTATCGCTAATTTTTACAAACTTTTTTCAGTAACGATTTAAAGTTTAGTTATAAAAGTACATATTTATGTGACGTTCTTCACATTCATTTCCAAGCTATTTACGTTTTCTTAAGATCTGCAGGGTCCATGCATTCATGAGGTTGTCTCCATACCCGTACACGTCCATCCTCTCCATAGGATTGGAAACGAGACCAGGCAATATGTTTCCAATCATCAACAGTCCAATGTCGGTGTTGACGGGCCCAGGCGAGGCGTAAAGCTTTGTGTCGTGCACTCAGTAAGGGTACACGAGTGGGCCTTCGGCTCCACAAGCCCATATCGAAGATGTTTCGTTGAATGTTTCGCACGCTGACACTTGTAGATGGCCCCGCATTGAAATCCGCAACAATTTGCGGAAGGGTTGCGCTTCTGTCACGTTGAACGATTCTCTTCAGTCATCGTTGGTCCCGTTCTTGCAGGATCTTTTTCCGGTCGCAGCGATCCGGAGATTTGATGTTTTACCGGATTCCCGATATTCACGGTGCACTCGAGAAATGGTCGTACGGGAAAATCCCCACCTCATGGCTACCTCGGAGATGTTATGTCGCATCTCTCGTGCGCCGACTATAATACCACGTCCAAACTCACTTAAATCGTGATAACCTGCCATTGTAGCAGAAGTAACCGATCTAACGCCTGCGCCAGACACCTGTTGTCTCATATAGGCGTTGCCGACCGCAGCGCCATACTCTTAGTGTTTACATTTTTCTATGTTTGCATACGCATGCCTATACCAGTTTCTTTTGCTCTTCAGTGTATATCTTTCAAATAATCTATCACTGGAATTGTTTGGTAGTAAATAAATAATAATGTAACAACCAAACAGAAGGAAAGGATGATGTTATATTTTACATTCTAAAGTTGATTATTCTGAATAATGAAAGTTATTTCATGTTGCGATGCACGAGAGAGTTTCGAAATTTAAATTATACTTTTAATTTAGGACCTATTAAAAGAAGCAAATGTCTGTCTGTCTTCTCAGCAAGCAACCAATGTGTATCATACGATTATTATACAAAATATGGTTTTCTGAAGGATTTTTTCGTCTGTAATTGAAGTAAAGTTGTTCAAGAAAGTATCGATCTCCATTCCATGAGTATGTGTGTATAAAACCAAATAAGTGGTGCAAATTTACATTTTGTAATGTCATTTCAGGATTAAAGCGTTAATAAATATATTCAATGAGGACAGGTTTTAAAGTTTTTTGCTATACTTTAAATCCTGTTGTTTCAGACGTAGCCGATTTTGGCTTCCTAGGAACTCTGTTCGTTGATTGGAACTCGGCGATGATGTATGGATCAGTTTGTAATTAGTCTCTTTTGGTTACAGCCAAGATTTACCCAACTCACCAATTACCTGTATGGCTTTAGCGTCATTATTGCGTAGATTAGGCTCTTGTTAAGAAATCGGAATCGGCAAAGAGATAATCTAGGACTCTATTTGTAAAAATATTAGGACTTATTAGATATTGATATACGGAATGACTCACTGGGAACTGAACGAAGATCCTACCAAATACCAGAACAGTCAACCACCAGAGTTCATTCTCCAAACTTAATTTTTTTATGAATCTGTCTATCCGTCACTAGCACAGTATAATCGTTATGATGGCACTATCTACTTAATCGGCTTTAAGATTCGGCTGTGTATATTTCTGCTCTGTGACTGGAGACACAAATATAAGGAAACGTTAATAAGTGACCATATTAAAAATATTGCTTCCCTGCATTGTGATAAATGTACAAGTATCATACTGAAATTGACGAGGAACAAATATTTCTTTAATATCATAAACAAATCAAATGCACCATTTTAATTTGTTGACTTTACTTTAGTTTTTTAAGTAGTGTCCATTTCCTGACCCGCATTTTTTTTTCACTGTTCTGCGCGCTGGAAAATCCTTTTGCCCTCTAGATCTTCGTTCCAGCTGCACGAAGTAATCGACGCATAGAGTTCTTTATGCCCTCCATCGTCTCGTTACGGTAGCCTCGCATCTGTTCCTTCACAAAACCGAAAAGATGATAGTTTGAAGGCCTTGTCTCCTTCAAATCGATATCTCTGCAAAAGGTCTTGTGACACGGTTTTCCTCTGAACTCTGTGGTTTTCGATCAATAAACGCGACATCCACCGAGCACCAACTTATCGATACCCTGCACCGCACTTTGTTTCATTGCAAGTTTTCATGATGTCTCATTTATACTAACAATTTTTTCCTTTTTAATGATCTCATCAACTTTTCTTATGCTGTATTCAGTGGAGGCAGCTCGAGGGCTGACTTTAAGTGCTCATGTTTCTGTTTTTGACACGTTTCATTCAGCTCCTAACACTGCTTGCACCCATAGATACATCTGTATATACAAGCTGAAATTGCAATGAATTTTTACAGCGATATTTACTTTTTAACGAAGAATTCAATTACAGCACGTTGACAAAATTGAACGTCACTGTTGGCCATTTGGTGTTAGTATATTACATGGAAGAGGTTAGTGACTTAACTATATCAGTTGCAGTGTGCTGAGTTTGCATATTGAGAAAGTCCTCTCGGTATTTCTATCTTTGTTTTTAAACTGGTCGTCAATTTCAGTACGAAAATTCTAGTATCTAAAATGGAAATAAAAAATTTAGGCATGTTTTCTCTACATTTACTGTTCTGTTTACGAAGGAATTAACGGATCAAAGTGCAAGATTTATAATGACGCGTTAAATATGATGAGAATCTATTATTTGCTTCAACTTTACCACATTAGCTTGTTCTTGCAATCAAATACAATACGATATTTTAAAAAAAGTACTTTTACCCTAACTCGAGAAATATCTGAATTGGCATACAAGTGAAGATATTGTGAGAATTACGATTTGTTTTTTACTTTTTTATGCTTTCTTGTGACAACAGTAATAGCAGTTTAAAACTAGTACCTGGGTGACCGATCTTCTCTCGGCATCTTTCGATTTCAGTTTAATATGCAAGATTTTGAGTATAGTTTGATTAAAATTAAACATATTCTTGAAGGCTTCCTAAGCATTTTTAAAAGCACAGTTCCTTGCAAAGCGAAACTTAACTAACATTAGTCGCCTTACTCATAACAGAAACTTCTACAAGCTGAGGTCATATCATCAGGGCTAAATTAATTCCCTCTAATAAAATTATTCTCTTACCTCACATTAACCTCGCACCACCAACTGTGCCTTTCCAAATGATAAGAAAATAATTCACAATTAAAGTAACATTCAATACGAACATTAATAAAGCAAAAGGTCAGACGCTTCAAAAGGCGAGATTATATTTATCAGAATCTGTTTTTTCGTTTGGATACACGTATGTGGCTTTTTCACGAGTCTGTAGATTCATTAACATTTAGTTTTGTTTTTAAAGCACATATGGTCAAAAAGTCAACGATGATTATATTATAACTGCTAATATTGTTTTCAAAGAAGATTTGTAAATTAAAGAAGATTAAAAAAATTACTTCTGGCAAAGTATTTTGTTAAAATATATACTTTTTAAATGTTTTACAACTAAACATGTAGTATTTAATGATAACGATTTTTTACATCAAAAGTGATATTTTTTACTACCCTTCAAAATAAAATACCTTTAATTAGTAAATACTTGCTTTTATTTATTTACTCATTATTATATTACTATTAGGTGACTTATCACGATACCGTGCGAAATATTCGCATGGGCCAGTTAGTGTACATGAATTATTTCTTTAAATATATAATAATTACTTGTCAAAACCAAAGAGAAACTATCAGTAGGCTTTCTGGTACCTGAAATGTCTACGGCATGGCGTTATAGCCGTTTCCGAGATACCAAACACAAAAATTCGCGTTTTTGCAGGGAAGACACCTATTTAGATAAACTTAAAAAGCCAAATTTTATCTAAAAATGAAGTTTCATCCAAATCGTTAGAGCCCTTTCCGACATCGCATATATATAAATACAAGAATTGCCCGTTTGAAGATAAAAGATTCAATGCTGAAAACGTTTCCTCTAAGGAAGAAAACTGTGCTAACCGTTTACGGATTCTATGCGACATTGAACTAATTTTAACATATAACAACAAATGCCAGCTTGAATTGAATTTTGAAAAGTGTAAGTTAATTTGTATAATGGAGAAATAACTACGAAGAAACCTGTTCAAGACTTTGATAATATTGATTCATTGAAATTTGATGTGGTCATTGACTGGAATCAAACTCATACTACCTGTGGCACGTATAGCTGATTCTAGGTTTCTAGGTTGTGATTTAAAGCATGAATTTTGAAGAGCCTCTAACATGTACATACCAGGGATAGAAAGTTGGTGTGCTATACAAGAGCCGAATCGATATGCAGTGACAAATTGTATAGAAGTGCAGTCGTTTTGTGACTATTATCTACACATATTTAATATTGTCACACCACTGAGCAAATGTGTTAGGAGAACCCGCAGAATGAAGACAAACTTTTCATTCGGATTTTTTTTTAATTTTTTTACTACCGTGTGAATTCTCCTTTAAGACTTCAATAAAACATTTGTCCTATCTTCGTATCTGGGTCGCAATGACAATGCAAATAAAGTTGCTGTATATATAAGAGTATAATAACTTCGATCTGGACGTCAGGGATTAAAATTTCTGGATGACAAGTTTGTTGCAATATGTGAAATGTAGAGAGTTTATGTATATGGTGCCTGTATTTCGTAAATCTAAAACAGCTGATAACATTACATTCACTATTATTCAGTTTATGAAATTACTCTCTGTTTCGTTACATATTTTACTATGTCCACTTCTGTCTGATATAATGTAAAGAATTTAAAATTTGTATCCCACAGTTTCCTGTAAGTTATCTTTCTGGATGAATAGATTCATTCCAATTCATTTTCATAACTTTTGTAAGTTAACGATTGTTTCTATATTATTTTGTATACTTCAGCAAACTGGTTGAATTATTTGCGAATGTGCTTGTGATATTATGACGGGATGTCACGGGTATTAACTGTAATTTTTGTTACGATTTCTAGCAGCCATTTTTAATCGCATATCTCTTTTCGTCCTGTAATAAGACGTATGATATACAGCTGTAGCAACAATCTTTGCAATGTGTTTCTCAAAAGTTTCAAATATTCACGAAATTTTATTTTTTGCTATAGGAATAAAAGTGTTCGCAGATTGTTAAAGAAATTATATGTTCGTAGAAAAGTAACGATAGTCAATTTTTATAATGAAATTTCATATAATTTTATTTTATTTATTTGACACTTGGCAGATAGGCCATTCACACAAAAAAGTTGAACACAATGTTTCTTTTGTTTTAAACAATTCACAAGTATAATAGTAAATTCAGACAGAAGTATTTTTATAATAGGATTAACTAACAACAGAGAAAGTTTCCCAAAGTGTTAAAAATAGAAAAAGTTTTACAGTTATTAATCGGCTGAATGCCGTTCTGTTTATCTGCATATTCCAGTGTCATACAGAAACTTCTGAACAGATTTCGTTGTGGGTTTCGCAGGATGAAACTTTAGGGTATGAATTAAAACCTGAGACATATCTTACTACTGACGTCGGGGTAATGTTGGGCTCTGTGGGTAGTACACTTTTTTGCGGCAGTTACTATACACCAACGATGTAAACAACCAGAGATGTAAGCATCCAGAGACATTTCGAAATACGAAAAACTGATAATGTAGTAAATGTAGTTCAATAAAAAAGTGAGCAGTTAAATAAATATTTGTTTTTATTACATCCTAATCGTAGGAGGTAGCATTTTTTACAGCAGTTATTTAATTTATAATTTAGGTATTTAGCGTATATTTTGGTACATTACTGTCCATCAACGAAACGTGTGTCCAGAGAGAAATTGTCCTAAGGTCCAGGCCTCATTTCAACGCACATGGCTGTACAAATTCCCGTTTTAATTTTTTGCAATAAAAATAAAAAGTATTCTCGTGTAGCGGACTCATCAGACAGCGGGAATGGAAAACTGTTTATTATTTATTTTTTTCGATTTATGGTGCAATGAAGCCGGGACCACAGTAAGGACGTCATATTGATGGGTTTTCCATGCATTCCCCAAAGCACTCTAGGCGAATGCTGGGATGCTTCCTTCAAAAAGGCCATGGTCTTATTCGTTCCCGTCCTTTGTTCTTTGCACAAATCCCATCCCGCCTCTAATGACCTCCACGGCTTCCTTGATAGTTCAGTCTCACGGCTATGAAGAACTTGTACAATATCTTTCTCACGGATTCCTTGATTAAATAAATCTATTATATCTCTGGATGTTTACATCTCTGGTTGTTGTACAGTTACTGCCATGGAGGAAGGAAATAAATGGGGACGACGCAAGAGACCTTCAGCACGCATTGAAGTGAAGCAGGGCGGAGGAGGAGTGGGGGGGGGGGGCATGGCCGGAGTGGGGGGGGGGGCATGGCCGCTTCCATACAGACATGGGGAATGTGTACAAAAACCTCAAGGGGACTCTAGGATAAACGTGACGATGCAATCTGGTGATGGATTATTATGTAACTCGATGAGACAAATAAAAAATGAAGAATAAATTTTTTTGATATCATGCTTAGTTTTCGAGATATTCTGTCTCAAATGTGAAATGGTTTTGGTTGATATTCAGAAGAAAACAATTGGTCAAAGTCAAATTTGATGACGGATTCTTATTTAAAAAGACGACACAAATGAAAAATAAAGAATAAACATTTTCGATATCTCACTTAGTTCTCGAGATATACGGTATCAAAAGTAAGGTGTCTTGAGTTGAAATGGAGAAGAAAAATTTCGCAAAAGTCAAATTTAATGATCGATTCTTATGTAACACGACGAGACAAATCGAAAATAAAGAATAATTTTTTTCAATATCTTGCTTAGGTTTCGGGATATACTGGGATTGGGTTGATATGCGGCCTGGATCAAAAATTAATTCTGCCAAAGCCACAATGGTGGAAATGCAGAATGGATATTTCAGTTTTTTTACTACCACTTGTGGTTAGGTTGAAATGCGGCCTAGATCAGAATAAAAATAGTTATCTTGTTACCATACATTGTAAGCTTAATTGGGAATACCTGGAAGCAATTTATATCGTGATACACGTTTTGTCACTAACTTGGTTCTCATGAAATTACTAACAGTAATAGATAAATTCTATTTCCCTTATGGAACAACAAAACCACTCTGGTACAGACAGTATTTAGACCTAACCACAATCTCCATTAAATTGCCGCTACAAAATCAAACTATGTAGACATACCCACACACGCGAATTTGAATCGCAAACTGTATTTGCAGTAACAACATCGTTTGCTTCATCAAGATTCCTAGATTGCATAGCATAATTTAACACATTTAATTTCATCATACACTGTCAGCATAAACTGCAACGTGACGAAAGAAAGCGCAATGCTAAATTCACTGAATCGCGATGTAAAACACACCCCTTTAGATCTCATTTTCAACACTCGTTTAAAAGTAATGATAGACTATTATGTGCAAAATAGCAAGGTATGCTGATTTTCTACACTACACCAACAAAAATTTGAGAACAAAGTCATCCCATTGAGAGCTATGACTAAATATTTATAGACATGCTCCATAGTTTGCAACTTCTATCGCCCACTTCAACAACGATAATTAGAATTGAACTTACTTATGGAATGATATTCCATGTTCTTTCCTGTCTGGCCTATTTGTGCAACCGTACGCAACGCAAGATGGCATTATAAAACACTTATACACATTACAAAATGAAATAATTACTGCATCTAACACAATGTGAACATCGCATTTGTTTGGAAGCGCAATATCGCCGCTGCCACCACTGAGCATGCGCGAGAGTTTAGAGCCTGCTTCACCGATTTATGTCACTTCTCTTTCATATATTTCCTTCCTCCATGGTTACTGCTGCAAAAAGTGTACTACCCACAGAGCGCAACATTACCGACGTCGGAGTATGAAATTAAAAACTACTCTTAACCTTATAGTTTTGACATCATGTTTACCTTCTTTGCGTAAATTTAACAGAGGTCTTATTATCGTGGTTCTCCGGATGGAGCCGCGTCGATTTGTTATAAAGTAACGTTTCGGTCATCGTGATGTGGCCTTCAAGCGTCGATTTGTTAAAAGCTAACGTTTCGGCTGAAACGTTAGATTTCTCATTTCCAGCCGGAGAACCAAGATAATAATTATGACGACCGCGGAAGCGTGAGCAATTATTTAAACAGAGGTCTTCATTGCGGACATAGACGATAATAAGAAAGTTATAGAAATCAGTACAACCTTTGCATTTATTTTAGATTTTGAGAAAATGATTTAATGAACCCAACGTGGATGTTTTTAGCAATAATGGAAGCCAGTAGGTCTATCATATTAGTAGTTAAGAAAAGATCAATCGTAATTTAACTTAAAACTCTTTTACACCATATTTGATATAACTGATATTTCAGTTTTAAATTCCGTAGTAATAATGATCTTTATTACCTCTATCTTCGGCTTCCCTTATACAGGGCGTTCGCCGGAAAACGCTACCCTCCCAGTCTGTTGCCGTCGGCAACTTGCTCGCTCAGTGGAGCCAGCAGTTTCCGCCACGCGGCACCGTGAATCACCGCACTGTTTAACACCTCCGCTGCCCCAACAGTGCAGTGCAGTGACCCTTACATTGTTAAGAACGGTTTCTTTGCATTGTAGATAGTTTGTGACTTCAGTCTCTTATTAATCAGTGTTGTGAATAAACGTTTCTTTGCGGTTTGGCTGGTTTGGGGCTTCATACTCTTATTAATCTGTACCGTGTTTGAGTGTGAGTAAAATTATGGTACGTTACAGTTTGCAACAAAGAATATTTCTCTACGATACATATGTGAAGAAGAAGTCGTTTAAAAAGTGTCGCAGTAAATTTCGTCGCGAATTTCCTGGCGCTTTACTGCCAGCTAAATCAACAATTCTGCGTCTGGTTAAAAAAGTAAGAGAAACGGGTTCATTTTTTAACAAAAAGAGACTGTCGGTCAACCGTATTCTCACAGAGGAGAAAATTGACGATATCGCTTTTCGACTAGAACAGTCACCCAAAAAATCATTCAGTCAGTTAGGGCAGCGTGTGTCTCGAAATATGTTCAGAAGATGTGAAATGTGCATTACACAAGAGGGTCAACACTTCCAGCATCTTTTATAAGGTAAGATAATGAATTACGTCACATTTAAATGCTTAGCACACAAGTTTATGAAGCGTAATTATTATGAAATAGTCCGCGGCCGACGGTCGAACAATGCCGGAAACTGAGCGCTCGCTCGCCGGGAGCAGTTTCTTCCTTGTAGCGCTAACAGTGGGTTGCGTTTCCCGGCGAACGCCCTGTAGAAGTACCCTTTCCTTTTCATCTATTGCTACCTCTTTTCTGCTTTGTTCATAATTCGGCATTACTCTTAATGTTATACACGTTGTCACAGGCATCGACGTTCTGTAGAATGTTTTCCCATTGCTGAGGTGTCGTAGGCTGTATCAGTTAAAGTCAAATCATTTAATTTAATTTTAATTGCAATGTAGCGCACGCTCCGGTGACAATTTCCCTACACACCTGTTTTCTCCCTTTCCTGCACCCACCAACACTTTCCCTCTACAAATTTCTTTAGGTGATTTTGGTAAATTATTCATCATTTCTCTCGGTAATTTATTCTCCTTACCCAAAAAAGAGAATCCTCTTAGACTCTAGTGCCTGAAAGCGAGTGCCAGCTTGTGATCATGGTCATCTATTCCATTCCATGCATTACTTTTAATTCTTAAACCAATATCTTTCCATGCCTCATCACCAATATATTCCTTGTACACACCCATGACCCTCTTTACACTCCTCATGTCTTCCAATGAATCCTATTTTATCATATCTGTTACTGTTTTCGTTCTCCGATAATTTCCAGGAAAAATCTAGCAGCCTTTCTTTGCACCCTCTCCAACTCCTGTATTTGATGTTGAAAATGAGTGTCCCATACTACTACCATATTCAAGGAACGGCCTGACCAAAGTTTTGTAACCTAGTTCCTTTACTTCTCTCGTACATCCCCTCTCATCATTCTCTCCAACATGTGCAGAATTTTGAAATCTTTTCCTACTACCTGTCCAATGTGTCCTTCCCAGTTAAGCTTGTTATCGAATGTAATGCCTAGATATTTAGAATTAAAGTATTTAACAAGCAATTCAATCGTAGCGCATTGTTGGCCCGAAGGATTGTTCGACCGCCAGAGTGACAGAGTTTTCGAACAACCGCGCAATGCTCATCTTATCGTGACTAACTAACATAACCCGATTATTCTACTGAGTACCTGCAGCTTAAGTTGGAATCCGCACCGCGGAAGCCTTCTGAGGTGCAAGCTGTGTCGGAGGTGGAGGTTGGCCTATGAAAATCCCCGCTAAGACAGGGATTCGAATGGGGCACTTTCGAACTCCAGTCAAACGCCTGAATCATTGAGCTACCAGTCCACTCTGCTTAATCAGGAAACTCCGTGAACAAAGACGAATAGTAACTGTGATTATTGTATGATCTGTTTCATCTATAATACTTGAGTTTGCTTAAAAGACCAGCAGTTACTAAATCTGACTGAAATATTTTTTGGAGCTTGGTGTGAAAGCTAGTCTTCGTGATGAACACACGGGCTGTGCCACTCAGTCGCAACCACTCCGCTGTTCATGCGGCCGTATAATTCCTGCGGTCGCTCTGTTGGCCACATGAGTCGCTTTCCGCCGTATCCTGGCAACAGTCCAACAGCATCATGAGCGTTGTAGCCACCTGTTACGTCTTACATGGCCACATAAGCCGCAGAAGCAGCCGGAAAAAAGGTAATTACTAACTGTAATGGATACCCACTTGTGGTTCGGACGTAAGATATCATCTCAGCATTGTAGACGTTGTATCACTGTATGCATTTTCTGACATGAGCATATGCCAGTAACCTTTCGTGGACATAGATTCTCCTACTGAATCCACGGGAAAGTTTCTTCTACAATCATAATAAGATTTACAAAGCTTTATCACTTTTCCGGCATATGTGTAATAACCGTGGTGCCTCAATGTGAGAATCCTACGAGAAAAGTCAAAAGTGTAAAATATTTTTGTTTTTTTAACTGCTTAACGTCTCTTAACAGCGAAGTCTTTAGAGACAGGATTTTTTTTGGTATCTCGCTTACTTCTCGAGATATCGACTGTCAAATATTAGATCTAGTAATAGCTTATTGTGCTTTTGGCCCAGGCCTCATTTCAATCTAACCACTAGCAAAGGAAAGAAACACCCATTGAGCATCCATATATTTTGTAGTTTTTTTTTTCTCGTCCAGGTCACATTACAGCTTATCCACCTCAATTTTGTGATAGTATATCCCGAGAACTAATCAAGATAATGAGTGATTTTACTCTTCGCTTTCGATTTGTCTCGTCGTGTTGTATAAGAATCCACCATCAAATTTGGCTTTGGTCAAATGTTTCTTCTAGTCCAGACCGCATTTCACCTAATCACTTCACTTTTTGGATACGATACCTTGGGAACTAAGGGAGATATCAAAAGGTTTTATTCACGACTTTCGATTTGTCTCATCGGATTACATAAGAATTCATGATCAAATTGGGGCACCACCGTTATCGTAAATCCAAATTTTCCTGTAAGAAACTGAGACCAAACTTACATTTTTTACGCGTTTTTACCTAGGTAACTGCTTTATTTTATGCGCTCACGTGATCTATTTCCAAGAGCGGCATGCACTGACGTATTACACACCAAAAAATCATTAAAATACCAACATGGTCTTACACCTCTACTCATATTTACAAACCGGCCAAGATATGTAAATCCAGTGACATTCCGTTCTTTGCTGTGATCCATTTGTCAGCCATTAACGATTGTTTTAGAATGTTTCATGCTCAGGCCAACTGAATTTGATTCAGAGGCCATAACGGTGGAATGTCTCCTTATTTTTGATATATTTGAACCCCAATTAACATAGAAAAATACTATTAAATATCTCAGCATGCAAAATTTTGTTTAGTAAATTCCTTTGAAATATAGTATTTAATTTTACGATTGGATTCGTACAATAAAGATAACGTGACTAGATAATTGGACACTCATGCTTTGCCAATTCGAATAAAAAAAATTAATAAGGCCTAACAAAATTGAATGAAAATTTACTATAATAAAATTTTTCTTTCAATAAATAAGGCACTTATGAAAACAACAAAGATTGAACATGAAAACATTGATCAATACTACAAAGGAGCTCAGACTAAAAAAAAAATCTAACTTCTGCGACTCGAATAGAACATGAGAATCTATTGTCTTTCAGTCTGACAAACATTAATTTCAGAGCGGAACTGAATGAAGATTAATTGCGGATGGAGACAATCTTCTACTTTGACTTCATCCGAAGTAAACTGCTGTAACTTACCACCAAACAACCAACAATTATGAATATTCCACAGAAAACTTATACGGTTGTGATTGTTTATGACCAATAGACACAGGCTGCAGTGACAGTGGTTTCTTGTAAAGGGGCATGCATTAATCTCTTAAAGAAAAGTACTATCTACCATGATATATAAATTCTGTCACCACCATATAATGCGTGTTCTGAACTTCATATGTTAGAGTCCTACTGCGACATAATTTTAAGGCAAACTTGGTTTTGACTGCGATAATCAGTACGAAAACATTTGACCGAGCGTGATGGGTGAGCAGTGACGCTCTGGCCTCGCATTCGGCAGGAAGTGGGTTCGAATCCCCATCCGACAATCCAGATTTGGTTTTCGCCAAATCACTCCAGGCAAATACCGGGATGGTTCCTTAAAAAGTTTATGGCTGAATTGCTTCCCGTTCCTTGCCCGCAATCCGTTTCTAATGACTTTTACATGACGAGGTGTAAAGTCAAAAGCAAAAATAAAAAAATAAATAAACATCTGTGTGTGAATATATTAATATTCTTAAAGAAATATGATATACTATCAGCCGATTAAGTGGTCAATTTGTAGTTATGATGGCCGGTATTCTCTACTAATGCGAATTTAAAGTGCAGTGTTCTGTTTATGTTTTCGTTACGTACGGCGGTAAATACAATGCATTTCTCCATTTTGTTTTATAAACACGAAGTGGTTGTTCCAATTAGAAATGTTGTAAAGTATCTAATTTAAACTAGTTGCTTCCAGTTTTGTCAACGAAAAGCCATTTCAGAACTACGGACTGATTATTGATACCACACTTTCAATGTTCTTACGATAAAGTTACTGCTTCACCAGTCTCCTGTATCGTAACCGGCTGCAAAATAAAACATTCTTACCGCGGCCTACGGTGATGGTCAAAGGGACCTGACGCCTTGATGTTCGATCGCTACGAACTGGATGGCTACTTATAAAAACTCACTGTAAGTATATAAGAAACTATGTAAATCATCACAGTAAGGTATCTAATCATGTAAATGGATAATGGCTAAATGGCATGCATGGCTGAAATCTGGACTTATAAAACAGCGGTGCTGATAACTATAACGGACTTCCCCATTACTATGTTTTATGTTTTGTTAAAATTGTAATGTATATATTGTACCCTGTAAAACGGTAATTTAAATGTACATAATGTAGTAGGCAATTTGTCACTTTAAGTATATAAGGAATTATGTAATTGACCACTGTAATGTATTTAATCATGCAAATGGGTAATGGCTAAGTGGCCTGCACAGCCGAATCCTGGACAACAGCAATGTTGATAACTGTAACAGACTTATCCTATTAACGTGTCTTATATTGTATTAAAATTGTAACGTATATATTCTACTCTGTAAACCCGTCATTTAAATGTATATAAAGTAGTCGGCAATTTGTCATGCTAAGTATATAAGAAACCATGTAACTGACCACTGTAATGTATTCAATCATGTTCATGGGTATATACTAAGTGGCCGGCACGGCCCAAATATGGACTTACAAAACAGCGGTGTTGATAACTGTAACAGACTAATCCCACCAATACGCCTTATAAAAACCTTAATGTATATTTTGTACCTTGTAGACCTGATATTTAAATGTATATAAAGTAGTAGGCAATTTTCGTCCTAAGTACCTAATGAACTATTTAACGGAGGACAGGAATGTATCTAATCATGTAAATGGATAATGGCTAAATGGCCTACATGGTTGAAGGCCAAAGAAATAAATAAATAAATACTTCTAAAAAACAATATCGCAGCATTTTATGGACCAGATACGAAGAAAAAGAGGTTACAACCCTCCTCTTTGAGTGTCGCAAATATATATACTTTTCACTGTATGGAATTTATATGTGATAAAGAAGTGTATTTGTCTTCCCGAGCGTGGTGTGTGAGCGGTAACACTCTGGCCTTTCATTAGTAAGACACTGGCTAGAATCCCCATCTGGCCATCCAGATTTAGGTTTTCATGGTTTCCCCAAATCACTGTAGGTGAATGCCTGGATGGTAACTTCTGAAGGCCGTGACCGAATTCAAGTGGCACATCTACGAATTTTAAGAGTCGGGATAAAAATTTTGAACATTATTTTGCCGCCAACATTGTCGCTATCCGAGACAGCAGTGGAGCTTTTTTTTTTAAAAGTTTCGCCGCCAAATTTTTCACCCCCTGAAGTTGTTGGCTGCCTGAAGTTGCCGGCCGCCTGTAGTTGCCACCCAATGCAACTATGCCAGTTTGTTCTCTCCTCCTTCCCCTCTAGATCATTCATCGTAAGAATATTGACAGAGTTGTATCAATGATCGGTCTGTAGCTTTAGAATGGCTTTTTCTTGACGAAACTGGAAGCATCTAGACCAAGTTAGCTCCCTTACAACATGTCTAACCCTTCGTTTCTATAAAACGAAGAGAAGAAAAGCAATTTTTATTGCTCACAGTCCTTTCTCTCCTCAAATGACCTAAACGTCAAAAAGGCGCAAAGAAATATATATTTCTCAAAAGATTAGTAAAAAATACTTTGACAGAATTAAAGATAAATATCATCATCATTCTCCAGTCTCGGGGATGCTAGTCACGAATACTTTCCACTTCTTCCTGTCCATGAATAGCTGATATTTGTGAATACTCCTCCAATCAAGCCTTAAGTCTTTCACATCCCTCTTGAATTAGTCTATCCATTTATTTTTGGGCTTTCCCACACGTCTTTTCCATTGGATGTTCATATTAAAGTAGGCCTTTGCTCTTCTTTCTTCCTCCATCCTTTTAACATGTCCATAACACACCAGGCGAGAACGCTGTAAGGGTTTTGTCACACTGATTTTCATCCCGGCCTCTGCACGATTGATTTCATTCCTTATTTTGTACTCTCGTGTTCTCTGAAGCATGGTACACACAAACTTAATTTCAGATCCGTGAAGTATGCTATTGTCTGTTCTGGATAGAGTACGTGTTTGTAGTGCGTAAGTCAGTATGGGAATGTAGTAGGTTTTGAATAGTGTATATTTTCACTTTCTGGGCACTTTTTTGTCCCACAACAGAGCTCTCACCTGGTTATAAAAGACTGCTGCATTATTATTTCTGTTTGTAATCTTACATTTACTGGTGTTGTCTTTACTCAGAGTATTGCTAAGATATTTTTTAATTGGTCAAAATTTTGTAGTAGTTGATTGTTTAGCTAAATATAATCACATTGGAAGTCCCTGTAGCTGTTACCATGACCACCGTATTCCTCTGACATCAAACCGCTTGTTACAAGCCTCCAGCTAATCTTGCACCTTTTCTGTGATTTCACCCCAAATCATGACATTATCAGCAAAGACTAGGGCTTATGTTTCTTTTTGATGGACTCCTTCGAATTTCTTCAAGATCTCATCCATCATAGCAATGAGCAGTAATGATGACAAAGAACTGCCCTGTTGTACTCATCTTCTAGTCTCAAACCACTTGATCTCGCCATTGCCTATTCGCACACAGGTATTTGTGTTTTCATACAGCATTTTAATCTTGTTGATTAAGTATCATAATACCCTCCTTCTTTCCAGGCAATCCCAAATAATTTTGATCTTGCAATGCTATCATGGGTTTTTTCAACACCAAGGAAGATGATTTCTTTACCCCTTTCTAAATGCTTTTCAGTGAGCATTCCTACTTCAAAGATCAATTCTGTACATAAAAGATAAATATAAACTACAAATAAATCATATATATATATATATATATATATATATATATATATATATATATATATATATACAGGGTGTTACAAAAAGGTACGGCCAAACTTTCAGGAAACATTCCTCACGCACAAACAAAGAAAATATGTTATGTGGACATGTGTCCGGAAACGCTTACTTTCCATGTTAGAGCTCATATCGTGGACGGCTGTGATACAATACGCCATTCTCCAGGGCTGCATCAGCGCATCAGAGATTCCATGCGACGGAGGGTGGATGGATGTATCCTCGCTAACGGAGGACATTTTGAACATTTCCTGTAACAAAGTGTTTGAAGTCACGCTGGTACGTTCTGTTGCTGTGTGTTTCCATTCCATGTTTAATGTGATTTGAAGAGAAGTAATAAAATGAGCTCTAACATGGAAAGTAAGCGTTTCCGGACACATGTCCACATAACATATTTTCTTTGTTTGTGTGTGAGGAATGTTTCCTGAAAGTTTGGCCGTACCTTTTTGTAACACCCTGTATATACATAAAACTAGACGTGTGTTTTCCTATATTTCACTTTTCAGCCAACACTACCTAGCACAGATCACTGATCTTTGTGTGTGGAAGTAGCATGGAGTTTCCTGTCGTGCACAACGTTGGCCGAATGTCGATAGCTGTGGGGATGTGGGAGATATGATGGTTAAAAGTGGTCGATGCAAGGCATTTTCGTATTTCTACTAAAGACATGTATCTCGGTATATGTCACTCTGCTGTCACAACTACTTAACATAGACCATTGGTGTTTGTTTGTGGTAGTGGTATCATGTCTCCTATCGTGTACTATGGTGGTTAGATGTCGGTAGCTATGGGGGTGTGGGAGATATGGTGATTGAAAGTGGTCGACCTGCGGCAATTTCATATTTCTGCCAAAGACGCATGTGTCATGGTGTATCACTTTTAAGCGAAAACTATCTATCGCAGATCACGGGCGTTTGTATGTGGTAGTAACACAGAGTCACCCATCGATCACAACATTGGCCCAGTTTCTGTAACTGTGGGAGTGTGGGAGATATGGTGGTTGAAAGTGGTAGATCAAGGATTTTTCTTATTTCATCCAAAGACTTGTGTGTCCGTAAATTTTACTTTTCTGCCTGAACTACATGGCGCAGATGACTAGCATTTGTGTGTGATAATAGCATCGCGTCTCCCATAGTGCACTGTGGTTATTAGATGTCGGTAGCTGCCAATACAAATTCTTTACAAACACGAACGAAGTCGTGGGTACCAGCTAGTAAATAGATAAATATAGATCTCTTTGTCTACGATAATTATTCTCGAACTATTATTATATTATATTAAGAATATATACTGGAGCAGATAATTGCCACCATACAGCTCAGCTTTCTGTTCGAATAAAATCTTTTAACGCAAAACATTGCAAAATTTATAAATTCAATCACCTCTTTTTACACATTAAAAATTATTTTCGATCACCGACAGTTTATGAAGTTAATGTCTGCAGCAAGATGTTATTACGTCTACTACAATTTTAATAGTTAATATTTTATATTTTACATTTTTCTTAATTAATTTTTTTATATAATCAGATCTGTAAATTGATTTAATTCTTTAATCTCGGGGCCGGCCAAAGATTATATGTGGTGTAATGAATGCCAAGTTATTCAGGGAGTGTACGGAAAATAAGCGATGGTTGATTTCTGGCAAGGAGCGGACAGCTGAGACTCCGTATCCTGGGGCGGAAACAGTACCGTTACCCAGCCCGCCACGGTGTCGCCTACAGGCCAGCGGACGTTGCCCTGACGCTGGGGGGTGGCAATGGCGAAGGTCAGCGAGTTTTCTCCCGCCACGCCAAGAGACGCGTGAGCGCGAATCCACATATCTGAATGCGCGAGGTGGAACACGTGATTTCAAGAAGCCCATTTCCTCCAATGAGAAGTGGTATTCGTTTTTTTTAATATGTTTCTGTCTGTCCACATGTGACTACGGAGAGGAACGAAGGGACTCTTTCTCAGACAGTGGAGAGGAACGGGCGACTCTTTCTTCGACAGTGGAGAGGAACGGTCGACTCTTTCTCCGACAGTGGAGAGTGACGGTTATGTTTTGGAGAGGACGAGGACGTTTCGACAGAGCTGATGTCGTACTGGTAGTCATCTTATAATATCGCAGACTGGCGATCCTGGAGTGACGATAGACCGCCATGTCACGCAGATAGGCTGTGACACAACTTGCAGAGTCGCTGTCAGCAAATGGGTAAAGTACTCCGCCAGGCATGACGAGTTCACGAGACTGTTGAATTCCGTAAGCGTCCTGAGATTACGAGACTTGCTCTTTTTCAAAACCCTGAGTTAGCTGGCAAAGATTTGTGAAACGTGATAGTACGAATTTTATTGTGACTATTAAACTATTAAAGGCGCCCGAGATTCAATGTTGTAAATATCTAATGTTACAATTGTTAACGTTGTTCATTTTCAATATCATTTGTTAATTTTGATATTTAAATTTGCAGTAGGTGATTCATGAGTTACATTAAAAATAAATTCAAATATTGTTTGCTTGAAATAACGGCGTATTGTAACGTCTAGGCTTGTTGTTTGCTTGTTTGAGTGATGTTAACGGTAAATGTAAAGTGGCCTAGCGATGTAGAAGCCATAGCAATTAAATAAAAAAAATCAATGTTAGTTCTTTTAAAACCTGACCGATGTTGGAAGATTCTTGCCAATCAAAGATTTTTAATTTTGATAATTAATTTTTAATAAAAATTAATACCAAACCCCCCTTTTGAAACACCCCAACCTGTTACATGTCTTATTCCTGCGTATTTTTACTTATTTTAAAATTAATCTAAATATTGCGATTTCTGTTGGTCCAGTATAACCGCCATATGCTTAACTTCCCATGAAGTAAAGTCAAAAATAATACGAAGTCAATTTCAATTTAAAAAATGAAAGATGTGACAGTCAGTCAGAAAGATAAGATCTTGGCCGTGTTCTGGAACGTTTTTTCTACAGAGCAGCTTCTGTTGCTGCCAGCACAATGTTTCAGGGAGGAGCACAGGTCGATACGCGCCGAAGGCTGCACGCTGCTGCCTCCCGCTAAGATATGATCACCGGCAGGCGCACAATAGCTGCCCTGTCTCAATTGTCGACATACTGCACCACATCACGAACTGGCTGCTTGCCTTCTGGCTGCTCACGTGTGGAGCTTGAGGCCTTGAGAGACGACCGGCTGACATACGACACCTCCTTGTTTGATCTAGCGTGCTTGCGGCAACGAGATGCGTTTCCTGATACTCCGATACGGGAATCGGTTGCATAACCCTAACAACAAGGTCTCGACCGAAATCTGAAACCATGCGGGCAACCGAAATCGGACTGGAAACTGTCCACAAAGATCCACGTGTTTAATGTAAGGAAATTTGTCCACACAATCAATAGCAAAATGTTTAATTGCAAAAATACAATTACGCTAGAATTTTAAGGCTCATATACCGGGTGTTTCAAAAATGACCGGTATATTTGAAAAATCAATAAAAACTAAACGGGCAGCGATAGAAATACACCGTTTGTTGCAATATGCTTGGGACAACAGTAAATTTTCAGGCAGACAAACTTTCGAAATTAGTTACAATTTTTAACTACAGATGGCGCTGCAGGCGATTTGAAAGATACAGAAATAAACGCAGTCTGTGAGTTCGCCATTCTGTAAGTCGACCTTCTGCTGTAAGCGTGTGCTGTTCACAGATTGCAATTTTGCTGTGAAAAAAATGGTTTATTCCTTAGAACAGAGGATTTTTCTGGTGTTGGAATTCTACCGCCTAGACTGCAGCGCCATCTGCTGTTGAAAATTGTAACTAATTTCCAAAGTTTGTCTGCCTGAAAATTTACTGTTGTCCCAAGCATATTGCAACAAACGGTGTATTTCTATCGCTGCCCGTTTAGTATTTATTGATTTTTCAAATATACCGGTCATTATTGAAACACCCTATACGTAGATGGGCACAGTTAATCGAAAAGTTAACTTCGTTAATAGCTAATTCGCTACTTAAAATTAACTTCAATAATTATCGTTAAAGCGTTACATTTTTGCAAATTTATCCATCCGAATGTGGAACTGATGTTTATATTTTGCATCAGGTACTACTGTAAGCAGTACCAAGGTGCTATATACCGTGATGTGAATCAATAATACTTCTACCCAATGTCCTTCTGGAAATTGAGTTTTTATTTACACACTGCTTGCGTAAATGATACAACGTTTTTACCTGTTTCTCAAACGTACCTGATTCTTCAACATGTAGTGGAATCATGTTGGCAACGAAAAGGTTTACGATTAATCGGTCCACACCAGGCTTGACATAAACTTGTATAAGCAGATAGAGGTGAAATCAAATCAATTCTGCTGCTATCTACATCAGAAGAAGCCACAACACTTGAACGTTTTGAATTATTTTTCTGTTTTCCCACGATTTGGCCCTGCTTTTACTTTTTCTTCAAACTGTTCATATTTGGATATATGCATCCTCTTCAAATGTTGTTTAAGATTATTAAGACTAGACCCGTGAACCTTGATTGTAGAAAGTTTAGACAAACACAGTTTGCATTCATATATCAATTGTTCTCCCAGTCGTAATTTAAATGCAACATAATCGCATAAATGTGGCCAAGGATTTTTAATATTCTCATTGCTATTATCAGCGTTGCTGTTTTCTCGAACGGATTCAAGAGTTCATTTTCCATGACATAATCCTGTAACGAATGTCAGTTTAATTTATTTCACTAACGAACCCCAAACCAATACCAACTAAAAAGTGACTTTTCCTGGCTCTAAAAAAAGTTATATTATAAAAGTATCAAAATCAATCACCCATCGAATTAGAAACGAGTAGTGAGCTCCGGTTTCCAGACGTAATAAAGAAACGCTCCAAAACTCTTGCTTTTGCTGCCAAGCATAACAGGTGTATATGCAGCACACTTGCAGTTCGTATTATCTAATTCGTTCGCCATCCGATTCGCCAAACGGTCGAGCGTGGCGCGGGGTGAAAAAAAAAAATATGAAACCAAATACCAATGTAATGGACTAAAGTTAACGATAGTTCAATTTAATGGAAGTTAGGAAGGCCGTTAATGATTTTTTTTAGGTAAACTTAAAAGTTAAATTTTTGCAGTTTTGTTAACTTCGTTAATTAACGGTTATCACTCCAGTAGTGCTCATATACACGAGCAATAGATTTGCGACACTTATTGCTCTTGTTGATCTCAGAGTTCGTGTAAACACGTCTAGACACTTTTCTATTGTTGCGCAGTTTGTGTCAGACGGCAGTTTTCCTATAGTGTAAACAGTCAGTTCGCTTCTCTCAGAGAGTGCATTTTGGTGTCGAAGATGCCGAAATTTTTTTTCGACCTTTTCAGAGAGAAAATATTAGACGAAGAAAAGACATGGTGTATAAGTGAAGCATTTGCTTTAATTTGGAGTGGTAAGTTTTCTCAGAACTGTCACTGCAGCCGAATTAAAATGCAAATTTCTTTACAGGAATTGGCTGCCAAATATAACAACACCGCCAATGAAGCAAGCAGAAAACTGTATAATTTGAGGACACAATTTCATTTGGAAGTAACAAAAGTAAGAGCCAAAAGAGCGGGGATGGAGCAGATTACCTATCCGCACCAATGAACATGGGAATTTTTCGACGCAGTAAAGTTTACATCCTGCAGCCATTCTGATCCTTTAACTACAAATAGTGTACAAAGTGTTTTTGAGATTTAAATAAAAAAATCCGATTGAAATTACTTGTTAATACATTGCCGCATATTAGCGACATTTTTCCCCTCCCTCTTGGACCTACTGACCAATAGTAGTCAAATCCTCTGCGGTCAAACGCAGAAAGTTGTCAAGCAGTCGAATTTTTCGTAATCGTGACACAGATAGCAATGTAGCTCAATCCATTGTAATATCCACCATCTTTTCCAAACTTTCCTTTCTTTTTTTTTTTTTTTTTTTTGCTTCGACAGATGTAATAAAACTGTAAAAGCAGCAGGGAACTGAGTCGGCTGTTCTCAATTCCTACAGCACCCACATCAGTGTGTCGTGTAAACACGCGTGGCATTTTTCCTGAGAGTAGAAACGACTTTTTTCTCAGAAGCAAGTTTCTCTTAGTAATTAGCGCCACTTATTGCCTCAGAGAAGCAAGTTGATTCTGAAATAAGTATTGCAAGTTTATTGTTTGTGTAAACGCAGCTTTACAGTTAGTCACAGAAATCCCTTCAATATGTTCAAGTCGATGGTGAGCAATGAAAATTAAAGTCCTAGGAGAAATTGTTGAAAGAATCTGAGGCACACGTTTGGTAAAATTAATACCACATTGAATACTTTTGGTAACGTTGCAAAAATTTTCGCACCCTAAAATCAGTCGGTGGATTGATTGTATAAGGGATAGTGACATGAAAAAGATAAATCTAATATTAGAAAACATATGTTTTCAATCTTAAAAGTAGCTATTCCCAATAACAGAAATTTTTAATACCAATTACCAATACTAATCAACTAGAAATTAAAAGGAACTTCTGGAGACTACCCTCAATGTATTTTACGTTCAAATACCGTAGAGAGGCTTTGGACCGTGTTGTATTACCCTCTTAAGGAGATTTTTTATTTATTTATACTACAACAGAAAATCATACCAGAACATTTCAGTATTGCAGTAGTTTTTTGAGGTATTATCGTTGTAATCTTTGCAAATAGCTTTTAGTAATTTGCCTTTTCTTTCTGCTTTCTTATAGGCAACCAACTGAATTCTTCTTATTTTATAAATCAAGATATAAGAAATTGTTCTAGTAATATAAATAGATCCCACTTAAGCCAATTATTTCTGAAAGAAGAATAGTGCAAGAGAATGGGTTAAATTATTTGGAGATATACTGTGGCGCTATTGGTGGCACACTATTCTTCTTTTTACCTCAAATATTAGGCTCATAGCTTTTGAGGCCTCCAGGTATTTTAGTTTTTACATCTATTCCGTAAGCTGACTCTCATTTCGGCAGTGATTCACTATTACGTTTCATATTTAACCTTCTGTAATTCATAACTCATGTTGTTTCCATCTTATCCTATTTTTTTAATACCATTCATTCAGATTTCTTATCTTCAGTTTTTACGTATCAGTGTTTCTCGCTGCTTTTCATAAGAATCTTATTTCAGGCATTAGCATTCTCATTCTGTAGTATAATTTTCGAAGTCTTCTTGCCTTATGTCATGTATGATATTGTCTTTGCTTCACAGAAATTCAGTAGCGCCTCTGTTCGGATTATTGTTCGTTAGTACGATTAAACCTTTCCATTGACTTTCATACATCAACTTCCATTGCAGGAAATAAAAAAATATGTTCCAAGAAAGTTAATCACATTTGCTCTCTCTGCTTGGTAGTCATTTCTGAAAATTTTATTTGTGACTGATTCTCTTTCTTTAGAGACCATAAATTTTCTTATTCTCCGTTGATACTGTTAAATTGTAGTGTTTGGTTATAAAACTTAGGTCCTGTGTAGCTTCCTGCAGGAACTGCTCACAATCCGCAATAGGAACTTTCTCCAAATGAGATCATGTGTAAATAAATAAAATAAAAAAGAATGTTATTGCTATCCAGCGCCAAAACAATTCGTCAAAGTAAAAAGTGTTAAAAAGAATTTGATACGATTTTTGAAGTACTATATTTGTTTCTGATGTGTTTTTTCCCCCTATCTTTCCCTTCTATGGCTATTGCGCAAACGACTTATATGCTATCTCTATACGTTCTATCAATGATCCGGAAATCATCCTGTGCTCATAATATGACATAATTTTTGTCTGTTTGCTGTATTAGAGCTATTTTACATTCGATAAACTGTTTATCTGTTTCTCTATTGAGGTAATACAGTGCTTTGAGGGTTTCATTGCTTTAATAATTATTATAATTAAAGTTGATTTTAATTTATAATTAATTTAATACTTAGATGGTAGCGTAACTATTTTAGAATCATTTTTATAATCTAATAATGCCATAACCTGGCAACTTAATCAGGAATTAACTTTTATTTAACGACGGACGTGGTGTATTTACCATTAGTTAATATATACAATTAAGATATTTTGCAAGCAAATATCACCACCCTGATTTAATTGGTCGAGTCATTACAGCACTTACAGTTGTCTAGAAAATGAATGATAAGTATAGTCACAAAATAGCGATTAAAGTTCAATACTTTACAATGAACAAGAAATGTAGCAATTATACATATGAAACGTATTTTGGGGTTCGAAACCCATAGTAGTTTCATCTTAATCTTTTGTTTTAATCTCTGGCGCCAGTTAATTTACATCGATAAGGATAATTAAATGGCACACAACTTAAACTCAGGGTCCATGCTTCGATATCACGCAAATTGATTTGCAAAGGACGTTGCAGGGTTAAATCGAGTGACGTATAGGCATACACAAGTTGGAATATGATCAGTTGTACATAGTTTATTACCGTATATCTGCTGTTGACCAATTACTTGACGACGTTAGGACTCTGATAACCCAAACGGTATAGTATCAGATGATCACTTAAACAAATTACTAATACTGCAGACTGCAGACAGTCTCCAGCGAAGCCGATTATGCAGTGTCCGCGGTATAATCAGATCTCTGCATCGAATGAATCGACCCTTGCATCGATAAATCCGTTCCCCTTCCATGAACCGCTGTCTCGGCTCCAGTAGCCAATGGGGTCGTATCTTTGCTCTACCGTCTTCAAGCGTTGTCCCCCAATGCGGAAGATTGTATATAATAATTAGCATCATTTTGTTAACAAAGTCTTCTATTGGAGGAAACAAATTACACTTCTTCCATACGTCAAACTCCTCAAGAACCCCTCGCCTTTACTGGACAGGACCATGTATGCCGTCTTCCTATACTCTCCTCTCGCAGGCACACTTATATACGAGCCCAACATTGAAATTGATATATATCTTGCCAACGGGTGATACATCTCTATAGCTTGACTTTTCAAAAAAAATTTAATAATAATAATAAATAAATAAATAAAACATCTTGCCATTCCCTTTAGCCGTGCCTACCTGCTCTGGTGTCTGAGGACCAGAAAAACACGCTCGCTCATTATCTATTAGCTCCATTCAGAACCTCCACCCAGCTTCTATCCCTCAAACTAATTAAAAATGAACATGGCTTATATTTACAAGTAAAACTAATATTATAAAATGTATGGTGCTCTTTGCGTCGTATTACAATATTCAATTATCTTAAACATTCTTTTTATTAAACGTATCTGTGTGCTGTAGAAAGTGTGAAAACATCCTACTTGATCTTTATAAAACGATAAAAAATCACACTGAAGAGAACGCCTTAAATTTGTGTTCATTTCGTGAATGCGCCAAAGTTTGTTCCTTCAGTTCATGAATTTATGAAAACTTCGTTGCCTTTGCAGTGCTCGTAAGTCCCGAAATTCAAACCAGTTCACTATAACCGCGCTAGTAAACACAAATGCAAGGAAGTCCTGTGATACTGCCTAACTCTGAAGTAAAATATACATTCTGCTAGGAGAGAACGAGTGAAACGTTGCAATATCCGGCAAGTCTGTGAAGTGTCGTTAATTAGCGGTGTCCTAAATTATTAAACCGCCTCTTATTACCTACTAATGGGAGAAGTTCCAAGTTGATTCTCGACATTTCGAGCTAATAGCAGCTTAAACAATCCATTAGCACATTCAACTGGCTTAAAAAGGGAAATCTATTGTAACTGAGGTAGCGGTTATGACTCGATAATTGTGACAACAGCCTGTAAAAACGATTTATATTGTTAATAAAACTGCCGTGATTTTAATTTCATTTTCCTATATTTCATTTCGAGTATTAATGCCAGAAAATGTTTGATACCTTCATTAATATCTGGATGGACGCAGAAACTACGTCTGTTCTGAAAAGTGAACGTATCGCACATAAATCACAAAATCCGCACAGGGAACTTATATCTAGAGTACTGTCATTGTGTATAGACTGCGTACGGTTTGGGACGGATCAATAGCACCGAGAAAGTGTGGAGAATAACGGCGCGCATTGTGAACGTTTGCTAAAGCCCGTTAGTTAAATGTCTTAGCAGCAAACAATTTATTGAAATAACACAAAAGATATTCATACCGGATGGGGATACTTGTAAGACGTATATGCGTCATCGATGTACTGAATAATTACTGACTAAGCTGCAGTTACTATTTACACAATGATGTTATTCAGACAATGATGCGTGTGAGTCTAACGAACATCATATAGCTGTCATCAGTCTTTCAGCTGGTTTGATGCAAACCTCCATCCTTTCCTATCTTGTGCTAACCACTTTATCTGTACACATCACTTACAACCCACGTCCTCAATTATCTGATTCATATTTTCTAATCTTTTGCTGTACAGTCCTTACCTTTCTCTGTACCCTCCACCACCAAATTAACCAATCCAGCAGGTCTCAAAATTTGACCTACCAGTCTGTCTCTTCTTTCTGTAAGTTTCTTCCACAAACCTCTTTCTTCACCCATCATTTCCAAAACTCGTTCATTTCGTACTTTGTTCACTTAATTTTCAGAATTCTTCTGTAGCACCACATTTCAAATGCTTAAATTTTCTTTCTTTCCGGTGTTCCTGAAGTCCATGTTTAGCTACCATAAAGTGCTGTGCTCCATACATATAGAGTTCCTAAATCAATGTTTGAAACTAAAAGAATTCTCTTTTTCATGAAGGCTGTTTTTGCTAGCGCTATTTTGATTTAATACGAAATTAGCTCTGACACTCTTTGTTACATGTTCACGACTAAACGGCTGAATTGATCTTGATACTATTTAACAAGGAAGAATGTAGGAAATAAATAAAATATTTTGTCATGCAACTTCGAAAACTAATTGAACAGTGACATATAGTTGGATAGCGCAACTTTCTGTAATATAATATCGGTCTTTTAGACTTTTTTTCTCTCGCAGTCATTTTGTGTATGACCTGTTTATAAATCTACTGCACAGACACAATTGATTATACTGAATCGATATAATAGTTAACAAATTATATGTTTCGCGTTTACCTAAAAGTCATTGGCATCTAAACATTTTGCCTGCTTTTTTTGTGTGCCTCCGTTCCCACTAAATTTAGCCTTTATGATTACTATCAATAAAGCCCTAGGACAAACACTAAAAGTAGCAGGGCTACACTGTGAAAAGATATATTTATTCCATTAGCAGTTATAAGTCACTAGCTCACGGGTTTTCAACACTGAGTGGTTATATATCTTAGTAAAAAACAGCAAAACCAAAAACGTGAACAAAACGGTATCGAGATAAAATGTTCCCAGAAAGTGACTTTATTTCATCTCAAAGACAAGAATCTTCCGGAGTAACTGTGGTAGATAGTCTCCCACATTTAACCCCCCACCCCTACCCCTTAGTTTGTTGCTATGTTTAAACATGTAGCCAAACTGGTTCTCTTCATGAGACAGGTTAAATGGTAGAATGGTATGTTAATGGCTTCCGCATCAAATTATCCTTACTCCGTGCTTTTTGGGACAATTTTACGTAATTTACATCTTTCTATAACCAATTCTTGCAATAAAATTCTATGTCCAATCGTACGAAGTCGCGAGAAATATCTAGCACAAAATACCAAAACTACTAGCAAACAGATAAGAACTTTTAACTAAATATTAGCAGGTGCGGCACATGAGCTGTCTCAGTATTCGACGGTCAGCCGACCTGTGCAGATGTCTCGACACATGATGAAGACGACGGAGCTACTCGTCGAAATTTCAAAACACTATCCGGCTGTACACCCGTGAAAACTTCATTTCAAGCATACGCCGGGAAAATCTCCGTTCTTACATAAATAACGTGTAGGTGCCTTCAATAATGGTCAAATGACACAGCGAAGAGTTATTGCCGCGTATTTTTAGCATGTGCTATTGACAGGACTAAATAATTAGTTCTACGATTTCCATTAAGAGGGAAACCGAGCCTGTAATGTAGAATAAGAGAATCAGGGCGACTGCGATCGACCAGCCTGGTCGGTTCCGGGTACGAGGCGATTGCTGTCAGGCCAGCTGGCGGAGCAAGATTGATGGCCCAGCCACTACTGTGCGCAGTCACATTGTCAGCAGGGTGCTCATCCCGCAGTAACGCCCGCGGTGGCTTCATAAATACCCAACACACGAATGCCAGTAATCCTGTAGCCCTAAGTTGTTGAACGATATGTAAATGAAATTGAAAAATCGGTTTGGATATGCATTAGTAAAGATTTATCAGTGTCATACATTAAGAAACACTTCTTGGAAATTCCGTTGATTTATTTACATTAAATGCAAAATACTCCGCAAAGTCTTAGTGCTGTTCTGTGCATCAGAAGAAACTTATACTGTTGCGTGCTTATTAAAACGTCTTCCAGGTACAAATGACTCATAATATTTTTAAAATGAAGAATTATTTTCCCCTACTCAATTCTTGTCATTTGATGCCCTGAAAACAAATCCTGAATAAGACCATCTGCTGAACAAGAGTATTGCCAATGGCAACGCACATGCAGATTCTCCTTCACCCTTATTTCAAATCCAGGGATGAATTTCGTTTCCAGAACATTTCCTTAGGCTCTGTCAGTTTTAGTCCCTGTTGAATCGAATTAATAACTCTAAATAGTTGATTATTCCAGGCCATTTCTTTTACAGTTACTTGTTAAACTAATAATTTTTGTTTAATAACTACGCCAGTACAACTGTTATAATATTTATTTTCCAGACGCGTTTCGCCTCTCGTCGAGGTATCTTCAGCGTACAATTTTGCTTTACATTGATAAATAAATAATATAAAGTTGTACTGGCGTATTTATTAAATAAAAATAATTAGTTCAACAAACAACTGTAGAAGAAATAGCCTACAACAATCAAATTTTGCCAGCCCTGCCAGGCATTTTCAAGAGGCCTATACAACCACTACATGAAACTACACAAAACAATAGAGAACATCAAATTCAACAAGAAGTCCAAAATCAACAGTGTCATACCAAAATTTATCAATGTAAAGCAAAACTTTACGTTGAAGATACCTCGACGAGAGGCGAAACGCGTCAGGAAAATAAATAATATAACAGTTGTACTGGCGTATTTATTAAACAAAAAATATTAGTTCTACTCTAAATAGAGTTTTAAATAACCTACCTATTCTTGGATTTTGTTGCACATCATTGATTTCTTCTTATTTTCTATTTTTACCATCTAAAGACCACGAAAAGTAATCCGGTCCATTTATCTCGATGTTTAATTTTTTGATCCTTTAACTTTGTTGTTTCCTCCTTTCTTAGATTCAAATTTTATTACCTTTCCTTTTCTCCATGTTAATCCTTGAAATTTTATATCAATCTTCTGAACGTTGCTCTGACAAGTATTATATCTTCTGTTACTCCGATCTCCCACGCCTTTTCTTACCCATATAGCAAATCCACTGATTGCCATTATTAATCTTGTTAACGTATTTGAAAATTCTTTATGTAAATCTGCTGTTATCCATTCTCATTATGTGAATTCGATTCTCCTCTTTCTAGGCCGTGTCTGAAATCCTTTCATTTTCTAGTTCCTTGTGTAGATCTTTATTCTACCGGTGCCTTGATTTATTGTTTCCGAATTATGTGTTAAGATGAATACTAGTCTGACCAATCCTACTGTATATTCGGAGATTCATAAATAATATATCTAGGTGCTAAAATGATAGTATCCGATCAGTTTAACTCACTACCAACCAGTTTTGTCACTCAGAGATGATGAATAGCTCTGTGTATACGAATCTAGGTTTGGTGTCACTAGCAGTAATTTTAGTTTACAGCAATAAAATTTCATTAACAAATGACACTACGAATTTCTGCTTATCACCCCAAATTTAATAAGTCTGAGTGTTTTTTGATCGATCGATAAAGTCATCACTGTACTGGTTACAACGATCAATAATGAAAAAGAAACCTATAATGATGATAGATCTCATGTAGAAGAACACCCAAAGACAAAACGTTTATTCTGTTAACATGCTTCGTAATATTCAAGGGAATCCAAACTTTTCTGCATAACTGTTAACAAGACTACGTGACGATCCCAGATATACAACAGTTTCATCATTTTTCTTTAAGATATTAGTCCTTAGCGAAAACTCTCTAGATCATTATCGCCTCAATGTTCATCCTTTATCCGGGTCGCCTTGAAACATAAGCCTCTCCCATGTTTTTTCTTCGTCCAACTTTCCATCTCCTCCTGTACTGTTCAATTTAAATCATAAATCCTTTTCTTCTGCAACTTTTATTATCTATGAATCTATGCTAATAGCATTTTCGGAAAAATTTTCTCCTCTAGTTTTGCCTTTTTTGAGGATATCGCATGAGTAACCGGCTCATCCACGCTTCCCCATTTATTATTATTATTATTATTATTTTTATTGGCACTTTGTTCTAGGGCCATACAGCCAGCTTGTACATTGTATTGCAAACATTTCAGAGTAATACATACATTTTAAAGTAACACAAGTATTGTGCTATAGATACATTTCAAAACAATACAAACATTTCAAAGAATTAGAAACATTTCAAAGTAGCATAAGTATTTTGCTATAAGGACATTTCAAAGTAATACAAACATTTCAAGGTAATACAAATATTTTGCTATACAAGTATTTTGCTATATGGGTAACAATACAATGTTCATCACACTTATAACTCCGGCTGGTTTAGATTTTTATTTGGTTGTTTTCTATAAACGTTACAATGGCCTTGTGTACTCTTTGGTCTTCCATAGCTAAAAGGTCTTTTGGCAAGAGAATATCGCGTGGTTTATGATCTCCTCGCTTGTCTCGTCACAGCCGCATATAGGGGATGGTATTAGATGCAATCTATACAATACTTAGTAAAACAGCCGTGGTTGAACTTTTAATCTAGCTATAATGCTCATAGTTTTTTCTTGTACGATCTTTGGTACCACTGTTTTGTTGGTATCGTCGGGTGTAAACAGCCGTATTGTTTGCTTCCCCATTTCTGTAAGGCGACTTAGTAGCTTCGGAACGCTACCGACGTACGAGGGCGGTCTGGAAAATTCTAAGCCTCATAATATAAACCAATTTGGTAATTACCAAATCATTTTTATTTCTCAATATAGTCTCCCTGAACACTGAAACACTTAGTCCAACGATGTTCCAAGTTCATTATACCATTCCTGAAGTGGCTTTTCGGAAGGCTTGCAAAATATCCATCTACAGCTGCAATCACCTCTTCATTTGAAGAAAAACGCTGACATAGCAAAAAAGTTTTTGAGTTTTGGGAATAGATAGAAGTCGGTGGGTGCCAAATCTGGGGAATAAGGTGGATGCTCCAACACGTCGGAGTGCAGATCTCTTAATTTTCCCATTGCCAAAAGACTCTTGTGGGCAGGTGCATTGTCCTGATGAAAGAATGATTTTCTTCTTCCTCAAACTGGGCCTTTTCTCACGACGTTTTTTCATATATGGTGTCTAAAAGATTGGAATAATATTATTTCCATTTATTGTTTTACCCTTTCCAAGGTAATCAATGATCAAACACCTTAAACATCCCAAAAAACTGATGCCTCACCTCTCCTGCCGATGGTACCAACTTGCCTTCTTTAGACCTGAACAATTTGTCTACTGTCCCCTGCTTTGACTGCGTTTTGATTCTGCGTGTAAGTGGTAAACCCATGTCTCATCCATAGTTTATGAATCGCTGCACAAAATCAGTTTTTTTGGTTTTTAAACGCTCCAAACACTGTTCAGAAATGTCTCGTGCAGATGCGTTTTTTGATCAGCAGTGAGCAAATGCGGCACCCATCTTGCACAAAGCTTCTCATATGCAATACTTCATTTAAATGTTATCCCTTACGTTCTTTTGATATCCCTACGGTCTCAGCAATCTCACGCACTTTTATTCGTCGATCATCCAAAACCATATCATTGCACTTTTTGGATGATTTCTGGAGTTGTTGCACTTTTCGGACGTCCTTTCGCGTTCATCATCTTCGGACTGCTACTGCCAAATTTGAAACTCAGCAGCCATTTTTTAACTGTCGAATATGAATGAGAAAGTCGCCATACACTTTTAAAAATCTTCCGTGGATCTTGGATGGCATTAAACCTTCTGTTTACCAAGAATTTTATAACTGCATGATACTCGATTTTTTCATCTCTGGTTCAACTACGCACCGCGCCTGCATCAAACAACAGTACAGACCAAACTACAATGTAGAATTACTTGCAATTTCTTGCAGGCACATCTGGGCATATTCACCAACTTTTACGTAAAAAAATCACATGGGTAGTGCTGCCATCTATGGTCGAGGCCGAGAGCTCTCAGACAGTCCTCGTATAGCAGAGTCCACCCATACAATCTTTTTCTTGTTTTACTTCTGGTTTTTCGGTTCTCGATGTCGGCTTCATTAGAGCCGGGAGAGTATGGAATGACTAAGAACGGAGTAATTAGACTATGACCTTTTGAAGGAACCATTCTGTCATTCGCCTGGAGTGATTTATTCAAAACCGAAATCTGGATGACCCGGTGGAGACTAGACCAGCGTTTTCCCTAATGTGGGGCCAAAGCGTTACTTCTCATCAGGGGTACCCTCAGTCATTTGTTGGCAAACACTGGACAGAAGCTGAATTTGTAAGACACACTGCTTGCGTAAATGATACAAATTTTCCTGCTATCTCTACATGCTTTTCCTTAGGTCTTTATGTCACTTCGAAGTCAAGATGATTAGAGGTTGGAAAGGAGTGAGTGCAAGAAACTCCTCAGCATTCGACTGAAGTGGTGTTGGGAAACCGTTGAAAACCGAAATCTAGGTGACCGGATGGGGATTCGAACTCATGTCCTTTTAAATGCAAGGCCAGAGAGTTTCCATGTCTACTTCATAGTCACGGTGATGTTAGAAGGTTGGATTATTCCATTAATCATTTCCATCGTCAATCTCTCGCAGGAGTCACTAAAGTTTTATTTGTTGTTTGCTGTCTTTTACCATCAAAGTAATGGTGGAGTGCTAATGAAATACGGATACATTTCATTTATAGGAAGATATGCTTAATTTTACCACAATAGATAGGTTATTAATCTTGCATTCAACTTTAAAGATTGTATTCTTCCTCATACTATTGTCCAAACTGTTTACATCATAATCGTTTATTCCCTGACGTGGCATTATAATTCAAGAATAAAACATTTACAAAAATAAGATTACGCTATTTAGCGACAAAAATTATAATGTATCAGCCATGGACTTTATGTTGTGAAAGCCGATGGGTTAATATCAAAACATCAGAGCCGGATCTAGAGAAGGGAAAACCGGGGCGCTTTATTATTATTATTATTTTTTTTTTTTTTGAAGGAGTGGCAATCTCACAGTTTTTTTCCTAGATCCGCTACTGGTTAAGATGACACCTAACTGCTATGTCTTTCGGAACAGTCCTGCCATTAATTTATTGTTATTATTAATAACTTGCATTTATTTTGAAGTAATGAAGTTTGAATAGAATTTTTAACGACATTTAGCTTTAACTTAACGAAGTGGACGAAATGTTCTGATCGAGTGATGAGAAGATGACAGGAAGGCATCGTAAGGTTGAAGCTGGCTTTGCTAGAATAGCACTAGGACGACCATGGCTTGGATCTGAGTATTTCTTATAGGAACGAATGGGATATTAGACCAGTTAATGATTAACAATTGTATGTTTATTGCCAGGAAACTGTATGAATATACTGCTGTATAGACATTTACCGAATTATGCACAAAGGTTAATATGACTGACATGTTATAACAAACGCATTCTGGCAATATATCTCAATATATCTACAAAACTGGATGATTAACGACGAGCAATCGTAACTGCATGGTGATAAGCTAGTCAAATACAAGACTATTTGAACGTCGAGCGAGCATGCATTTATGCATGTCTAACAAATCCAACTTAAATCATATAAACTCAAGGAAGTTGAATTATCCACAAACAACCACATTAAGGTTCACCTATTGCAAAAAATTGTTTGGTGACTGCTATCGCTTGGTATAACATGATAATTACTTCTATTTGAGACTGTCAGAATGAGCTGAGAATAAGACGAGAAAGAGACCGACCCGACTTCACCAGATTTTTTGATCCAACCCTACAACTCCTCGTTTGTTGTTGACATGGCGCAAATACACGGATAATTACTATTTACCAAATTACTTCTTACAGGAATCATTCCAGGACTTTATCATTGACGACAAGTAAATTTCGTTTTGTGTTAAAAATTGCGAATATCACTAACTTTCAAATTAATAGAGGTGCGAGATGAAATTGATTGCATTAGTTATGTTTAGTAAGCGCTACATATAATGAAAATTTGTTGCATAGCAATTTATTCAGATCAAAGACATCAGAGTAAACAGCTTCACGTTAGAGGCTAACAACGAATAATTTCACGGATGATCACCATTATTGCAATTTTCTTATGATTTTGCGGTAAAACCTTATATTTTACAATCTTATTGCTTTACAACAAACAAACTATAATTTGATGATCATCTGTAGTGTCTTAATCGCCAAACTTGCCATAGAAAAACAGTAGTAGCAAAGTAGGATTTTCAGCTAATGCAATATTGTTTGAATTAAAAAAAAATGAAAACCAGAAGTACTGAAATCCATTTAGAGCTAGATCATACTGGGCACTTAACGGGGATTTTCATAGGCCCTTAACATAACCTTCACCTCTGGCGCAGCTTACTGTGTAATGCAATTAAATTAAATTAAATAAAAAAAAATGTGAAGCTCCATTTATTCGGCAGAATTATCCTGATAGGTAAGGTAAAGAGGAAAGGCCACATTACTTTCAATACCTCCTTCTGGAGTGTTTAACCAACTTTCATGTTAGCATTTCACATTGGGCGTTGGGCGACTAAATAGAAATTTAGTCTCGTTAATGCTAGAATTACAGCCTTCACACACACAAACTCTGCCGTCATCATTAACACGACAGTTTTTTTTATATCGTTTTTTTATTGTTAAACTATCAGAAAGCCAGTTGATCTTTGTTTCATTCCGCCTATTACATGCTGCTTACATTTTTTCGTCCTACCTTGTCGGATTCCAGAGGTGTTATTATTCCCACAAATGCGAAGTCATTAGAAAGAAACAATAATTTATTCAAAATATACATGCTTGGAGAATTGGTTACAGAAATGACAAACTATTAGCCAACTGCCTGGCTTTCGCAGATGACCCCATTCTCCTGGCGTCTACTGTGGAGGAAGCTATTCACCAACTATCCTTCCCAAACAACATAACAGCTAAAGTAGAGTCAAAGATTTCCATAAACAAAACTGAGTTCATCACTAACACAAGAAATGCACCAAAATCCCACCGGGGGATGCAATGAAACGAATGCCTTCAAATATCTTGGAGAATGGATAACTCCAAACATCAACGAGGACTAAGCCATGAATATCAGATGTGCCAGACTGGAGAGAACATTAACATTTGTAAGAACATGAATGGCTCTAAATCCCTCTCCTTTAACCTCAAACTCAGGCACTGTAATACTGTAGTTCGACGATCAGTAATGCATGCATCAGAGTGCTTGAACGTAGTTGGAAAGGGACAACTCAGAAAACTGGAACTAAAGGAACGTAATATCTTGAGAAAAATCATGGGTCCTGTCAAAGAAGAAGAAAAATACAGACTCAGGCATAATAAGTACCTATACCAACAATTTGAGAGCATGTCAACAGTCATGAGGAAAGTGAGATTAATGTTCTATTGGCACATAGTTCGCATGGACAATCATAGACTCACCTCAAAAATCTTCAACACCGTCTCTAGAGGGAAAGCGACAATGCTAGTCTGAAAAGATCTCGTGCAACTGAAAATTGACCCAAATGTAATTAACAACAGCAAGGGTGTATCCAGGATCAGAGCTAGAGGGAGGCAAGATTTGAACTAGGGGGAGGGGGCAACACATGTTTGTTTCGAAGAAGTGGGGTGGGGCACTGAAACATGACGATTTCTTAAAAAATTAAACTCAAACATATTGAAGAAACTATTTTTATTATTGATTAATATAGTAATCGAACCACTTAATCTAAGGACCTGCTATGTAATAAATTAAGATCGTAACTCAGTTATAGTTTATGTAAGCATTAATCGTCTCGGATTCTTAGAAATTTTTTTAATATCTTTGTTTCTCAATATCTCACGGTGTTCTTTCACGAAATTGCGATGCACATTCATCAGGCAAAATCCAGTCAATCTTTCCTCTCACAAAATGCTGCTGAGCCAGTTCTTCACTCGTCGAAGCGTACTGAAGGAAACTTAAATTTTCTTCTAGGGGTAGGGGGGGGGGTGGGGGGAGGCAGCAGCTCCTCCATACCCCTCGCTGGATACGCCCATGAACAACAGGTATAAGTACAGAACGTAGATTGAAGCATCAGATTCTCTCCATTCACTAACAGCCAAAACACTGCGCCCAGGATCGGGAGTGAAATGGACTCAAGAAATAAAAGACAAACACAGTGCAAGGATGAAAGAACATTAGGCCAAAATGAAAGCTAACAAGGCTTAAGAACCATGTCGTCCATAGAGGCCAAAACGGAAAATACGAAGAAGAAATGAAGGACGGCTTTGGAACTGGAAAGAGAAATTCTACAGTTAAAGCATGCTATAGCTCTTAATTAGACCGGAATTATGTTAAATGACGAAGTAACTTTATGGGATGATTAGAATATGTAACCATTATCATGAAAGCTATTTAACATGGTATCTGCGGTACGTAAAACGTGAGTGACGGTGTTGGTTGGCGCCGCACGATCGAAGCGTCTGAAGGCCACCACCGTGGCGCCAGACAGCCGGTGCGTGGGTCCAGGAGTGTCCCGGTGAGTCCCGCCATCCAGAGAGAGCCCTGGAATCGATCCTGGGGCGCCGGCCGGGTCGAGCCGGGCCGGGCTAGCCACGCCCCCGCAACTCAGGCCGCATCACTACTAGACCGTTACCATAACCTCACTCTCAAAACAATATCCCTCACTCTACCTGAGGCCTTACCGTCTATAAATATGACATGTCTAGGGCTGGATTTAGCGAAATTGATCGGAAGAAATGTGTAACAGAAACTAACCAACCAAACGTCCTATAGTTAAACTTATTATACTTTTATTTATACTTTTATTTATTTTTTCATCTTAG
The DNA here is from genome assembly GCA_031002005.1 of Vandiemenella viatica. NCBI lineage: Eukaryota > Metazoa > Arthropoda > Insecta > Orthoptera > Morabidae > Vandiemenella > Vandiemenella viatica. The sequence continues at coordinate 101,719,388 of JARYHS010008074.1, read as the reverse complement.
ATTTATTATAGTAGACTAATTAAATAGCACAATTTTTGGGCATTTCTTCGTTTCTGGCTTTTAATTATTAAATACTGATGATTCTATATCTCATGTAATTCCATCCACTCTATCTGTTCGCAAAGGATGAGCCACATGCATCCATACATCTATATAGCGTTGAATTTTTCGGGCTCATATCCCGTCTTCAAAATTAGGATAGCTACCTTACTGATCAGCCAGACTCTATAAGGCAGCTGCCTACCCTACTGTTGAAGAATCTAGCTACTAAAAAAAAGGTCTACAAACTACTTCGACGTCGATACCAACTTTAGGGGAAAGAGGAGAACTAGAAAAAAAGTTCTAAAAAATTACGAGTGCGTAAGCATGGGGTGGTCCCTCGCGATCACACCTCATCATAGGGGGGAGAGGGGGGCCCCACCAGTTCTCGCAAAAACTCACAACGGGGGAAGGGGGAGTGAACGGATTTCCGAAAAATCACCTCACGTAATTATTGGACGCCCCCTTTGTGCGTGTTTTACCGTGTTTCTTCAGGTTTCATAAGCGGTGCTTATTTTCCTATCCAGATATACAGGGTGGTCCTAAAATATATGTTAAAAATGTAAAGGTAGGTAGAGGGGACCTAAATAAGCATATTTCGGATAGGAATGTGTGTGTGTGGTAATGACACATTAAAGCACTAGCTTGTAAAGCAGTATGAATGAAAGGAAACTGAAAAGACATGTACCAAGAGCAAAGTTGAGACGTGGAAGATAATCGTCAGGGGTCATTGCTTACACTCTTTGTAAATGATACGGATGCATTCCGTCTTCATGTAAAGTCCTCAAGACACTTTGATGGCTCACACCCAACGCACGTCCTACAGCTCTCAAGCTTGTCGAAGGATTATCCTCTACTGTGTTTAGTTTTCTGGTTTCAATTGCAGGTGTTCTGCGATATCTTCCAACGCATGGAAGCATAAAACGATCCACTTGTGCGTAACTCCCGATGAAGACGCTCGAATGTTCGACGATCCGACTGATTCCTATCCGGGAATCACTCCCTGTACATCCTCTGAGCAGCTAATCCGTTTCCTTTTGTAGCCCCATACATGAAATGCATGTCGGCAAGCTCCACGTTGGTGAAACGATGCATGCTGTTTGAGATTCCGTGCGGGAAATGATGAATCCAGCTAGCGAAGCGCTTTTGTACGCCGCAGTCATCAACGATCCATAGCAGCTCAAGGCGGCATTACCGCCGCACACACAATCCTATACGAAATATGCTTATTTAGGTCCCCTCTACCTACCTTTACATTTTTGACATATATTATACGACCACCCTGTGTATGTACAATTCGTGTCTTCTCTGCTCAATTTCCTGCTCTTCTATCACATTCTCCTATGGATGTCCAGTTGCAGGGAATATTTCTTTAAATATATTTTTGCAGCATATATTTTTCGTTCATGCCGTTGTTACGTATGTCTGCACGTGGTCATCTTTGTTCTAAGATTAGTCATATTTGACCAAATTCCTTGTGGTATCATTCGTCATACACTTGAGAATCGTGTCACTTATAAACTTCATCTGATATGTCTGGACACTAGCATTCATTCGACAGCATGGTCGATTTATTGTAATCATACGAGAAAACCGGTATATAATATGCACTTGTTTGTAACATTGCGGAATGTAGCTGCCCCATATAAGGGTGTGCGATAGGTGGCGCAGACAATGTTCAATCTAATTTCACTGTAAAATCCCTTACATACTTTCGTTTATCAAAGCGGAGATACAACCACAGGAACGAACACCGCGATAAGAATGTGAACAGTACATCCCTACCGCCAGCACGGAAGATCTACGGTATTCAACTCGCCAACAGCGCAGATAGCACTCGCCCAAGAAATTGCTCTCTTCATTAGATAACAAAAAATAATTCGGAATTTAAAACATTTGATAAAGGCATGTTACCTTTCATACACATGAAAATGAGCGTATTGTTACAACAGCTATCAATAAAATATAATTTCTCATTACAGGCATTGACTACAGTAAATAAAAACGTAGCTAATTTCTCGAGAAGAAAAATGCATTTATAAAATGCGATCATTGTGACCGTAGAAACAGGTATACCATGCAAAAAATATGAGAATGCTTATTTTCGATGTATTAACCTCGTCATTTTACGTAAATTATATTCATATATTTAATTGCTTTATTAATTGAAATTCATTATAAATTTCTAAATATACGGAATTCAATGTTGGTACCGCTATTTAAATTATCCCGCAACAGTCCCGAATAGGTATTAGTCGGCTAACATAATATTAAATCTGGAGGATGTTACCATGATGCACATTAACTATTATTGTTACTATGCTATTCACTATAAAAAAGTGATTGACATATCATAATTTCTAAATGCTTATACGTGGGAAACGATATACGGGATACACTAGGAGGCACCCATGGGTTATGTGATTGAACCATCCTTAAGTTCACCTTGATTGATCTAGGAAAACCATAAAAAATACTCAGAAAAGGATGGCCGTAGTGGTTTCTCTACACCTAGTCCTGTCCGATTCCTCGTTCCATTAATCTTTCACGTTCCTATTCCTAATTGCTCGTAGAAAAAAATGTGTGTGGAAAAGATCCTTTTATGTCCCTGATTTCTCTTATTTTCTCAGTAATTCCTGGATATGAATGCTGCTGGTAGTAAAATTTGTTCGCTTTCATCCTGAAAAGGATTTTTCATGAAATTTCTAATTAGCGACTGATGAGAGCGAATCCCACGGTGTTCTAGATTTTCCTAAACCGGCTTCTTCAACAGAATTCGTTTTCCATCCAGCAATATATGTTTGCCACGAATCTTCATTAGACCTTCTTCAATGCCTCTACTACCTCTTCTCGATCCGGGTTCCAAATACAAGAACAATATTCCAAATGAGATCGTACAGTGTTTTGTAGTTAACCGATTTTACTTCTGTTGTACTTTGTTTTAAATTACGATCTAGGCAACAGAGCATATGGTTTGTATTCCCAATACTCCTTTTCAATATTTTCATTCCACAACAAATTATTATGAATTGTTACTCCAAAGTATTTAGTGTAAACTAACGTAGTAAGGACTGCGTCATTGTTTATTCAGTTAAGATAATACCAACATTTTCCTTATGTACATGACTTGTCACTTTAGCTTTTATCTCCAACTGTCGTGCTTCGCACCATGCTATTATCTTCACAACATCGAATTCTTACAAAGCTGATTTTTATTTCACGATAAATAATAACATAATCAGTAATAATTTTATTTTTCATCCATTAAGTTGCTATATGAGCAACAGCATGGGCCATATCACACTTCCTTGGTAAACCCTGGACCTCTTTTGGATCACAGATGAACATTCACCATCGAGAACTGCACACTGTGTTCTATCATTCAAGAAGTCAGCAACTCAGTTGCATATTTGTCTGGATATGCCATGGCCATAATGTTTAGTAAATAACCATGCATGAGGTACAGTGTCCAAAGATTTTTCCCATCTACTATACAGCATAATTCGTTAATCAAAAGTGCAAATTGTGGATCTTAGATTAATAGGTTCTCTTCATCCAATCAATTGAAGACGTTTGTAACGTTGTCGGTGGTAATTTTTGCCCAGCAGGAAGTATTGCACATTCTTAGGATACTCAAATTTGCTTCATTATGTAGGTTTCAGGTCATAATAAATTACACATAAGCTGTTGCGAAAATAATTACAACCTACTAATTTTTATCAGGCATGTTACGAAATTATAGTGTTTGTAAGAAATAATAATGTGCAGAATAGTTTTTGTGAATGTTATGTATGAACAGCTGTGTTTTCATGCAGGAATAGCTAAATCTTTGTTTTTATCTTATAGTTTTATAGAAGGTTTGGATTTTAATATAGCGGAACATAATTATTTGAATAATTTTTAATTGTTTGAAATTGAAGACTACGTTCCATTTATTGGTTTGATAACTTCCTATAATCAATTTTCTACCTTTAATATGTGTCTGAAAAGTTGCAAAGCCTTTAAATTTACGTACAAGTTGTACAGGAAAAGTAACTGAATGATTTGATATAAACACGAACTAGCACTTTTATGAACGTCTTTTTCCTTCAGATCCGTATCATGCTGGAATTAGCCCGAAATTATTACGAGAAATCATAAAAAAAATCTGAAAAAATCTGAAAAAATCTGACTAGAAAACTACCCAAGGTAGTTCCCTGTTCTCCATGCTGCGTCTAAAAACAAGACAAAAGCAGACGGGAACATGTGGATCATACCTAATTTCAGTTAGTAAAGAGTTCATCCAAAGATGTGCAGATATTTGTGATATAGTTGCTTCAGAAAATAAAACCAGACGCCATGCGCATTATATGACTAGAGCGGCCAGTAAAGTTAACAGTCATAGATACATAATGTAGAAAACAATATAGCACATTCATTATGTACAATATTAGACTCCATGGGTTGATGAAGATAATTACTGATAGGTTTTTATGGTTTCACAAAGTGCTATCGCGTTCAAGCAGGTGAACAACCAACATATTTACAAATCTCGTAATCGAGGTTTTGTTGGTCTTCACTACGCTATCGCACGCGGAGTAGAAGAGATAATATGCTATGTAAATGAATAACTTCACTTTCGATATGAACTGGTAATGAATACTGAGAAAAATTAGTGTTAGGGCTTAAGTTTGGAGTAGCTTCCTGAATTTATAATTCGTCCTGTAAAAACTAAAATTTGGTGTCAAAGCCACCATGGAATCGTTGTTTTATCATCATCAGTCTCATCCAATGTATGAAGGGTTCATAATGATTTTGTGCAGTCCGACAAAGAGTTTAATTAGTCTTTAGCCGTACTGATTACCGAGTATGCTAATAACAGAGTCAAAATGCATAATAATTGTATCACGAATACATGGAAAAATTTGCAGCTGGATGGATGGCTTCAGAGGCCGAGTACCATTTGTTCGTTTCATAAAATAATAGAAACTGAATCCTGCTCTATTAATTGCTGCTTGCTTAGTTTGTCACTCGCAGAGATTTCAGACTGAAAGATTTCTGTCATCAAATGTGCTTTGGTCATGTACGTTACACATGCCGTCTCGACACAAGTATAGTACACAAGGGAAATACTCCCCGGCAGTCTGTTTAAGGAAGCAATAAATTTCTGTTCATTAGACTATCAGATACATATTATTACGGTATTGATATCAATGAATGTTATTGTAAATGGCTGAGTTATATAGTAACCCGATACGTCATTTTTCACCAATTCATAAATAATAACTCACATTAAATGATATTCAAGTTAATGGTTACACGAATGGAATTCTAGTATTACATATTTAAAATAACTTTTTCTGCAGTAAAAACTTAAAGAATAACATTTACACCTCGTACCTAACAGCGAGTAACATTTGGAAAGTCTGGATAAATTGGAATTTCTATATAACAGAAATCCGTTATAATTTGTATACTGAAGTCAGCAATAGTTATTGTGGGAATACTCAATTTGCTCGGTTTCTGGTAAACCAGGGAACACATACTTCATATGTATACTATCAGACGTATGAATAGTTAATCTCTGAAGTACGAAAAGTTTCGCTTGATTATTGGTAATCTGATAATTACAAATGACGTTACGTAAACATAATAACCATGGCATTCTTATAGCCAAATATACTGATACAAAGTAATGCTACGAAAATGCATAAATTCCACGTTATCTCAGAGATTCAAATAACGTGGTATTTATGCATCCCACGTTATTTTGACCGTTGGGACCGACGAAAGCCTAAGTTATCAATTTAGCCGCGTTAAGGCGGTACATAGCATGATGTTATTTTACTGGGTGAATTTTTTTTAGTGATATGGAAACAAAGTATGAATCTCGTTGAATATGTTTAAATGTTCACATTTATGGCACTTAACTATTACTGACATCTCATCATTAGTCCTCTATCTAGTGCTACTACTTTGTTTTACTATTTCTCAGATTAATGGATCGCTGACTTCCGCTACCGTAATTACGGAATAACATCACCTACACATTTCATGTCACTGTCAATTTATTTTTCTCCTCATCAAATTACCATGGCCAAGTAGATTAAAATGAAGAGCATATCTTATCTATTCATTACAGCTTGCTAAATCAATATCATTCATTCAATTCTTTATTCACACAACTTCTAAAGCCACAGGTTTATAGATACCTAAGTGAAACGTACTTTCCTTTGGCCTGTCTTCACCCGACCACACCACAAAATCTACTCAGCGTCTCTCATCAAAATTCTAGCAGCAACTGCCGCCACACCACATGCGCTGTATTTATGCATTCCGCACGCTACATGGCATAGTAAAATATTTTTCCCAGTCGGCAGCGAACTAACTATTGCTTTGTCTAACTAAAAATTACTCAACTGAAATAAAATAAAATGAAAAGGCTGCTGTTAAATTCTACTCAAGAAACGTCTACCGTAAATGAAATCAAACATTTATACACGATATTGTTTTTACTGTCACGTTGATGACTTTGTGATCAGTTCCCTGAAATACTCGTATTTCAGACCCAGAGATAGACTAGAATTAAATTAGTAGAATCTGCTGTATAAAATATAATTTTAAAACTAATTTCACAGAGAAAACCGCCATGTATAATCGTAATATGGAGGGTTTAAAATGTGGTAATTTTCCTTCACACCTAATTTTGAGTTGCACTAACGTTTAAATAAGTCACGATAATTTATTTCATTCTCAGATTTCCTTCCCTACCAACAACAATCTTCCCGCTTCTTTATTCCTAAAATCAAGTGATGGTTTGCGGCAATAATCATTCCTTCCCTTCCACGTAAAATTCTTAATTTTTCATTAACATGCAATTTTAATAATTTCATAACTTTTCTTTCTTCTTGTCTTCTATTCACTCCCCACCAAGGTAATTTATTATATCAATTATCGATTCTGCTATATGATAGTTTTCATAAAGAAATCTTGCTGATTTCCCCTGTCCGACGTCCCATACCTGTATTTGATACCAAAAGTGTGGGTCCCACCCTTCTCTACCCTACTGACCAATGTTCTGAATTCCATTTTCCTCACATCCCTCGTGTACCTCCTCTTTACCCTATCCAATAACTGTCGATGTTTGATAGTCATCCTACAGCCTGTCAAATGTATCCTGTTATGTGGAGTTTAGCAGCAAATGGTATTCCGAAATACATTACGTGTTGAACTTCGATAAACAATTTCTCCTTCACCTTCAATTAAAAAATATTTATTTTCTGTATTTCTAATAAGCTAGATATTTTTTGCGTCACTCTTCTTCCGATGTTAAACTACCTACCTAGATATCCTATTCGGATGCTTCTGAACATTATGTCATCCGAAAACAATGTAACTGCAGACGACAAATCATCGACACAATTAATTAGAACAACGTAGAGCATCGGTCCCAATTCTCACTTCAACATTAATTATGCGTTTCTTAAACTAACATCTTCCATCTTACACCTCACCTCCTTCAAGAAAGTTCAACTTTTATTCTCCCAAGTGGATTTAAAATGATTTATCACAGTTAAGTGTCTTACTATGTCAAATGCATTGGAGAGATCCAGTGCAAGACTATAAAAATGTTCTTCGTTGAAGATTTTCTTAGAAATAGCTTCTAAATTAATTAATAAAATGACGCCAATGCAACTGTAATATGTAGGTTTATTGTCGTACGCGTTTCGCCTCTCCTCGAGGCATCATCAGCGACGAATCTATTTTAAAATTTACATTAAGTTTACAAACTTATTTGACATAACGCTAAATTGATACATTTTCTTATTATTTACACTTACTATTTACATTAGTGGATTTCAGGATAGTAACCACACATCTTTGCTTTCTCTCCAAAGCATGTTTCCATTACAGCCATTTGTCTTTGCTGTTGTGTACAGGATATAAACATTGCCTCTTCTACAATTCGCTTGTTTTCGGTGGCCATCTTAATTTCTTACTGTCAAAGGTGGTGATGTGCTGACGGCGCCAGATTTGAAATTGCTTGGGAGAATTTATTTCTAATTTTATGTAATTGTGTGAGTGCATGTATTTGTTAGGTTTTACTGTAGGGTTATTGTATGTTTACCAGTTTGAACAGTGTTTGGTTTGTTAAGTTTATGTGGTCATTCAGTACCTGCTTGCCATTTTTTATTGCTTTTTGTATGTTGTAGTTTTCTTGTAGAGTGAGGGTATTGTGTCTGTGATTGATGATTGTGAGTATTTGCATGTCTTTGTTAATGTCTGTTGGTAAGTGATCGTTTTCTATTAGATGTTCAGCGAATGTGGAGTGGTTGCTGTAATTTAGTGCCCTCATGTGTTCTTTGTATCTGGTTTCAAACTGTCTTCTTGTCTGTCCTATGTATATTGCATCACAATTGTAACATGTGAGTTGATATATGCCTGAGTTTTGATAGTTGTCTCTGTCTAAGTGGGTATTTAACTGTTTTTGAACCGAGTTGTCTGTTCGAAGAGCAAAGTTTATGCCTTGTTTTTTTTTTTTTTTTAAATGTTTGTGATTCTGTGGGTGTATTTGTTGGAAAGCTTCTAAATTATCCACGTATGAGTGAAGATATTCTTCTGAGGTCATATTGCTGAACTGGTAAATTATTTCTTTCCTCACGGATGTTTCTAACGTGTTTACGTAACAATCTTCGCATCAACTCACCTTCCACTGAGTAAACCTTTCCATTTAAATTTTTCCTCGTGTATCTATGAGAGCGATCAAGGTGTCTATCTTCCGTCCTATGTGTCACTTTGGAGGTTGCATAAGCAACGTCTTCCCTGCTAAAACTACTGTCAAAGATACACCCGTAATGCTCACTAGCGATTTGTAAGTTGACGTCTCAAGGGACACATATCTCACAGAGTTCAAACATCACAAACTCACTCTCAGGTACGTTTCTTTAGACACTCAGACGCGAATACTACGAGAGATGATTAGAAACTAACATGACAAAGTCTCTAATTAAAAGTGTAGATTTTATTACATACAACCAATACAGCCAACTGATAGTACAGAAATTAGTTTATTTTTCGACATGTCTCCATATCGGCACTTGTCGCTTCGTGGGATGAGTTTGAACATCTCCTCCTGGTAAAAATCCTGTCCTTGCGTGCTCAGCCACGATGTCGCAGAGTGTTTCACTTCCTCGTCGGCCTCTTGGGTGATCCCTGATGATACCTGTGTTCATATCTGTTGATGCAGTGCTGGGACGATCATTGAGATCTTTGTCGGTGACGTTTTCTCTACCGGCTTTTGACACCATTCTGCGGTATGCTGGCGAGACATTACAGTCTCTCCGTTAACCTCTACCACCTGCCGGTGAATTTAAGACACGATTCAATGTTTCGCCCACAGAAATCGAATAACTGAGTGGATTTCTTCACGAGACCAGTTTTCCAAACGAGTCGCCATTTGTGTTTAACTACAACCAGCGCAGTAAGTGGAGGGTGGCTGAAACTCTCACAGTTACCAACCGCACGTCATAGAATTACCACACACTACTGACTTCTCTATAACGGACGACGCTCCAGGAATATCGGCCGTGTAAACTTAGCTTCTTATCACCCCTCACTCGTATTACCATCACCCAGTGCCTTACAGATTAGTCTTCAGAATCTCATATAATCAGACAGCGTAAGAATTGTAATATCTAGTGCCTTTTCATTGTAATTTCTACGTCTGAAATGAAACTAAATTTACTATCCGATGGCTGTCACTTCAGTGATGAAACTGTAATTTTTCTCCGCTTAGTATATGACTAATTTAACTTAAGAACAGACAGACATTTCACAAAAAGTGTTCCAGATCCTCAATGCATATACTATAATTATATTTTGTTTACCTTTTCAGTTCGTAAAAATAATTAATAGAAATTTTATAAGGACGGAACAGATAGTTTACAATTACAATGATATGCTTACCATACCGAAAAACACAATACGTAGCTACCTTGGACGTAAGACGGCTACTATCTTCAATAAAGTGTACGTTTGTTTGATACAGACACAAAGTGTTTATTTGTCCCTAGCATACTTCCTTTAGGGTGCAATGCGAATAAACCATGCCCTAAGCTAAGATTGTGAACTTCATTTGCCTTTGATAGCTGTTGCCGTGTTCGAAACAGATGACGGCCAATGTATCGACCGCAGATACTACTGAATTCCATTCAATATCTCTTCCCGTTGACCGTAATTCTTCATGGTTGAATCTAGATATCAATGCGTTGCACATATTTCTATATCGCATACAATTCGTTGATCGAACTTATGTTCAATTAACCATCGAAGGGATAATATTGTTTCTAATATATCACTAATATCATTATATACAGCAGACTCGCTCTCATTGCGCATTGTGCCATGAATAATACTTTTCTTGGATTAGGTAGAAAATACTGTTGTACTGGTAACATTTACTTTTGTATTTCGTACTAAACTACACCTTTATTGGCGTCTGAAACTGTTTTCTTTATTTCAGCATCATCTTCATCGAGCTATGGTTGTATCACGCAATTACTGAATTAATTAAGCAATTAGCTTAATTTTACCTTTTAGTAAACATTTAACCATTATTTGAGGAACAAAAGATATTGTTAACCTTTGATCGTTAATAGAAATAAATAATGATTGCTGACATACACGAAAATTCGACTGCCATATTTGTTTCTTTTAATTTGGTGTAATACCTCTAGGCATTCATTACATCAGGACTTTCATGACTGATATCTCGACAATTAAAGTTTATCAATCTGAATCCGCAAATTATCTGAGGCAGTAATCATATAACTATTGCGAATTAGTAGACAGTGTTTCAGACTCTTCTCTTACATAGTTGATTTAGCATCATAGACAATTCGAATCTCCTATCCATAAATCGAGCAGAAGATAAACAACTGACTCATTAGCCGCTTAGTGAGATAATGATACTATTGTTATATTGTTTGAATATTTCCCACCGCAAATTTTTTTTTGACTGTGTAAACAATAGTTACGACTGGTATCTACAATTGAAGAATTCTATGCTGTATCCAAATACTCCATTATTAATATTAATAAAACTATGGCTTTCATTTCCCAGTTATTTATGGAAGTTTTTCCCACGAAACATCCTTATCTCACATACGTGAAAAGAAATTAAGTACACTTTTATCAATAAGAGCATACGTATTTCATGTAATCGTTAGGTACTATTGTAGTATACTCAGACGGTAATCGATCCGATTCAGTTAAACATAACTCATGGGTACAAAGATAAAATATTAAATTATACGAAGACTGTATGATCTTTATCCGAATTAACCATATATAAAAATTGACAGTAACTTAACTGCAATCTCTGTGAAATTCATTACCGTCACACATGTCAGGTGCAAAACAATTTCAGTTATCTTGAAGACCATTTACATTTATTAACAGTTTCTAAGCATCAGGCATATATCAAAAGAGCCTACATGAAGTATCTAAAACAAAACTACATCTACCAACGCCGATTAGATTTTATAAACTGCGCAGTCAAAACGAAATTCACTTTTATACGTATCCGTTGTCGTAGACTCACTGCTAAAGAGATCTTTATTCTGAAAGAAGCCAAAGATGACCATGACGACAAGCTGGCACTCGATTTCAGGCACAAGGGTGTGGGAAGATTCTCTTTTTTAGGTAAGGGTGTCAGGGATTGGAATGAGTTACCAAGAGAAATGATGAATAATTTACCGAAAACTTTGAAAGAATTTAAAGATAAAAAAAAGTAACCCCAACGGACCCCATCGACCAAATCAGATCGAATCACTAAACTTAAATATCTGATCAGGGATACTTGTGATAGCCAGCAGAAATGTTCATAGACAGACTATATTACCAAAAATCCTGACCAACTTGTTGTTTTTTATGCCATCACATATCCACTGTTAGTGTTACGGAACGTGGAGTAGAGCATCAACGATCTAGTCTCGTATCCTGGAGAACGCAGCTTCGAATCCATATTTGGCCATCCAGATTTCGGTTTACCATGGTTTCCCGTTATCACTCTTGATGAATGCCGGGATAATTCCAACCGCATTCCTTCCCGTCCGTTCCCCCAGACCTTTCAGGCCCCCTAATGATCTCGATTTTGTTGAGGTGTAAACACATAATACAAATTTTTTATTATATCAGCATTCTACTAGTTAGGATACGTTTTCTTGAGCGATGAACATGAATATTGTTATTTATGTAGTTTGGTTATGATCTATATCCATAAAACGAAAACAAGATAAATTTTTCTTATAAAAACTCGAAAACTACGGGGTTTTCACCGTTTTAAAGCTTAGAATCTCAATTCAGTTGTTTGACATGTCTTATGTTTCAACGTTAAATAACGCAGGAGCATTAAATGAAATTCTGAACTTATGATGACAAATCCCAAAAATGGAAGGATTAGATGTTCCATACTTTGGACTAAACACACAACTACAATGTCTCTGACCATAGCCTTTAATGAAATCAATAAGATAACTTTAAATTAATAAATATTTTGCACACTAAACAATACTTAAATTATTCTTTCCTTTAAATCGGGATATTCAATTTTTAGACGCCATAGATAGCCGTAACTTTTCTTTCCTTTAATTCAGTATACTCAATTTTTAAACGTCATATATAGCCGTAAAAACAACAGATATTTTCATTAATCACGATCTCTGGACAATGTCTCTGGCCATCAGTATTAGTCTTCTGTTTAAGATAATATTATTCTGGATTCACTTTTGATATTTGTATAAAAGGCTGAATATGCGGAGTTAAAGTATCTGGCATTTCGAGCAAAAAGTATATCCATTCACTTCGCAATAGAATCAAATGTGAATTTCTAACATAATCTAGCGTTGTTCAGTATTGTAGTAATGCCATTTCTTAACCAAATTAGCGAAGCTTGATGTACATGAATCTTATCAGACGAATGAAAATAGCGTACGTACAAATAAACTTCAACCCAGCCGTTTCTTTGTAGGGGGCGGGTGAATCTAGGTTTGCTTTAATTCCGAAAAAAGTTGGCGCTAATTTTACGAAACTTTGTAGAAATGTTTCTCATTGCGGGAATAAAAATAGGGTACGGGCAAATCTACGCCAAATATACCGAGCAACGCCGGGAACTCCACTAGTTTCATCTAAAATTATCTAGGATGATGGTTATGGAGATAGCCTGTACAAAACTAATCTTCGTCGTTTATTTGGGAAAAACATTCTAACAAAACTTTTGGAACACTGACCAGTTACGACTAATATTAAAGGTCTTAGAAAAATACAGTGTTTCGAAAGTGCGCTCAGCTATTTTTGTTTGTTTGTTATGTACACCTTGAAGGGCATATTCAACTTTGATTGACTCCCGGTCCGCTTACAACGTAGCATAGCGTCTGACTCCGCACTATTCTCATCAATCAAAGCATTGCTGTTCTTGTCATTCTCTGCCTCTTTTCCACCTCCCAACGCATCGGCGTAGCACTCCAACTTGGTTGCCTCGGCGAGGAACAGCTTCGTAAATAATTTAGGTTTGACGTGTGGAATTGCCAACTTCAGTACTCCGGGCTGGGACCATAAATCCAAATATCGGCCTGTGACAGATTCTTGGAGGGCGTTTTACTCTATATACCTCCTCATACCGACTATATAGACCAAGGCTGCCCAATCACAGACAACGCATTTGAAATTGCCCACAAACATCAATGGCCTAGAACAGGGGTGGCCAACCCAAATGATCTTGCGGGCTACTTTGGAAATGCATTGTAATTCTTCGAGTCCCATATAAAATTATATAACCCCACATTAGATTTAGTTCATGTCACTTAAGAGCGAAACATAGAACCTGTTATATTACACGTTCCAAGATGCGCGCGCATCTTGAGATCGTAGAGTATAAGTTAATTATTCTGCGAACTCGTAACTGTAAACGCATAAATAAAACAGGCATTATCTATCATATATTCGAAAGAATATTTTTTTCTCATAATATCAACAGTTAATTTTTGGATATTTGGATTAACAAATAATTTTTTTTTCAAATACATTGGTTTTCACTACTTTGACCATTGTTTGTTTGTAAAAGTGTGATGAATCTCGCGGGCACGAAGAATGTTGGCCACCCCTGGTGTAGAATACACTAGCTCAAAAACCTCTGAAATGGTCTCATTGATGTTTTTTATTCTTTGATTATGATTAAAGGTCTCGTTAATTTTTTCACTTTTTTGATCATAATTAAACTGTGACTTAAATCATTATTTTATTTACATTTCTATTGTAACTATTTGTAAGTATTAGGTGGTCCGCAGGCTGATATAGAATCGAAATTGTGGCCCATTCTTTGATTATGTTTAATGGTCTCGTTAATTTTTTCACTTTTTGATCATAATTAAACTGTCACTTATATCTTTATTTTATTTACATTTCTATTGTAACTATTTGCAAGTCTTAGGTGGTCCGCAGGCTGATATAGAATCGAAATTGTGGCTCGCAAGCTAGCTTAGAATGGAAATTGTCACCCACGTCCAAAATTGGTTGGGCGGCCATGATATAGGTTGCAAGCAATTGCCTCTTACAATCGTCACTGATTCATGTTCGTGGTGTTTTTCATACGTAGAGATAAACTTCAACAGCTTCTTTAATTAGAGAATCACGATTTGTCAATGATCTAGCTTATGGAATCATAATCAGTGTTTCTAGGTGTCCGTAAGGGAAGGTCCATAAACCACGTAACCACATTTTGGCCTCCTGTGAACCGCCCCTCCCCCCCCCCCTTCCACGTAGCTTTTTCCCTTTAGATTTCAGAAGATATTTTGTACTGTTTTCTCTTGTCAGTCTGTCCTAAATTACATACGGAGATAATTAAGTGAAGTAAATAAACATTCACATGCTGTTGTTTGTTCTGTACATCATTTTTACTGTGAAAAATGAAATACGTGGCCTGACTCGGAAACCCCCCCCCCCGCTCCCCCCACGTAGCGCAGCGTAGCTTTCTAGCCAACCCCTCCCCCTCCAGTAGACCGAGCCACGTAGTTTATGGACGATCACTAAACAGAGTAAGTCATCTCTACTGGAGATTTGTGTTTTTTCCTGTATGTGCTATGTGAAGATTCTGAGGCGAAGAGTCTGCAAGTAGATAGCTCCGAATAAACGCCCGTAACTCGTAATCATAGTGGCTCATTCGTCAGGCAAGAGGGTAGGTCTCATGATAATTCTACCTCCTCCTGTCAACGCTACAGAGTTGTTATCAGATAACTGGCAAGTGTATCCACTCTCACTGTCTCATACAGACAGTAGGTTACCTCGTCATAAACAAACTGATTATTATTATATCAATAATTGAGTAACGAGACTGGATATCCGCATTGTATAAAAACACCTTTTTGAGTTAAAAAGATCGAGAAATAAAAATCTGTAAATAAATTGCCGAATCGAATCATCTAGATGTTTGCTTTGTCAGACTGTAATAAAAAAACGCTTATCTTACAGATGCAGCATCATGTGTAATTAATGTGGCCAAATATAAGTCAGAAAAATTTGTAATATGCATTGTAAGCCAATAATTTTTGTATTGTATCCCTACTTTACAGGGTGTTACAAAAAGGTACGCCAAACTTTCAGGGAACATTCCTCACACACAAACAAAGAAAATATTTTATGTGGACATGTGTCCGGAAACGCTTACTTTCCATGTTAGAGCTCATTTTAGTTTCGTTAGTATGTTAGTACGCTCTCCTGACCTCAACCCTCTTGACTTCCATTTATGGGGGCATTTGGAAGCACTTGTCTACGCAACCCCGGTACCAAATGTAGAGACTCTTCGTGCTCGTATTGTGGACGGCTGTGATACAATACGCCATTCTCCAGGGCTGCATCAGCGCATCAGGGATTCTATGCGACGGAGGGTGGATGCATGTATCCTCGCTAACGGAGGACATTTTGAACATTTCCTGTAACAAAGTGTTTGAAGTCACGCTGGTACGTTCTGTTGCTGTGTGTTTCCATTCCATGTTTAATGTGATTTGAAGAGAAGTAATAAAATGAGCTCTAACATGGAAAGTAAGCGTTTCCGGACACATGTCCACATAACATATCTTCTTCGTTTGTGTGTGAGGAATGTTTCCTGAAAGTTTGGCCGTACCTTTTTGTAACACCCTGTATATATATTTTGCTATTATATTCTCTGTAATGCCACAGCTTCTTACAGTGATATACATATAAAGAAAATGTTTCCCCACGTAATATCTATTGAGTAAACGCTATCATCCAACGATCATATCGTTTTAAATAATAAATAATTTTTACAAAAATTCTTGTTGCTGACTCTGATAATTTTGAATATGACGCCTTAAATTACAGATAACGTTTACTCTAAGAGGAAAATACAGATAGACCGAAAAATTGTTTTAACCTATGTGATGTTTTATAACTCAAATTAAACAGCAAATTGTTTGAGTTCCGAGCCAAATGGCCGTCGATTACACGCAACTGGCTTGCGTAAACGCGACTAATTATTTTAAATGGAACCAACAATTTACAACAGGACATAAAAAGAAATAATGATGGTTTCACGAGCCATATTTTTTGGTGGATAATATTCTGTTGAGGGCTAAGATTATAAAGGACTTCTGAGGGAAGGAACTGTGTGCGAACATACGGGTTTTATGCCGTTGTGTTTTTATTATTTCGTTCGTTAAACACATACCTTTTTAACTGTTTAAAATAACAATTTGCTGGCGATGACTAGAAGCGAACATTCTTCTACATCTTTTTAATCAACTCAGGCATCAACCATAGTGTAAACTGGGATCCACTATACTGGCTATTCTTCCTGCGATATTCTTTAACAAACTATTTTCTTCATCCACAATTTCAATAACATGTTCTATCTGTTCACCTAACTGTCAACATCCTTCGAGAAAACCACACTTCATATGCTTGTTTTGTTTGTGGTATTCTGTAAGTCCTTGGCTACTCTCTACTATGCTCCCTGTACAAACTCATCAGGAAAATTTTCGAAATGATCTCAGTTTGAAGGTTCTTCCTTTTAGCGTTAATCCGCTTTCGGTAAAAATCTAGCTTCAGCCGTCAGTTGTAATGACATTATGTCATAGGATTTATTTAATGGATTTTTGCAACTCGCATAAATAAGATTATAAGACAATGGATGTAAGAAGGTATAATATCCTCTCTTACACAATGAAACGTCGAGCGAAGATGAAAAAGTAAAAAGTACTTCTTCTGGATCCATTTATTTTTGAATTTTCAATAAATTTCAAGTTTGTGCTTTTTCAGATTTATTTTTGAGAGTCATGGCTTATATTGTAATTTTTATGGTTTTTTTTCAGAACAGTATGGTATAGTCGATGAATCTGCTGTTTCTCTTATCAATGATTTTCACAAAGAAAACATATTTTTTTGTTTATTTCTCAGGCGACAGTTTCTTACAAAGTCTTATGGAAGAAGTAGTGAGGTTTCAAATTTGAAGTTAAGCTCTTCGAATTGCTGAATCCCAAAGCATTTTAAACTAAAGTGAAACACGTAGGACACAGGAAGATGCAATTTGAAAGACGGCAGCTAGTGAAACAATATAAAAGATTATTCCGTTAAACGATGTCATGAATTATGACAGACTGTATTGTAGTTTGTCCACATCAGTTTTATTAATTAATTAATAATAGAATAGTGCATATGATTGGAAACGTCGTCGCCAATATTAGGTTTGACGACGGACGATTATTTGTAAATAATGATGAACAAATGGAATCAGTCTTCCGTGTTCAATGTTATTTTATATCATGCTGCGCGGGAAGCTATGTAATCAATGGTCTGTATGATTATCTAATAACGTAAGGGCTGTCACATTCGGCTCGGTATTGATCGCTCTCTCGACATCCAGAAATATTACAGCATTTGTCTTCTACTGTCGCTGACCCGAAAAAAGCAGCCACCATACCGACGACGCTTAAACTACCTTCAATTTTCATTTTTCTGAACAAACTTTGCTGTCGATAACTGGATTAGTGGAATGCATTTCACTGTGAAGCTACTTATGAAATTTCATTCTCGATGGCAGGAAAGCCATCACCACTGCCAAGAATAAGTTCTAATTAGTACCAGTAAGTAGTGAACAACGTAATAATTCTACATATTACATTAGCAAATTCATTTGTTTTATGTAGATCTAAAACGTATTTATGGAAAAGAAATGGTGTGAGCACAAATGGAATTATTTTATCATTGTTAATTCATGCCAAATGTTACGTTTTTCTTGTGTTTACAGAAACCATTTAAAATTGTATAAAAAATTGCCAAATAAATTTGCAAATAGAAATGGGGTATCGTATGCGGACTGTCGCAGTAATGACTTCATAGTAGGCAAAACCTTTTGGAATTTAGTTGTTATATCGAGTATCCTTCCTTAAAAGGTTATAGTACCGCTACTATTCGTCTCAATTAATGGAAATGTTGATAATGTTACAAGGAGCTTAATATTGTTCGCTGATGTGATGCACAGTCTACAGAGAATTAAATATTTTTCGTTTCCACAATCACCGTTAATAGTTCGTTATGGGCGTCCATTAATTACGTGAGATTTTTTTCGGCAATCTTGACCTCCCACTTTTGTGGCGGGATTTGGCTAGATCTGGCGGGACCTCCCCCCCCCCCCTCTCCCCTTGTTGTGAGGCGAGTCTTTGAGAGGGACTGGTAAGTTTTGGAGGCCTTATTTTTAGCTCTCCTGTTTCCAAGGGCGGATATACCTCCCTACCCTAGGGATCTAACTCTACTGTTATTCAAGGAATTCAAAAGATGACGTAAGATTTCTGTAGACCAACCACCCATCTCCCTTGGTAAGGTTTTGCCGTACCTCCTC
Organism: Vandiemenella viatica; assembly: GCA_031002005.1. Lineage (NCBI taxonomy): Eukaryota > Metazoa > Arthropoda > Insecta > Orthoptera > Morabidae > Vandiemenella > Vandiemenella viatica. Next base: position 101,700,460 of record JARYHS010008074.1, on the reverse strand, counting down.
CCTAATTTCACCTTACGTAATTAATTGACGCCCCCTTAAGGTAGGCAGTCCGTTGATGACAGGTTTCGCCGTTCTAGGACAACATTGCGCATGTTGCATCCATTGGTATCGCGATCCTCGGCTCCTTCAGTAGTTGTTGACATATTAGTTTGCAGTCATTTCAACATGCTGCAATATACGGGAATTTAAGTTAAATAGGAAAAGTAAAGAGAAAGAACTTTCAATGACATTTTTCAAGATGAGTAATGATCTTAAGGAATTTAACGAAACAAATCTGCAGCTTTATTTACTGCAATTAATAAAAGGAATGATAGCTGAACAAACTAGAGTATGCATTAAAATTCAAAATGGCAGAACAGTTCTTTCATTGACTGTAGGGTCCCTGCAAGACTCTCTAATTTATTTATTTATTTTTGTACAGGAAAGGAACCAAACTTGGACCATCATTTTGTTTTTTATGTTGTATAATTTATAAAAGTATTTAAAATAAATTGATTTTAAGACTATAATATTCTGGCAGCTAGGCGAGAACTTGATTCTGCAGTGCAATAGTGAGATACCTTATCCTCTTTTCTAACCGTTTTTAATCTTCTCAGTGTCCACGTCTCTGCCCCATAAACAGCCACACTCTATACAAATTATTTGCGAAGTATTTTCCTGCACGATTTTTCTACTTTTCCAGTTAATGATTGCCTCTTCCTATTAAACGCTTCCTCCGCTACGACAATGAGAGTTTTTACGTCTTGGTGGCAACTCAAGTCTTCCGTGATAGTACTTCCAAGATACTTGAAGGATTTTACTTGGCTGATATCAGCTAGTCCTATCTTAATATAGTTTTCTTCCTTTGCCAATTACCATACTCTTAGGTTATGCTGTATTGATTGTCATTTCAAACTCTTCACAAACTTCATTTAAATCTTTTCATCATTGTGTTTAGAGTTTGTTTTCTTTCTCCCAACAAGACCATATCATTGACAAATCATTCTATTCTCTTGCCACCAATACCCAATCCTCTTTTTCCATCTAAGCATTTTACAATTATTTCTTCCAGGTATAAATTGAATAATACTGGGGAAATGAAACAATCTTGCCTTACACCTCTCACATCCTGCTTTCTCCTGACATCTCGTTTCAAATCTTTAATCTTACTTTCTGTTGTAAATATTAGATCTGTCTAACGTTTTTTTCTTCCAATTTACGAGTACTCCTTTCCTCTTGAAGGTACAGATCTGCTTTTACCATTGCACCCTGTCATAGCTTTTCCCAATCAATAAAGATGACATAAATTTCTCTTCTTTTCTCAATATATCTTTCCCCTATGATTCTTAACAGGCCAATAGCATATCTTGTTCCTTTTCTTTTCCTAATTCCAAACTGCTCTTCTCCAATCCAACCATCTAACTTTCCAAACAATCTTCTGTTCAGCACTCTCAACAACAAACACTATAGCTGCATGCGAAAGTAGACTGATAGCACTATGCTCTTCACATTTATTTCTGAATTGGTACCATTACGGTTGCGTGAAAGTCATCTGGCCATTCCACTTTGTGTTATATTTAACTACAAAGACTTCCTTACTCTGTTTCCTAAACTCTTCAACACTTCTGCTGAGAAATTATCGAATCCACATGCCTTCCGATTCTTCATCTCCTTCAGAGTCTATTCTACCACTGCCTCCAAGATGTTATACCCCTTTCCATCTACTGTTACCTGTGCCTCCACTTCAATTTCACTCGGAATTTGATTCCCCTTATACAAGCATTATACATATTCTAGCAATCTACTCAATAACTCATGCAGTTCTTTGGTTAATGTGACATCCATTCTTTCTATTTCCATGTTGTTCTTGCTTCTCTTACTTTCAACTTCTATCTCAGAAGCCATTCTGTACATCATTTCACACTGCAGCAGGTGTGGACATGACCGCGTCGATGGTTTGACGCCGTATACCGAGGGTTGGACTGGTGGTAAGCATACGTTTGCGTGAGCTTCCATTGGCCAGAAACCACCAACACTTCAGACTGCAATGGGTACGTGAACGCAGACACTGGCGTGCTGAGTGGCAAAATGTAATGTTTTCGGTCGAGTCTGGCTTTGCGTTCCATTGTGATGTCCACGTATTAGACGCTATTGAAGTGTACGCAATCAGTAATACTGAATTGTAGAACGGCGCAGCGGACAAAAATCTGGTGTGATGGTTTGAGGTGCCATTTGCATAATATGCGATCTCACCTCCTATGTATTGAGGGCAATCTTAACAGCAGCAGCTATATGGGAGAGGTTTTAGAGCCCAAGGCACTGCCTCTCCTGCATGCAGGTCTACATACATATTTTAGCAGGACAATGACCGGTTACATATGGCGGGGAATGTGCAAGACTTCTTCGAAAAACGACGGGTACCATTGATTCCTTAACCTGCATGCTTACCTGAGTCGTCTACCGATTATGTCTGGGATATGGTCGGTCGGTGACCTGCTCGTCGTGGTCCTCTTGCAACTACTGTCGGTGCTTTGTGGTCGCGCCTACAAACCGCGTGGCAGTGTATTCCACAGCAGCATATTCATGCTTCCTTTGGTTCCATACCACGTCGTCTAGAAGTTCTGAACGCAGGACGTAGCATTTTACACGAATTGAATTCTCTCGGTCACAGTGCATCTATAGCTATACTGGCGATGAGGCATGGAAAGATATTGCAGCAGGTATGAAAAGTAGTTCATGGAAGGGAAAAGATGACCATGACCACAAGCTGGCACTCGATTTCAGGCACAAGGATGTGGGAAGATTTTCTTTTTTAGGTAACGGTGTCAGGGATTTGAATGAGCTACCAATGGAAATGATGAATAACTTACTGAAAATGTTAAAAGAATTTAAAGTTAAAATTTGTAGAGGGAAAATGTAGGTGGGTGCAGGATAGGGGGAAGTTGGGTGTGTAAGGACATTGCCACCGGAGCGTGTGCTCCATTGCAGTTAAATTAATTCTAATAGTTTCTGCATTGTCAACTCCCTAATCTATGGAATGAATTTGATTGTAACCATATATATCCTACTCGGTGTTGTAGTTTTTACAAACAGTTTTGTTTATGCGATATTCATAATACTAAGCTTCTATGTTAGAGAAATAGAAGGTGTAAATAACACAGTAATAGCATTCCAAATCGCCCTATTTTTGTGTGATATAAGCCAGGTGATACGTCTATCAATTAAACAGGTGTGGTGATTGGACTTTGCGTTCTTCATGTCAAAACAAATCTAATTGGGAACATTACTTAAGATGTCACATAAATGAATTACTGATAGATCTGTATCCATAAGATTTTGGTTGTTCTACTTGAGAGATTTTGTTAGATCATGTAAATATGTGTGCATGGAGCGGGACCCAAACTCACGTTCTTCGAAACTCCAGGCACGAACGTTAACCGCTCAGCCACCAGACTCTGGTTCGAGCTGTAATTACGACATCGTTGGAGATGAAGCAGCTCTTGCGTTGCGTTGCAGATATTTTGCACAGCATTGCGCTCACAGCATGTTTCATCTGCGAAAAATCCGAAAGTCCTGATGAATGTGGTGCCAATTATTGCGAGCTCGGGGGCTTTCATCCGTGTATTTAAACATACCCCAGCGCAGGACCATTTAGAACGCCGACGCGGCGCTGGCGACAGCTTTATCACAGTCGGCCGCTCGCATTTGCTTACGTGGGCTTAAAATTTTTAAATGCCAGCAGCAGCACAACCACGACAAAAAAAATGGCAGTAAAAGCTCGCCAGTGGTGTTCGCATGTACAACAGAGGGTTCCAGATCTTAATTGACACGTCAGAAATCATTTTTTGTGAGAGAATCACTGTAGAACGATTTTTACTTTTACTGACTTCCTTCGGTCACTAATTGATCGATCCTACTGAATACACTTGAAAGGTAGATTTCAGATTTGAGAAATGCAAAACATTCAGAACCTATGCGGATGCACACAGAACAGTCTCAGTCATAGCTCCGAAAATAGTATTTGTAGTGCTTTTTACCCCTCCCAATCAGAAGTTGCATCTGCTCCTTGGAGCAGTCCTTTGCAGCCTACAATTTCTTTAGATTTCTCATTCTGTTTTTTGTTTACTTACGTCGCAGCTGAAAAGGGTTTCTAGTGGTCGGTGAGCGATAACGCTCTGGCCTCGCATCCGGGAACAGGAGGGTTCGAATCCTCGTCGGGCCATCCAGATTTACGTTTTCCATGGTTTCCTGGGGTCATTTATTCAAAAAGGACATTCCCTAATTTCTTCCCGTTCCTTGCCCACAGTCCGTTTACGCCTCTAATGTCCTCGACGTCGATGTGGCTTAAAGCCATATCCAAAAATAACAAATACTTTTAAAAATATTGTAGTAAAATTACTTCATGTGACACGTCGCTAGGTCATTCAGTTATTAATTCCAGCATTTTGTTTCAAACTTTGCGTCATCCTGATGAGAGTTCAACAGGCTCAGCCCCCCTGAAGATAATATGAGGCTGGTGTTGAAACGTTTTGCTTGATAACCAAGATAACAAAATGACTAAGTCTGACAGCCCGATAAGAAATGTTTCCTATATTATTACAGCTGCTGAAAACTTTAACTTATTTTAAAAACATAAGGCTCAATAGCGGCTCCAAAACGAAGTGTTTGGAGCCAGAATTGTAGAGCAAAAACGAGAAGGAAACCGGTTGTGGGTTTAGTTAAAGAACTATTTCAGCACTGAAGTAGAGTGATTTTGTAAAATTAAAGAAGAAGGAAAAAAAAAAGAAAACACAAACAACAAGATAACGAGATGCAGGTAGCTGCTCAAGGAATCTAACAATAGCGTTCCAAAATGCCAGATACCCGAACACGATCGTTCACCTACAAGCCTCTTCCGTCATGTCATTTCGATTTTGATATTTCTAGCCAAGTCTTTACATATCTTTGACGTTCCTTTCTTCAATATACCTGCTGATCGTCAGATAAATGATTGTAAGAAACTTGACCCCAGATAACTGTTATCTCGATTGCATGGTATAATTTCGATACAAGGAAGTTGCTCCTGGAGGATTCTAGTTATTGTTAGCTGAATTCCTTAGAAATAACTTAGCGAAAATTTATATTAGTCCCCTGTGAAGCTAGTTAGCTGTTCCTTGTATAGTCGGCTTATAATTAAGGTATATTTGATCTAAACAAGACACATCAATAGTTTGGCTAAACGGGATCCCATGCTTCCTCACCTCCATCTACATCCATGATTCGACCCATATCTTTCTTACGCCATTGTTTATATCTGTTAGGCAAAGGATTAAATTATTTACAAGGTAAAAGAAGCTCTCTTTTAATGGGGTAGTACTGTACACCAAAATCTGTTATTGTCTTGACTCAGTTAGAAAACAAAAAAAGAGAAGAGGAACAAATTTATAATTCTTACCAAAATGTTTATGCTAATTTCAAATCTCTTCTTTGATTTTTCCCTGTCAGGCTCAATTTTTGAGTTAAACGTATTCAAATTTTCAAAACATATTTTTCAAACAGAGAAATAATTTAATAGCTCAGGAATTATATCTGTACATTTAATTCATAGCAAATGCTGATGACATCATAATATGGAAGAGACAGAGCAGGATCTAAAAAGAGAATTACGTAAATGGTGGACTGCAATGGGTAAACATGACCTGGAGATTAGTGTGGAAAAGACCAAAGTAATGAAGATAACAAGAAACACTGGCCCTTCGAAGGATGTGTTACTCGACGGCAAGAAATTGGAATGGAAACATGGAGGAAGAAATAGGTCAGAGAATGAGGAAGAGTGCACAATTATATCATCATATAAAGGATGCAATCTGGAGGTGGAAAATAGGGAAGGATGCCAATATTGTGCTCTATAAAGTATATTACCAACCCATACTGACTTATGTTCTGAAACATGGACTTTGACAAAGAGAGATGTTAGCAGATTGCAGGCTGCAGAGATGAGGTTCCTGAGAGGGATAGAGAATGTCACGAGGAAAGATAAAATCAGAAATGAAAAGATCATGGCGAGATTACAAGTGGAAGCCTTAGAAGAGATTTTAACAAGGAAAAGACTGCAGTGGTTGGGTCATGTTATGAGTATGGAGGAAGGGAGGATGCCGAAAGTAGTACTGCTGACCACCGGAAGGAAAGGAGACCAGTTTGAAGACCTATGGCGAGATGGAAGGACCAAGTGAAGAAAATGCAGAGACTAAGGGAGTTGTGTGGAGAAAAGGATGGAGGATAAATCTTGGAATGACCACCAGGCTTGGAAGAGGATGTGCAGGGCAACCCGCAAAAGTGGAAACGTCTAATGATGATGATGTTTAATTTATTATATTAAAAATTTATAATTGCCTCATATTACATCACAATACATATCATAAGGTCAAAATTGTGCATACAGTTCTATTAATTCCTGAAAACAATAATATCTGTATTTGGGATCAGAAAATTATTATCATGCAATCCGTGAACCCTACAGGCCTCTCTCTTCTTTGTTCAATCAGAAGCCCTATAAAATAAATCGCATTCACATCAAGCAACTTAATAACATCTGAAAATGAAGCACTGAGTTTAATATCACCAAATAATGAACAAAAAATTCCCCACGTGTAACATAAATTTGGAGTAAATTGTGTATTTTATGTCCATAGTACTAAAACAACTGTGCTGATAGAGAAATGCTGATTTGAGATATGAATTTCTCATAGCAATGAACTTTAGAAACACTCCAAAGAAAAAATTCTCTTGTAGAGCAAATTTATCTGTCATCACTCCTGCTGTTTTTCATTATATTCAACGTTCTTTCGGTACCAGCTTGAAGCATCGCATCATCTTTTTTTCTTTCTGTGCAATCAAACGTTTTCTATTTCGGAAAGAGACCATACAGAGCAAGAGAACCATCAAGTAAGTTATGACGGTAAATTTGGCAAAGCTTCAAAAAACGTAACCACACTGAGATAGAATTCTTATCAGTGACTCGGCTGGTTTGATGCAGTACTCAGAATCTTCTTATCAAAACTCACAGTACACAATCTTCTATGCCTACCCACTTAATTTCTCTGGTATCAACATAATGTAATTTAAAAATTTTAGATTGTTTTACTGTTTTACTTTTGATTCTTTGAACCACTAAGAAAATAAAAACCCTGACGAGTTTTAAATTGTGACCCACCAATCAGTCTCTCTGAGGTGTTCATTCACGAACTATTTTCTATTCCTATTATTTTCGGGATGCATCCATTTTTGGACAGTTAACAGTCAATATCCTTCTAACAACGTTTTGGAAATTTTTATGTCTATGGTTTCTGGTGTTTCTGAAGCTTCACTCAAGTAAAATGTTATGCTCGATTCATTAACTTTCAGAAATTAATTTTTACCTTCTATTTCAGTGCTAAAAACTTCCCGATTTATCCCAACCAAAAATGTCGATACCTATATTCTGCTTTTGATATCATTGTTAATGTTTTTAAATTCTTTTCATATGAAACAGAATTCTACTAACCCCATTTTTATATTTTGCTGCTGTTATTGTTACTATTTATGATGTGTTTGTGTCGTTTATCCTGCTTTTGTTTATCTTCAGTTATTTTAGATTCCTTTGTTTTACTATGCTAACGTTATCCAGTTCACTATTATTATTATTATTAATATTGCCTGCCAAGAGGAAAAAAAAACAAATTGTAACATATTGATTGTACAGTACATAATGATTGAAGGTTACTCAATATCCTAACTCTCCCTCCACTACCTTCCCACTTATTTAGTTATCAAAGCATTGCATCTTAAATTTCTAGCTAATGTTTTTCTTCTGTAATTTTATCGTATTCGCAGGATTATGAACCCTGCTTTTTCTCAGTATTTTTGATATTGATTTGTTTAACCTCTAAGTGAATTCAAAATTAACATTATATATTTTATATAGAAATATTAACATGAAGCACCATAAGTCTACCCCTTTTTTTTCTTCATGCGACCATGCAATATTAAAATTAATTCTAGAAACGCTTTTATTATACAACTACATTTTGTAGCACATATAGACCTTCACATAATAGCTCTTCCATTAACCATTCCATTCTTTTGTTCTGATTAATTAATTTAATAATTAATCTTGGATCACGTGAAGATTTTTACTTTTAACAGCTTAAGCTTCCTTCCAAAATGCGAAGATGACGCTGTTACAGAAAGCTGTTGGAATAATATCTACTATTTCTTTTTTAAAAAAGTTTCATCTATCAGAACACTACTTCGATTATTTTTCTACTGAAATAATCTTAAATAATTTAAAACCGTATCAAATTATACATTTTAAAATGAATTTCCCACATCTTCTCTTTTGAGGAAAATGTATTTTAAGCTATCTTAAATAAAATATTTTATTTTTTTTGCCCTATCTTTACCATTCGTTGACGTCGAATTCATTAGAGGTGGGGAAGGAACTCAGCCATGGCTTTTTAAAGAACCATACCATAATTCGCCTGGAGTAATTTGGGGGAACGATCGAAGACCAAAATCTGCATGACTGGTTGAGGATTCGAATCCTCGTCCTCCCGAATGCGAGACCAGAGCGTTTCTGCTCACCCACCACGCTCGGTTTCTTATTCTGAACTTCTGTTGAGGGTTCCTTTTGGTACAATCGTTGTTAATTAATCCTCATTTCATTTCTGCAGACTCTGTTTGATCTTCCTAGAAGCCGAAATACTCAACATTCATCATTTTCCTTTATTATTTGATCACACTTTCCTTGAATTTTATTTCTTGCTTTCCTACATTTTGGGTCTATTTTGGTTTAAACACTGCTATATTCCCGCTATATTTTTTATTATCTTTGCTTACTTTATTGATTCATTGATTTCAGATTTTTTATGTGACTCATGATGATTGCTCATAAATTTTCTAAATATTTGATTACTCCTCTCATAATGACGATGATTTGCTGCTATTATTTTAATGGAGTTCATATAAATCAATCTGTAGATCTCGCAAATACTTAACTGAGCGGGAAGCACGATGGTTTTTTATTTGAGGAATTTCTTATCCAGCTGCGCTCCTGGCCTTCAGCCTGTCGGGGTAAACGTGCGCTAGCATAATTATGGGCCACTTAATGGAAGGCGGGCGGGAGTTGATTTATGAGCTTAACGTAACAGCAAGCAGCCCTCAGAAAAGCAAGCTGAGGTGTTCGGGTACGTGCATCCACGGTCTGTATCTCTCACCCACTGCCTTAACCATGTTTGTTTATTATTTCTACCTTACGTGTACAACCCATCTCAAACACTTGCTGCTTACGGAAATGTGTAGTTGCAGCTAAAGCAATACAATTCCAACAATAGGCAAAAGCGTAATGATAACTTCCTACTAGGAGGATGGCCATCCTCGCTGTGTTTTTAAAGTTTCCCATTGATTTGCAGCTGAAAGAAAATAATAAACATCAGTACGAAACTTATTTGATTAATCGGCAGATGCCAACAATCTATTCTTACGGTTTTCCGTCTATATTTATTTTTGCTGGCAGCAATACGTTTAAAAATCAGATATTTGTGGTGTTTCATTTTCCATAGAAAGAAACGGATAACTCTAAACAATAAAATTCGTTATACACAATATTGGAAATAGAAGATACGATTTTGCTGTGTACGAGTGAAACGAAGTATAAATAGTCCATCGATCAAAGTGAATGAATTTTATATACTGTGATTACCAGTAAATGAAATTTCCTTATCAGCAAATAATAAGTCATTTGATCTTTCGTTATCTAGCAAATCAGGACTTATATAATATTTTACTCAATTGTTCTCTCGTTCAGGTTATTACAAACGTCACCCTCGGGGAATGACTAGCAGTTTGCTGCCGCTTCTCTTCCCTTTTTATCGTGCAAAGTTCTACTTATTTTACCTTCTTGGAGATAATTCGCTTCTTGTAACTATTCTTAGTGTGTATGGAATCCGTTACCTCCAACTTTCTCTATTTCTAATTAAAAAATCATCTGGTAAGTGGTATGAAACGACGGTTCCTGTCAATTTGTACCCATTCTTATAGTACAGTCAAATAAGGTGAAAAAGGGAAAAACCGCGGAATGAAAGATAACAAGCTGTAAATTTGCATAAACCTTTGTTTTGACATTTTATAAGTTGGCTCAAAAGTCTCATAGAATCTCGTGTACACTAGTCAAGATATTCAAGGTCAAAGGTTCCAAAAAACGGTTTTTTTGGAAATTTCTCGTTTCCTTTACTCTAATTTTATTTTGAGTTATTAGAAAAGTTGTAAACCATTAAATTCTCTAAAAATTTCGTTATATACAATATTTCATAGATTTAACCCTTCTCGAGATAGTGCGTGGAGAGTGGAAAGCGCTTAGCCGCATGGACGATAACGCTACTGCACGACATATTAACTGTAGAATCCAATATACAGTACGATTTATAAAGTTAAATATTTATTAATAATGATGTAATTATAAATAAATTGTAATTATTTACTAATTAATGAATTGTATTTATGGATACTATACTATTTATTAATCTATATTGGTTTAGTAATAAGATATTTAAATGAAATGGTTTAAATGTATTTTAATTATATTTTTATCTCCCAACAGTTTATCGTAAATCTATTGCGATTCAAGTTTTAATGTAAAAAGAACTGATGATCTTTCAAGGTCTTATGGAGTTTCTTTAGATGAAACAATGATTGTGCCAATAAGCCAAAAATTTTTTTTATCGAACCGCATAATAATAAAACACTTTATTGAAATGCTTATTGAGAAATTAAAGTCTATTAATATCGCTGCAAAAGCCAGAAATGATACCGATGTTCGAAACAGCCATTGCAGAATCTAAATAACAAAAGACAGTCTACGTCATAGGAGAAGATATCGATCTGCTAATTCTTTTAATAGGACGTACTCAATCACATTAGCAGATTTTTATTTTATTTTTTAATATCAATTGTGATGAGGAGACACAAATATATTCGACTAAAAGTTTTGAGAAATATTCTCCTGGTACGAAAGATATATTATTTTTGGACGCCTATAGTGGATGTGTAACAACATCTGCACTTTTTTGAAAGAAAGGAAAACTATCAATTATTAAAATGTTCGAAAAACATTCCGATTTGGATCAACCAGCTCAAGTTTTTCAGCAACTGTCCTCTAGAAACATTGTGGAGTACGTGTCATTTTAGCAATTCATAATGCTCCAAAATCAGAATATAACATAGACGATTTTCGATATACGCAATTTATCAAATCAACCAACTAATCCAGTTATCAACTCTTCCACCTACAAGTGCAGCAGCTCAACAACACATTAATCGTGTCTACTATCAGACACAAACATGGATATGGAATGATTTATAGGAGTGGATGTTGCAAAATGAAGTCCTGGAACCAACAACAACATTGTAGGTACCGCCGGCACCAGAAGAAGTGTTCAATACGATATAATTCCAATGAAGGCTGTGGCTCTATTTGCGGGTGCAGAAAAGTAGGGATGCAATGTTCCTAAGTTTGTGGTCAGTGTAATGAACAAGCATACCTCAACGCTTCATTATATCCAAATGATCTGGATGAAGAAAGTGAATATGTAATGTACCTTAAATCCTTGAAACTTTAGAACCAAATTTAATGGACGATGACGATAATTAATTAGAAATTCAATATGAGTGACAATAAGAGGGATACAATGACAAACATGAAGTATATTGAGCTGCATACTTGATATAAACAGTAACAATAACAAAATCCTCTATATTTTAAAACTTGAATTGTAATACGATAAACTGTCGGAAAATAAAATTAGAATTAAAGTGAATTTAAGCTACTTCATTTAAATATCTTATTATTAATATTAAGTTTAATTCAATGCATGATTTATAAATAATATAACTTCTATAAATACAATTTACTAATTAGTAAAAAATAACAGTTTATTCATAATTACATCATTATTAATATATATTTAACTTTATAAATCGTACTGTATATTGGATTCTACAGTTAATATGTCGTGCAGTAGCGTTATCGTCCATGCGGCTAAGCGCTTTCCACTCTCCACGCACTATCTCCAGAAGGGTTAAATGTATGAAATATTGTATTTAACGAAATGTGTAGAGAATTTAATGGTATAAAATTTTTCTAATAACTCAAAATAAAATTTAGAGTAAAGGAAACAAAAAACCGTTTTTCATTATTCATTATTTTTCTATTAATTTCCTTGAGTGCATCGTATTCTTCTAATCTACAACACATAGCGAGCACGGTAAAGTTCTGTTTATGCATAGAATTTCTCGTTAGTCCACTCCAGTTCTAGAATGGGTAGTCAACTGAAGCCCTCCATAAACCAAGCACATCCCCACCACATATTCTCTTCAGAAATGGCTTCCTTTGAAGTGGAACGACACCAATCAGATGTCAGATTGCAAGCCACAAGGAAGGTTTTTGCCATTTGACACAGGCCATCACACACATGCACATTTGCAACACCATCATCTTGCTATACCTTGCCATATGGCATAATGTAAACGCGACTTAACACGGGTCCATTCGGCTATACTTCTTGACTGATCGCTTGCGTTGGGCAGTACAACAGTACAACTAACACGCCTTTGCTGATCGAATATTCGATACTTGGGTAAACTCTCGACGCAAATCACAAATATTTGCACTTGAAAAAAGTCAGAATCAACAACGAGGGAGACATTTCACTATAGTTCCTTATCTATACAGAGCTGGCAGACAATAAACCTAGCAATTTAAATTGTCGGAGTGCTGCCCATAAAGTCACTGAATAATATACTTCGTTACTGAGTACGAAGGCGAATATTCAGCTATAACGGCCAAACCATTTTAATTTTTGTATGCGTACTGACACTGAGAAATTATAAGGTATACATGGTGATCTGAAAACTGATCGTATTTATCTTCTATATACTCTTCTGTAGATTGCTCACAGTTCTACCAAATGTTCCTTGTGTCCTGAAACCGATCTTTCTGATGCTACATGCTTTCCACATATCGTCTTCCTGGATATATGAATTCTAAGATCTACAGAAATCACTCGTTCCACTTGTCTTAAACCCAGAGACAGAAGGTTTTTCTTACGGTTGACCATATAGCCTATTTTACTTGAAAATTCCCACTGTACCTCTGAGTTATCTACTCCCAGTGTCCTTACTCATCTTCTACAATACATTCATTTTCCATTGATCCCAATATAAGAGACTGGCTCTGTGGGATGTGCAAAGATGTCAATTTACAGATAAACGGTTGCATAACAAAATAATACGTACACCAGTAGATGTACAGTCATAGCATACATGGTATATTAATAATTCGATAACAAAATAATACATATATCAGAAGATGTATAGTCATAGTATACATGGTACATTAAACAATTCCATAATAAAATAAGACATACACCACAACATGTACAGTCATAGCATACATGGTACCGTAAACAATTGCATGACAAAATAATACATACACCATGAGATGTACAGTCATAGCATACATGGTAAATTAATTATGTAAAATACATTTACACAGGCTACTAGCTGTTATTTTGTAGATACCTTAGAAATAAATTCTTCAACAGAGTAGAAGGAGTTGTCAATTAAAAATTATTTCAAATTTTTCTTGAATTTATTCTTATCATCTGTTAGACATTTAATATGTGTTGGGAGCTTACTGAAGATATATATCCCTGAATATCGGACTACTTTTTGAACAAATAACAATGACTTGTAATCCTTGTGAAGATCATTTTTACTTCTAGTGCCATAATTGTGTATTTTACTATTTGTTTCAAACAAAGTATAATTTGTATAAAATCTTCTAAGGCTTTCCACCGAGGTAGCGCGTCAATGTAGGGCGACGTTTCGAAGCCTGCCTCCGGCTCCATCTTCGCCGGAAGATGGAGCCGGAGGCAGGCTTCGAAACGTCGCCCTACATTGACGCGCTACCTCGGTGGAAAGCCTTAGAAGATTTTATACAACTGACACACCGAGAAAGCTTACATTCGTTCAAAGTATAATTTGTGACTAAAAAGGACATTGATGTGTATATATACTCAGACGCTAATGTTAAAATCCCTAACTTCTTGAACAGCTCTCTACATGAAGTTCTATTGCTAACCCCACAAATAATTCTTATTACTCGCTTTTGGACTCTGAACAGTTTGTCTCTATGGGTAGGATTGCCCCAGAATATTATTCCATATTACAATAAGGAGTGAAAATAAGCAAAAAAAACCAGCTGCCTCATACGGAGATCACTTATAGCTGAAATTGTACGAATTGCAAATGTGGCTGCACCCAATCGCTTTAGTAAGTCAGAAACATGTACTTTCCAATTTAAATTATGATCAATATGCAAACCTAGAAATTTCACCCTCTCTACCTCTTGAATGGACTGGCCTGGAAATTTTATGTCTATATCTGGTGTTAATCTGTGTGAAGTACTGAATTACATATTCTGAGTTTTATCATAGTTTAAAGACAAGCCATTAGCTATAAACCATTTATTAATAAGTTCAAAGACATAATTTGGAATATATTCTGTAGATAAATCTGCTGTATTTTTAATTCCTATGTTTGTGTCATCTGCAAATTGGACAAATTTTGAGTTTTTAGATGAAACACAAGGTAGATCATTTATATATATTAGAAACAATAGTGGCCCAAATATAGAACCCTGAGGTACTGCACATCTGATTAATTTCCACTCAGTAAACAGAGGACCTCTTACGGCTGCCTTAAAAATCTCCATTAACACTTTCTGTTTTCTATTTAGAAGGTAAGAACTAAGCCATTTATTAGCCATGCCTTCTATACCATAATACTTTAGTTTCTGTATTAGAATTTTATGATCTACATAGTCAAATGCCTTAGATAAGACACAAAAAATTCCGAAAGGAATTAATTTATTCCTTCTAAAAATAGTCAGTCAATGCAAATATAGCTTGTTCTGTTGTAAGACCCTTTGGAAAACCAAATTGTGATTTAGTTAGAATATTTTTATTTTTAAGGTGTTGATAAACTCTTTTGTACATTGCTCTCTCAAAACTTTGAAGAAAGCTGTTAGCAATGACTACACAGACTTTCTTAACTGTCTATGGTTACAGGTATGATTACCTTATAACGTTAAATGCACTCTTCTTTGGTTTAAACTGTCATCTGGGTGATGTGTTCCTAGAGATATGGAAGCTTAGTTCTCCTCAAAGATTCGACGAAGTATTTACTTTCCTTTCGATGTTTTGGCAATTCATTACTTTGATGGATGCTTAACTAAATATAACTGTTAGTAAATGAAGCTCAAAACCTCTACTATGTAGTAATATCTTTGATCGATCTTATTCCAGCAACGAAGGCATGCTGCGTGACGTCACAGCGTGAGGAACACGGCTACACAAAGACCAAATTTAGTGTGTTGTTATTATGGATTCGTGGTTTCTGACGGAATAATATTAGTTTTACACAAATTAATCAGTATAAACTTTGGTTCTTGCTTATAGCGGACATTCGATTTTGCTCCTAGGATTCTTTAAATATTCTCGTTGACTTTTGCTGTTTTTGTAGTGTGTACGAAGTTTGTTAAGGTCTATAATTCCGGGAACGGTTTGCATACAAGACATTTTAAGTTCCCTGTGAAGGTCGGAAATTTTTATCTCAAACTTACACACTTGAGGAATAGAACCATACAAAACTCCTTGGCGAAAAATTTACATGCTTCACGGTCAGATGGCGGGAAGCACTCCTCAAAATTGCATTTTCCCTGTTTTTTCGCGAAATGTGAGATTTGAGTGGCTATTTAGCAAAGAATTGGCAGTATCAAGTCGCTGGGAACAATAGGCCATGAGAACTTGAGCTCAGATGAATAAACAGTTGGAGAATTTTACACTGAGTAGGACTGGAATAACTACGTTATCGATGGAAGTGTTATGTACAATTCTGATCCAGGTTGCATTTCAAAACAAGCACAGCATTTGCTAATATTGCTGCTCGATCGCTGATAGAGTTGTATACAGGGTGATTTTGGAACATTGAAGGAGCTGACGATATGAAAAATATTAAGTAAAAAAGTTCATTTAAACATGTATCCGATTTCCATTCGTTTTGGAGATACAGGTGTTGGAATTTTATGCATAAAATAAACCTCATAAAATTATCAAGAACATACAAATACCACAAATCGTACAGATATTTAAATGAACTTTTTTTACTCAATACTGTTCATACTACCACCTCATTCAATATTTACCATTGCTACTGAATCACCCTGTATATTCGCGCTTTTCCTCGGAATGGCTGTGACTCATAGGAAGGAAAACTATACCCTGACATTTTCGACGAAACGTGATAGTAAGTCGAAAAAGTTTCCTTGTTAAGCGTTGACGTTGGACACTCGTCCCGTACGTACCGTAACCACATTGGAGACCTGCTCGGCAAGCCAACATTCCAGGCAGGTCCGTGAGTCCTGCTGCTGATCTGCCGACGAAGCGAGTGTTGATCCACCCAGACACACAGAAGAACGCCAGCTGAATGTGATGCAGCGCTGTTACAGACATTCACAATGACAATGTGTCCTCTGTAATTAACAATGCGATAATACCAGAAGATTTGCTAAGGAATTACAGTTCAGTAATATTATGTTTTTCTCTACACTATGTAAATTAAATAAATTTGGATTTCCCCCTCCCCCCTTTCTCAACATACTTTTACTTGGGCAATAAATAGCATCATTTGTTAGAGGTAGATTTTCCATCCTGAACCCATAATAAATTTCTTTGAAAGTGTAATTTTTCTTGATATACTTTAAGGCTTTTGAATTTGCCCTCAACGAAGCAACAATTCACAACTTCCTGTGTTACAAAAATTTCTGACCTTGGTTTTGCTACCATATTTAAACGTAGAATAAAAAGACGTTGGTGAACAATATGGATTAAGAACTAGATATATTTGGATAGTAGAAAAATAGTTGATGATCGAAGGAGACTGAGTATTATAAACAGTATTTTTTTACGCAAGAATTTTAGCTTTGACGACTGTTACAAGATCGTACGTAACTAACATATTACAAAAAAAAAAAAAAAAAAAAAAAAAAAAAAAAAAAAAAAAAAAAACGCATTTTTGTAGCAGTGTAAAGTAAAGAGTTAACATAATCTATAAATATAAATAATTTGTGTTCAGTTTGAATGGAATGTACCACAGTACTGTATAACATAATTTTTTAAATAAGCTCAAGATAAGGCGAAAGTCACTGAACAAAAATTAGCTTTAATGCTAAAAATAAAAATTGGGTGCTAGATGTCAGTTGTCTTGCATTTTTTATCTCTAGCCATTTGTAAAGGTAGAGCCATTATGAAAGTAAGAAGAGAGCGTCCTACACTTTTGTTACACTATAGTTAATTTTTGGTCAATCTTAACCTTATTCAAAGAAATTAAGTTATATTGAATCGTGGGACAGTCTATCGCTGTAGAACAAATTATTTATAGATTATTTTAATTTTTTAGTTCACATTGATACGAAACTCGTGTTTTTTAGGGTTTTTAAAAAAAATATAATTTTATTTTTAAATTTTTGATTAGCATTTCTACAAAAGAAAAAGTTACGAAAAACACTGAAAACCACAGTACGGTTATATTGCTTACTGAATAAAATCAAAACAACCGTTAATTTACCAATGAAAATTGTTCATCCTAATATATTAACTTTGTATAATATTATGTGTATCTGTGTGAAGATAATGTTAGAACTTTGAATTTTTAAAAACTATTAGTATTTCACTATGGTATGTATTGACTGAAATTTTCTACCCTGCGAAAGACAACTTTTACAATAGGCCTATACTACGCATAAGCATTGTGGCTGCCTATCTTAATTCAGGCGCAATCCGAGATATTTTCTGTTGTTACTGTCAAACTAATGAAATGCGAGGACGTAACTGTTAAATTATTGTATTGTACTTAATACATGCGTAAATTTCAAACAATTTGAACTTATGGAAATGGGTAAAAATTGAATTCGAAGATTCTGTTACATCTATACAGATCAAGACTATTATACTTCCTGCTCAGCTTCTAAAAGCCACAAAGTAATTAATCACGGAAACGAATATTGTTTTTAAAATTTATGTCTGTCTGTCAATTCTTTCACTTAACATCTGGTCTTTCATTCAAACAGTCATTGGAAGCAATATTCTCTCAAATTTGTCTGTATAACAAATTTCCGAAATTTAACTGATACTTAAAAAAAATTAAAACGATTTGTCTGTCTGTTGCTACGACTAATCAATAACATCAGTGTGTCGCTATGAATAATTAATCGGTATCGATATCTTTATACTGTACTAGAAGAGAGAGAAATCTGGTGGCATCTTGAATAAGTCATAAATATCGCTTTTCTTGATAAGACAGCTTTGATAAGTTAAAACACAAAAATCGGCTTTAGACCAACATGATGATGGCACTTAGCACATAGACAATGAAATAATAACACCTATTTTTTTTTAACGTGGTGGAAACTCCAATGGTTATTGAAAAAGATGATATCGAACTACTTTTATAGGAGTAACACATCGATTTATAATTCATTTGAGTTATATTACTTTCTCATAATTAACAAGCTTATTAGTTCTTTTATTAGAAAATTCTGATCTTGATCCGTAGTATTCCATCTTAAAGGACGGTACTACTTGTATTACACGTTTTTAACAGGCATTTGTTAATTTGAGCTGAATGAATGTTATGAATTCTTTCAATTCACGCCCTCATCAAGACATCCGAAAAATTTTAAATTTTGCATACGTGTTAAGAACCGATGAAAATATAAAATTTTTACAGCTATGGCAAGATATTCTCATTTATTTTACAAAAAAAAAGAAAGAAATCCCAACGCAGCAAGTTGTCGCCTGTGAGTAATGCAATTGCAAAGGACATCAATGTTTACTGGGTTGCATGTACACAGGCGTCAGCCTCAGCATGTTCTTCGGAACCGAATATTTTTCTTATCTCCTTACGTCTGATACAAATGGAGGTAATTAGAGACAGTAAAGGGCTGATGTCCAGAAATGGGAAGGCACTCAGCCATGTTCATTTGAAGGAACCACCCCGGAATTCGCCTGTAGTGATTTAGGAAACCATAAAAAACTAAATATGTATTGGCGGAGGAGAATTCGAAAAGAATGCTACTAATGCGAAATGTGCGTGTTACTGCTCACCAGCCACTGTAAGATTCGAATCCTGGTTATCACAACTTTCCATTTTTTAAAAAAAGAAAAAAAACTCCTTGCACATTTAGAGGAAGACTGAATGAATTTTCCACATATCAACTCTGAAATGATCAGATATTGAGAAAAATAAAATGATTACTTCTGGTGCTCATATTCTATTCAGTGGCCAAGCCTGATGGATTAGCAGTCACGCTCTTGTCCTGCATTCGGAAGAATACGGGATTGAATCCGGGACCGACCACCCCGATTTCGGTTTTCAATAATTCATAGTAGTGACTCCAGGTAAATACCCGACTGCTTCTTTCAAAAGGCCAAGCCTGAATTCTCTCCCGTTCCTTGTCCTTCATCCCCACCTGCGTATAATTATTGTCGAGCCGTCTGAGGCGGGGGAGTTGTAGTATCTATTCAGTGTACTGACTCAACCAGAGAAATCATTATAATACTTCAAGAATTAGCCGAATACCGGAACTTCTTTGTCTTTGAAGTTAAAATTAATAGGTTTAATAGGTTTTTTGAGACTCTAGTGTCTTCTTCTTCACCACCTTGTCTCAATGTTAGGAGTAGGGTGCCTTTGATGAATTTTACGCGCCGTTGGAAAGGAAAAATTTGGTGCTTTGATGACTCGAAGCATTTAATAGCTACTGCCAGTTAGTACCGCGTATTAATGGAGGAAATTAAGTGTTGCCATCTATCTGCGATATGTGTAATCATGTTTTTTTTGTATTAAACGTATTTTTTGTTTGTGAAATTTGTAGTTTATGAGGCAGTGATTGTAGAACGTTTCAGCATTCGCGTAGATAATTGCAAGAAACCGCCTAAAAACCGCTATCAAGATGGCCGATACGAAAGAGCCTTGGATCGTTCACGGTCCCGTCGTACCTTCCCGATCCAGTATGCTGTACTGGCAGGTTCTCTTTTTGAAGTGTAGAGTCACTCACTCTTGATAAGTGTTAACCCCATTCTTTCTTATAGAAGTGATCAGAAACTAAGGTTACGAGAACGATATTCCTGCAGTGTCGTCCTCTATAACAAATTAGAAGTGTGTGGTAATTATAAGACATGCGGTTGGCAACTGTGCAGAGTTTCAGCCACTCACCACCTAAAGCGCTAGTTGTGGGTAAACACAAATGGCGCATCGTTAGGAAAACTTGTCTCGCGATTCCATTTTTGTGGATGAGACATATAACCACGGCTAAAATTCACCGGCAGTTGGTAGAGGTTTACAGAGAGACTGTAATGTCTCGTCAGCATGTCGCATCTCGTAGAATGGTGTCAAAAGATTGCGGACGGTAGAGAAAACGTAACCGACGAGGATCACAGGTATAGCGCTTTCGCTGGGACATTATTGACCACTATCCCTACAGCCCGGACCTCGTTCCAAATTACTATCACTTTTTTTCTCACTTGAAGGAGCACCTAGGAGGCCGACGATTAGCTTCAGACGAGGAGGTGAAGCACTGTGAGACAGCGTGGCACAAACGCAAGGTAAAGATTTTTACCGGGAGGGAATATTCAGACTTATCCCACACAGCGACAAGTATCTAGCCAGATATTGAGATACGTACCTATCAGTTGTCTGTATCGATTTTATGAAATATAAAGTATATGTTTCAGTACAGGTTTTATAACCTTAGTTTCCGATAACACCTCGTATTTTACACAGATATCCATAGCGAGAATGAGACCAACTTTCTTGACGTGCATCGTTACTGGGATTCGATCCTCCACTGATATTAATAGGGTTGTTTCGGCAGTTGTAAGCATGATACGTCCAGAGAAATACCTCTTTCTCACAGTCTGCCTGTAGATTTCGGACAGCGTGGAGGTCTGGGTGGTGTTGCTACGAGCTGATGAGGACGTGAAGAGGTGCAGTGGACTGGTCCGCACGAGTAGCGGCTGGCCTAGTCGGCCGCCACCGAAATTCGATAACAAGCGGGGAGAGCGGAGAGCGACCTCTGGACGGCCCCGCCCACTCCTCCATTCCCCCGGGGCTGTCAAGTGCCGCGGCCTCCCCCGATTACGGCTGTACTCCACTGGCTGGCCTAACTGTTTATTGCAGTTGATATCTCGACAAAGTCCACCAGCGTCTGTACGAGCTGATGCTGGATTCAATCAGCAAACAGTCCCGAGCAAGTCATGATGGTCAAGTTCTACATCTCGTACATCTATATATATATATCTTACAAAAGATATCTCGCCAAAGCCCAAAAGTGTCTTTCAATCAACAAATAGTCGAGAGCAAGCCGTGACGGTGAAGTTCTACATATACATCTACATCTATAGGCCTACTTTGCAGTTGATATCATGTCTGAGTTTACGAAGTGTGTATTACAATCAATCATCAAAGAGTCGGGAGCAAGCCAAGACGGTCAAGTTCTAAATATACATATACAGATGGAGGACAAAATAATACGAACACCTGTGAAAAAGTTTGACGTATTTCATATCTGCAGTACAGCCGCGCCACCTGCAACAGAAGACTGCCACCTAGTGAGCGTGA
This sequence comes from Vandiemenella viatica, assembly GCA_031002005.1. Lineage (NCBI taxonomy): Eukaryota > Metazoa > Arthropoda > Insecta > Orthoptera > Morabidae > Vandiemenella > Vandiemenella viatica. Next base: position 101,678,731 of record JARYHS010008074.1, on the reverse strand, counting down.
AGAGGAAGGTATCAGTCTCTCAACAGCAGTCACCTGCGTTGTATGCGCCTATCGAACTGTCTGTGATAAGTTGAAATGTCAGACCTGTCAGAATTCCTAAGAGGATTGATTGTCGGAGCGCGTTTAGGTGGAGCATCGGTCTTGGCATGGAAGCAATGAGGTCGCTGGAGGGAGCTGGCACCACATCTGCACACACAAGTCATTTAATTCCCGTAAATTCCGGGGAGGGAGGCGATGAACTCTGAGGCACATTCAATCACATCCCAGATGTGTTCGATTGGGTTCAGATCTGGCGAGTTGGGAGGGCCTGCACATTAATTGCAACTCGCCACTGTGTTCCTCGAACAACTCCATCACATTCCTGGCCTTGTGACATGGAGCATTATTTTGTTGAAAAATGACACTGTTGTTGGGAAACACGGTCGTTATGATGGGGTGTACATGGTCTGCAATCAGTGTACGATACTTATTAGCCGTCATGGCGCCTTGCACGAGCTCCACTGGACCCATGTTACCCAGAGCATAATTGAGCCAACACCAGCTTCTTTCCGTCTCGCAGTACAGTTTTCAAGAAGCTTTTCCCCTGGAAAACGACGGATTCGTACCCTCCCATCAGCATAATGAAGAAGGTATCGGATTCATCATACCATACAATGTTCTACCACTGCGCCAAAGTTCAGTGACGATGATCTTGTGCCCATTTTAGTCGTAGTTGCCGATGTCGTGGTGTTAACGTTGGCACATGCATGGGTCGTCGGCTGCGGAGGGCCATCGTCAGGAGTGTTCAGTGCACTGTGTTCAGAAACACTTGTCCTCTGCCCAGCATTAAAGTCCGATGTTAGTTCCGCCACAATTCGTAGCCTGTCTTGTTTTACCAATCTGCCCAGCCTACGTTGTCCGACATTTGTAACGATGTGTGGCCGCCCAACTCCTCGACGTTTGAACGTGGTTTCACCTTGGTTTCGCCACTTTTTGGAGATACCACAACTCTCCTTGAACACCCGACAAGTCGTGCAGTTCCTGAAATGCTCGTGCCGAGCTTCCGGGCCACCACAATTTTCTCTCAGTCAAACTTAGATAGATCGCGCTTCTATCCAATTCTAAACACGGATAAACGTCACTGATACTACTGTACATGCACCGTGCGTGTGTCTGGTTAGCAGTCATTCCTCGTCAGGTGACGCTGCTATCGCCTGGACGAGTTTCGATAGTAGGTAGATCGTCATAATGTTCTGGCTGTTCCGTGAATTGGCGTATTATCTATAGTGTTACTCGGTGGGTGCTATAAGATGTTTACTTTGTTTTGCATGAGGACTAAAGAAGATGAAACCAGTGACTTGGCTAGTGTAAGACATAAATTTTGTTACCAGTTATATGTCCAAAGGCCACTAACGAATCGCCATCGACAATGCCACCTGTCGCATCATCCCATATGCGGTGTGCAGATATTTTGCTGTTAATACAAATCTCAAGCTATACAAACTCCATATCACCTACCCTGTTGACCACATGCTCTCGCGGGTCACTTACTGGCTTTTGAAACTTCCAAGATCGAAAGGTGTATTTCCGAAGCGAGAGTACTTGAGCTACAATACGGAGTCCCATACTCCTTATGACCTCATACTTTTGATACAAACGTTAGCCCAACTGATACTGAGAACATTTTTTTCTTGTTTTCAGTTTTTGACTTTAATAACGAGTACGTCAGAGGGATGCAGACTGCGAACTACAAGTAGCGTTTGTGTTATAGGAATGAAAGTTTTTCTTTATTGTTAAATTGACATACCCATAGTACATCTTTACTTAAATCCGAGAATTCCTGAAATCAATGCGTTTTACAATGATGATTTTGAGTAGCAACAAATAGGCCAAGATATATTTTGTTTATTCCTAAACTGTTACTTTATGAATAGTAGTATTCCACTTCGAATGAGGTGAGAACAGGCAATTATTAAGAGCAACGAAACATAAATAAAAATACTCCTTTAAACCATATAACTATCTGTACTTAGCGCAATTGCCAGCTATTTTTGTGGAAGTAATCATATTGAGTTCAATTATTCTGTGTTAAGTGTAAAAATAACTAACGACCATGGAATAAGATTGTTGCATATACCCTCTGAGTATATCTGTTTCTTGTAAGATTTAGTTGTTTGCTTCTAAGAATCAATAGTATTACATGAAAACATCTGTTTTTCGTTCTCTTAGATACTTTTATCACCATCGCTTGAAAAAAGAAAGAGTGTCTTGATTTTAAGCGCCACGTCGGAAAACAAGCACCACAGTCAATCATTTGTCGATTTTCGAGACCGCTCTCTCATATACTCTTCCCCCACGAGTTACTCTGTTATATCGCAAGAACTTGGTGGATTACAGTAAACTACGCTGTTAAATGAGGCGTATTGCAGTAGATCAGAGAGCCAGCGATTACCGAATGGGAAAGCCGCAAATAGTTCTATTTTTTGACACGATTTCGGTGACTGTTAAGTTTCACCCAGGATCACTAAGGCTATAAATCAAAACTGGAGAATACTTTCCGGGTGCAGACGAAAGGAGAGTGTACATGCACTCGGTAAAACCCATTCTCTAGTGCCATTGGCGACGTGTCTGGTAAACCTGCAGGTCATGGTAGCAGAGGTATCCGTCATTCTCCCAAGAAGGTTTGAACATTCCTCGCCACATGTGGCCGCGCATTGTCCTGCTGAAATGTGGATATGTGTAGCTGCTTGCAGAAGGGGCACCGCCTCCAGCTCTAAACCCTACCCGAGGTAGCGGTTGCCGTTCATACTGTCCTCGTGAAGTATAAGGCAAGGTTGTATGTTGCAGCCAATGGTGCCCCAAACCATGAAACTAGGCGTTTGTCTGCTATGCCGCTGAACAGTGCAGTCTGTCCGATTGCGTTGACCACTGTAGCGTCTAACACGTACACGATCATCACTGTAGGGTAGATTTAATCGGAACTCTTTCCAAAACACTACATTTTGCCACTCAGTATGCCAGTGACGGCGTTCTCGTACCATTTGCTGTCTGAGTCGCTAATTTTTTCTGGTCAATCGAAAACGATACAATGGTTTCTGTGCCAACATTCCAGCCCTTAGCAGATGGAGTCGAAGACAGACATGTCCACACCCGGTGCAGTCGAACGAACTGTGTATGCGACGCTCTTTGTCGATCACGCTCATGCGGTCATGGTGGTGGTTATCGAGCGCTGTGGTCAAATTGTGTGGTCCAGTCCCGCTCGTCGCTGCCTGCGACTCTCTTCTATCCAATGGAGTCACAAACGCATCACCGACGTAGCAGCGTGTTCTTTCTAAGCCGCAATGTCACTGAGATCAACAATTCTGCCACGTTTGAACTCTCTTACAGTGCGCTCTAAGAAGTCGATGAGATATACAGCGGTTACTTGTGCGTTTCCATTTCGTTTGACGGATCTGAAGCGACTGAGAGTGTTGTAACACTGATCTGTCCATTCACAGAAAAGATTGCGCTGTTGGAGCCAAGTGCAAGTCATCTCTCTGTAGTCATAATTATTTATTAGTAGTGTAAGCCCGTGACTGTTTTTTGCGTATTGTCACGGGTCTAGAATAGTTCCAGTTCTTACGATGAAAGATTATGACAGGTTGATCTGATCTGGCTAAATATAAGCTTGACCTGTGTTTCACCCTTAGGATGAATAAAATCTCTTGAGCTTGAAGCATTAATAGAGGTAGGTATTAAACACGGACAGGAACGATCGCGCTATCGTGTAACTGTTCAAAGGTCATACACTCGAACTTGCTTAAATACGAACTTGATTTGTATTTGGCCATTAAAGTTCACTCTGAAAATTTAAAAAAAAAAAAAAAAAAAAAAAAAAAAAAAAATTCTGTTTTTTTCGAAAGCATCACGTTGTTTATTATTGAGACTGGGCAAACACTCATCATGTAAACATTGGTCATAGTATCTGTGGCGGCCAGAGAACTTAATACACATTCCATATTATGAAACAGTGGAGCAGCTCCGCAAGAATAGTCGATTCGGTGACACATTTGGTCTGATGTCCACTTAAAATAACCTAATAACTCACATACAGCGAACATGAACAAAGACCAATAACGAATCAGTAAAATGCCTAAAAAGCAAATAAACCGTAATGCATAAATTTTGGTCAAGCAACAACATTAGTGAAAGTTGTAATTAAACTGAAAATACATCGTAAACCGAAATTAAAATTGGCAATCGTGGTTATTATCAGTAATTTTTTTTTTAAGTTTTTGAAGTTGCTTTAGTCAGTAACATGTTACTGAAAAGCAGATTTACGTTTTTTCAGCCGAAAAATTTATTAAAATTGTTTAAACTATGAAACGTTATGAAAAACTAACTTAATAAATGTATTATGCCAATTAATTGGGTAGCAGTTGAGTGATTGTGAAATTGTAGACGTAACCACGAATTCCTTCCAATGGTATATCTGGTCGCTGTTTTGTGAGCGAAGGCTGACACGTGACACCGTTCTCCAGCCAATAGCTATCGAGGTGAGTGGGTGACCTAACGAAATTATATAGTAGAAGATGTTTCCACTGTTATACTTATCCTCCTTTTTGGGAATGATTGATACCTTTCCTTCTGTATGTTGCAATTTTCACGAACAGTAATGTATTATGACAGCATACCATGGAACGCTCCAGGTGTAACGTTCTAAAGACAATGTACTATTCTTCGTGCTGTCACTCATAAAGATGATGCAATTATATTTGTTGAAGGAGCTGATAAAACTCGATGGCTCCAGACGATTATCTGAAAAAAATTCTGTAACAACATTGACGATTTAAGTTACCTACCTCTACGAGAATTCAAGAAAAATAATTTCGTTGAACATTGCAAAGTCTATGTGTGCTGCTGAAACTATATTTTTAATTGCTCAGTGACGGGTAAAATAGTAAAAAAACAGTTAAAATGTCTATTTCATACTTTTACATTTTGGCAGTGCCACAGGCAGGTTAAAGGTGCTCTAAAAGTTGATTATACTTATAATTAACGTCATCAAACACCAAAACGTTTTTATATACAAACAGATACACTCTAAGAAGTGCATAATTCAGCAATGAATTTATATTGTATATCACTTGAATGAAATAAACAATATTATGAATATTAGCATCAATTAGCTTTATCAGAGAGTATGTCCACAAATTGTCAGTTGTATCTGGCAGCTTCTTTTTGATATCCATGCCACCGGTCACTGCAGGCTAGGTGGCGATCAGCTTCCGCTGTGTTGATAATCCCAGGAAGATACCGTCGGCAGGATCCGTATTATGGTAAAAACATACAACTTTCATCTCAGCCACAGTTTTGTATTAGATCGGTGTTCACCAAGTGATACGCTCGTGTGGGCAAATCCTGTGTTAGTGCTGAATAACACTACATCCAACACTTGGATCAAGCAAGCCCAATTATTCAAATGATTACTTTGTTGTATTCAGCCTTTTAAAGCACAATCATAGGAGCAAAATCTTCTTCCGCAAGAGATTAATAGTCAAACGCTTTATATCACTTACATTCGTATGGTAGGTTGACGCGAACAACACAACTGAAGGATAAATCTTTGTGGCGAGATTTTTACGGTGGAACAGCAAATGAATAGAATGGGATCGGTGAAGCGAATGCTTTTAGGTCTGGAGAGGGGATCGGTTTCTTGGGTGACGGGGAAGCAGGTAACTGCTGTGGCGTTGGGGTGGAAAACCAATTAGCAGCAAAAATGCAATGAATATCACAGTCCATTTAAGAATGGTCATAAATAAGAATAATACTGACAGTCCAATAAAACAAAGGTTCGAAAATCCAATTAACAATTATTGATTCGCTTAATAAACTGTCATTTATAAATAATATGATGGATATTTATCCCGTATGTTTCTATGCTAGTAAGACAAATCAGCATAAGAAGAATTTCCATTAGTGATTGCTTATCCTCAGACCTTGAATGGGAGGTTATCCAGGGTACTTCTCACAACAAAAATCAGGTTTTTCCAGAGATAAAAGTTTTTTAAAAAAAAATGGCTTTCGGCAACTAAGCCATTCAGCCAGCTTAATGTGTTTATGATATCTCATCCAGTGAATTAGTTTCTCCAGTACGTTTTATGATTCCTAAGTATGGACACCACAGGACGGACAGGACATTCACACAGACACACAACACTTAAATATCCATGCCTGCGGCCGGATTCGAACCGGTGACGTTTGGCACGCGGAGCTAGTGGATAAAAATTTTGATTACAATTTCGCTGCAGATTCGTACTGGTAACTTCCGGATGACACTTAGAAAATTTGTGACGTTTTTAAAATGTAAACATTTAATTGGGACATGTGGCTTATAACACAATCCTAAAACTTAATAACAAAATAATTTAAAACATTGTTAGTATACTTGTCATCTATGTATGAAGTTACCATAAGTTTTCAATAAAGAAAAATGATAAAATTTCAATTTTTTCCCTGATGATTATCTTATAATGTTACTATGTCGTTCATTTGTACATACGTGCTACACTGGTCGTCGTCATTTTACTTTTTTAAAAAAAATAAAAACTGTGGACCAAATAGACCTTACTAGTACCTACTCCAACCAATACAATATAATTGTCTTCTAAGTACAATATTTGTGTAAATTAGATTATTAGATACGTTTGCTTTAGTCGCACTTGTGAAGAGTCTGGGGTAGTGGAATACTACATGCCAATCTTAAACGACATAATATTTACCAACTATGAGAATAAATATTAGATACTCGGGATTCCTCAACCTTACTTAATTTATGTGCTAAGCCGTTACGTATTATAAATAATCTTTAAGTACTTCTATTATTTCTATGATTTTACTTGGTTCCCAAAAAACAATATAACACAGCCATAGTTTTGCAAAACTTCGCTATCGTCATCTCCGTAGCTCAAACCATATCAGTAATTTCCAATTTAAAAATTCCAAAAAGAAAATTCTGCCACAGTACATATGGGGTTCTAAAGGAGAAATTCTTACTGGTTGGTATTACAGCGTCAGTTTCTTGCAGATAGTGTCTGATTTAGTCAAACAGGGTGTTGATAAAGAAGTTTCACGGTATTGAATTCCAACCCTGTACTATTGTAGAAGTGTTTGTAATAAGCAGCCTGAGCTTGAAAGCATTATTAGTAGTACAGAAGCTGATATTGTATTAGGTACTGAAAAATGGTTAAAACCGGTTATAAGTTCAGCAGAAATATTTAACGATAGAATGAATGTTTTCCGTAAGGATAGGTTGAACTCCAATGGAGGCGGTGTATTTATAGCTGTTAGTCAACACCTGTCGTGTAGTGAAATACATATCGATACGGTCTGTGAAATCCTATGTATTAGACTAAAAGTAGCTAGGACAAAACTGGTATTAGGGTCTTTCTATCGTCCACCAGATGCAGATGTATCTATTGCTGAGGCCTTAAGAACTAATGTATGTAATATAGCTCGTCAATTTCCAGATCATGCAATAATACTAGGAGGTGACTTCAACTTTCCGTATATAGACTGGAATAATTACGTCCACGTTACTGGTGTCCGGGATAAAACATCCTGTGAAATTATTCTTGACCTTTTCTCAGATCTTAATCTTGAGCAGCTCGTCACTGAACCAACGCGGTGCCACAACGATAACGAAAACATTTTAGATATTCTCGTTACGAATAGGCCTGAATTATTCACGGAAATTTCTACCACCATGGGAATAAGTGATCATAAAGCTGTAATTGCTACAGTAAAATTAACAGTCACGCGCAAAAAGAAAAAAAGAAAGTTCGTTTACAGATTCGAAAAGGCCCCAAAGGAGAGTTGAAGAACGTTTTTGAGGGATAATTACATTACCTTTATAGAAGGAAGAGGCTCGGTTGAAGAGATGTGGCTTCGATTCACGCATATAGTCAGGGAAGGTATGAACTTACATATACCGAAAAGGACAATCAGGGATGGGAACGATCCCCCGTGGTATACACGTGAACTTAAACGGTTACTTAAAAAACAAAGGAAGATACATGCACGCTCAAGAACGACGAGGTATAGGAGTGATTTAGAAAAGTTAGCTGAGACAAGAGAACATGTTAAGAATGCGATGCGTGAGGCTTTTAACGACTTTAGATGCAACTCACTTTCTAAGAGTCTCAACGAAGACCCAAAGAAATTTTGGTCGTATGTAAAAAAAATTAGTGGTAGTGACAACAATATGTCAGTTCTACTACAAGTCGGTCGGGAAGTTGATGACAGCCGCGAAAAGGCTACCGTATTTAACACCGAATTTAAAAATTCTTTCACTGACGAAAACATGGAAAACATTCCCGCTTTTGCACGGAGTGTAGAATTTGAGATGGATCCAGTTCAAATTGATAGTGTAGGTATCATAAAGCAATTAAAGCTCCTGAAGTGGGGGAAGGCGCCGGGTCCTGATGGTATTCCAGTAAGATTATTTTCGGAATACGCGGAAGAAAGAGAACCATTTCTATCAGATATATTTCGTAAATCTTTAGAAGAAAGAAAAGTACCTTCTGACCGGAAAATAGCGCAGGTGATTCCCGTTTTCAAGAAAGGTGATCGGAGAGATCCTAGGAAATACCGACTCATATCTCTAACCTCTGTCTGCAGTAGAATTCTGGAGCATGTCATATGCTCTAACGTTATGAAGTTTCTGGATGAAAACGATTTACTTACAGCAAACCAACACGGATTTCGTAAGAACCGTTCGTGTGAAACGAAGCTGGCTCTATTTTCGCATGACGTAATGAAGGTTATCGATGCAGGATCACAAGTTGATGCTATTTTCTTGGGCTTTTGACTCTGTACCACATAACCGCCTTTTGGCGAAGATTCGAGCGTACGGTATATCTGATCAGATCTGCGAATGGATACGCGATTTTCTAACTGGTCGGTCGCAGTATGTCGTTGTTGACGGGGAAGCCTCTTCAAAGCTAGATGTTACTTCGGGCGTTCCTCAAGGAAGTGTAATAGGACCACATCTTTTCTTAATTTTTATAAACGATCTCGGTGACAATGTTAATTGTAGGATGCGATTTTTTGCTGATGATGCACTTATTTATAGGGAAGTGGGGTGCTCTGACGATTGCTTAGAAATACAGCGTGAACTGAATGTTATTTCGGAATGGTGCCGTAAATGGCAGCTTACAAGTAACTGTAAAAAGTGCAAGGCAATGAAAATAAGTAATAAAAATACCCCGTTTGCTCACGAGTACAAAGTTAACAATTCAGTTGTTGACACGGTCGATTCCCTGAAGTATCTAGGCGTAACAGTACAAAGCAACATGAAATGGGACTTGCACATAACTTCAGTCGTAGGCAAAGCTAATTCAAAACTACGTTTTATAGGTCGTATTTTGAGAAGCTGCAATGATCATATAAAGGAAATAGCGTACAAAACACTAGTGCGTCCGCATTTGGAATACTGTTGTGCAATTTGGGATCCGTATCGCAAGGGATTGATTGACACGTTAGAGAAAGTACAGAGGAGAGCCGCTCGATTCGTGACCGCTAGTTACAGTCCTTATGTGAGTGTCACAGAGCTGATACGAGGGTTAGGCTGGGATTGTTTGGCGGATAGACGACGTCGTTTTCGTTTAAATTTGTTGGAGAATATGCGAAAATCTCTATTTTACGAGTGCAACGAAATACTTCTTCCGCCAACCTATTTAGGTAGCAATGACAGGAGGGATAAGATTCGAGAGATAAGATGCCGTACTGATACATTTATGTATTCTTTCTTTCCTCGTTCTGTTCGGGATTGGAATACTCTAAAATAGGATTGGTGCTTAGCACCCTCTGCCACCCACAGTAATTGTGAATCGCAGAGTATAGATGTAGATGTAGATTGATAATGATTCGCAATCATTTAAGAAGCTTTGATTTTACAGACCTGTCAGATTTGTACTTAAACTGTTCAGTATTTTCTACTCTTAAAGACAGCAGCGACTATAAGCGAATTGTACTGACGTTGTAACTGTTTTAAATATCAGGTTTTCAAAAGTCACTAGCAGGGACGCAGGTAGACAAGAATTTCAGTTGGGGTTTGAGAATTCCCGCAACTGAGTTTCCCGTAGAAGTCTCATAATTCGGTGTTTGTCCTTAAACTATAGTGTAGTAGTAGCAATGTGCTTGAAAAAAAATTATTCAAATATAAAATATCTCTTAATAACTTGAAACTCAAAGATTAGAGATTTACTGTACAATAATTCTAAAATTTTCTTGCATTTAGTTGTACTTTCTGTTGCACCCTTGGTAAATTGAAATAAACACTGTACATTAAAAAAATTCACTCTGAGACAGTTTTGGAGGTTCAGTGATATGTGCGTGTTATTTCGTTTTAACCAGTATCGACAGAATACCAGTACCAGCGATGTTGTTAGGACGGGATCGTACCTGAAGCTAATACATGTTACAGGCATAGTGTTGTGTTTGATTCAGTTCACTATGAACACAACACTTCCAAGTGTGTTGAGACAGTATCTCATTTGAATGCTCTCGTTCTGGGAGCAGCACATCGCATAATCGTTACTGGGAAGGAACATAATTGCTCAAGGTTTTAGAGCTGTTCACCCCGTCTTCCACTTATTCATTCCCAGACAGCTTGACTTCGACGTCTTTTCCAACGTCGTCGGAAGACGTTTTAACGAGGAATTAGAGTGTGCGGGTGTGGAAAAGTGATATAGATGCTAATTCTCGTAGTCTGGCCGTCCTTCCTTTTATTTCACTTGGCGAAATCGATTTAAATTCTCTCCTCCGTCAGTTGGCGCCCTGCCATCTAGCAGTTAATACAGAAACTATCTGGCGCGGCGTTTCTGAAATACATCACCAGATGAAGCTGTTAGACGTTTCATCACGCTATTTTCGCTCTCTGAAATGTTACATGCTGTGGTTTCATTTCAGTACTATTCCAGACAGACTGTTAATCATATGAAGCAGTTTCGGCAAGAACTTTCTTTCCGGTGCTTCTAATTCATGACATGATTTATATATAAAAAAAGAATTTTTTCTTGTTCCTGTTTTTATAATTAATGAAAATATCTCTCGGATTCCATATTCATTAAAGACACGAATTATTTCGGCGTGCGAATATCGCAATTGTGTTGTTACCTTCTCGTTCAAAACTTTCATTAGAAAACATAAGAACTTCTTTTTAAATTTTAGATGATATTTGCTCGTGAGCGAAATGCGTACATACCTAATAAGGTAAAGTATCTTAACGTTTACAGACTTGCTGTCCGCAGTAATGTTCCAAGAATGATTCCTCTCGAATTTAATTCCTTCATGTCAAGCTATAATAATTACTTTTTCTGTATTTACCAACATACAGTATACTGTTTGTAATCCCTACACAACATAATGTAAACAGAAATGCTACATAAATGAATAATTAAAACGGAAATGGTGTACCATTTTTTTGGGAGGGGGAGGGGGTTCTGTGGGCTCAAACTTTAGGTTTAATAAATCCATCATTCGGAGAACGAATGAAACATAAAATTTCTCCCTAGGATTTTTCTTCTTGTGTTTTAATAAAATCTTCAAGTTGAAATTTGAAACTCGTAGAAAAGAGGCAGTATAAATCATTAATAGGTTATCCACCAACTATTTTCCAATTTCAGTATTTTTAATTTAGCCATTGCTATGATGGATCAGCACACCGGTTCTGTTGTGTTATTCCATTTCGCTGCACATGCATAGCCAATCTACGTCTCCATTCCTACAGTTTCTCATCTTTCTCTTAGTCTAAACTTCTTTCGTTCAAATGGACATTCTTTTAACGAGCCAGACACTATCGTGGACCACAAACTGCCAACTACTCCTTCTTCCTACCTCCCATCACTCTCCTAAACCCCTACGTTTCAATTGCTTCGAGTTTTCTCAACATAGAAACTTGTCTAAACCTTTGATTCTGCGTTTAATGAGTACTTCTTTAAATATTTGTCTGAAATTGCTAACAATATACTTCGGTAATTTATTCTAGTCTCTAACTCCCATTCCTACCAAAGTAAAAATTTCCCACTGTCTTACGTCTGAAACAAAGTATTAGTTCATAGCTAGCTTTTCCCTTTCGCATACTACTCCGAATTCTTATATGAATATTAACTAGGTCAGGTTGTTAGTGTTTATCACATAAACTACTAAAACAATGTTCACCCACCTTGTTAGCTTTCAAACAATAATGCAACGATTTTGAGTTTAAAAATCGAATGTATTCTATTAAACTAGTTACGTATTACACTAGATATTCGACCCATATATTAATAATGTTTTTGATCATGTTGCTTGGTTTCAATTACTTTTCACTTTCCATCTGTAGTGTGGAATTTAAATGAATGATCACGGGAATCAGAAAGAGCTAAAGTGTAACAAATAAAGAATGTCAGTGGTGTTAACAGACCAAGGCTATCCCATTTTCTCCGCTCGGCCTTTGGTTGGCTGAGAACTCGATGCGGGTTCAACGGTCATTTTGGCAGATCGGCGGTGAGGCGGCGGCGTCGTGATCGTCTGAGGGTGGTTTGTGACGTCACCTCATTGGGAAGGCAAAGGTCTACCGGCAAGATTGATCTGCTGACGAAGTTTTAATTGATTTTTCAAATATACCGGTCATTTTTGAAACACCCTGCATAAAAGCTACAGGCAAAAGTAAACATTTAAAGATATCAGAATGTAAATACTTAAAAGTTCAGGTTACGACAGACAAAGCAGCGAGAAGCCAGAAATTGCAAACAATTCTACCATAGATGAAAATATTAAATGCCTCACAGCGTCCGTAGCTGTTTAAAATATTGCCTGTTATTACACATATAAAATACAGTAAACAAGTATAGAATTCGTAGAAGATAATAAAAATCATCCAAAATATTAAAAACAACAACATTGTATCGTATTTTTATATGATAACATTTAGAAACAGCGTACTTTAGTATGATTTAATTTACACTCCCACACTGTTTGAAGAAATATTTCTAATTACAAGAATAATATTTTTATATCGTGTTGTTCCGCCACAAGATCTATCCACAACGTAATTTTGTGTTACTTTCATTTAGTATTATAATATGATTCTAACTTTTGGTCTGTATTAATAGAAGATCGGCTGTTTGCCCGTTGGTATTGCTGTAAACCTTTTACAGTGATACACTGAGTATTAAGATCTCATTAAAATCTGAAAAAATATTCTTCACAAAAGTTATAAGTTTTTTTTTTAAACCAAAATACTTAGAGTTATTTTCTCCATGAGAGACCATAGATACGGAAAATATTTTACGAATAATGCTAGTGCCAATAAATAAATAAAATCAAAATATAATGTGCAGCACTTTTTAAATGCCTATACCCTTAAGTTTTTTTACCTATGTGAGATCGATTATAAGAAAATATTTTTTTAACGGATATTATTGTTGCGAGGATGTCCCAATGAAGTGACGTCACGGCTGGTGTCACGGAATATTCGAACCACCAAATATCATAAAACATGGTGGGCCTAGCATACCAGATGAGTTTAGACGCTGCTAGTATAATTTCTGGGTTAGTGCTTCTGCCTTAATCATCATACAAGTTAAACCAAATTGATTCCAAACGGAACAATATTGATTTATTAACATGTAAACAATACTGTTAATCACTAACTGTACTAAAAAGAATTGAATATAACATAGCATCATGAAATATATATCTTATGTAGGTTTTTGTTTTCTTAGTGGTGAACAACATCCGCAGAGAATGATGAGATCGAAATTTCAAGTTACCCACTTCGCACACCACACAAATAGGCCATACAGGATCGATGTAATGAAATTTCTGTACCACGTCATTAGGTCTAACGAAGCTGTTTCATACGTTATGCTTTAAGGTTCATAAGTCGATGGTCATTAATACTGTACCAGCCGCAATATAAATTAACAACCTGAATCTTAGAGCACTATAGTGGCGATTTGGTTGGTAATATTTTCTGATTACTGATGCGGACACTCAAACTGATAGGCATGATTTTATATTTGAGAATAAAGTATGATTTAATGTTTCTTGGTTGATCATCATATTTAATCGATCAAAATTAAGTATCATGGAGTGAGGTCGTACGGTCCATTTTTTAAAATCATTTTAGTCTTATATCAACCCGTTTCCGTACGTCTAGTGAGAAGATTGAACAGTAAAAGTCTCTATTACGAATGCCAAATAACTATATGTACTCACTGAAACAATAGTACAACCACAGTCACTTCTGTTGTTTTTAATTCCATCAGAAGAGAAGCTACATCGAGATTTATCAGCGTATTGTTTGTTTGTGCTTCATCTTTTCCGATGGGTATAGATACTCGTACACAAACATTCTCGTATTATTATAGACATTATTAACGATTGTGATTAGCGATTTATTCAACCAACTCAAGCACACATAGACGTCTACGGAAACTTGACAGCTGCCCATCACAAAAACGGCGAATCGCATCATCACATAGCTCACATAGCATCATACTTCAAAACTCAAACACAAAGACCAACCTTCTAACGTCAACACACAGACGACCACACTACCATAGATTCTCACCAAACAACTCAAGCACGGACAGACATCCACCAACATACATATTGCCGGCCTCGGTAGCGTAGCAACAAGAACAAGATACTGTCGTAACTAATACATTGGAAGAGTTATCACATTGAGCTGGCTGTATGGCCTCAGTAGCCAAATGCCATAAAAAAAAAAACATATTCACCAACTCAAACACATTCTAACATCCAGCAACACCACATAAAAACCAGCATCGTCAACAATGATGAACGATAAGAATTAACTTTATTTACCGAGCTTGGTGGGTGAGAGGTAACTTTCTGGCCTAATATTCGGGAGAAAGTGAGTTCGAATCCCCGTCCGGGCATCCAGATTTTGGTTTTCCATGTTTCCTCCAAATCACTGCAGGCGAATGCCAGGATGCTTCCTTCAAAAGGCGATGGTCGAATTCCTTCCCGTTGCTTGTCCCCAATCCCATCCCGTCTCTAATGACGTCGATGTCAGCGAGGCGTAAAGCCATAAGTAAAAAAAAGTTAACTTTGTTTATAGTCCGCGCCAGCACTATAGCTGGAATATAATGGCTTCCACCTACACATTTCGACACCACAGCCAACGAATGACTTGTTGTCATTCAAATTCATAATTTGGTGCCGAATATTAGAAGATCAAGCAATGGTTGTAACCATTGCGCCCCAATGCCATCAGTCGTAACCATCATTATACAGTAAAAAATGATCCCTCACCACAGTCCACCAAAGCCTTGTAACCTCCCACAACGCACTATACAATACATAGAGAAATTTCGTACTTTTCATTGAATTGTTTGAAAAAGTTTCTTGTTTTATAAATAAAAATTGGTTATCAATTTTAATTCACTACCACATGAAATTATTCTTACAAGAGGCCAACTTAAGTTAATAATTAAAATTGTTTGAGGAACAATTAGAGGTAACAAGTAGATGAGTACTGTTCAACGTGTGAGCAGTTATTTTAAAATCCTCGTCTATGTAGAAGTATAAACAATGAAATTTTACTATGTTTTAGAATAAGTATCAAAATGCCAGCTTTAGCATATGAAGAACCACCAACTTGAGAGTGGTTTCAGTCCACTCAGACTCTTGAAGATCGAGCAGTCCTCTGAATTCACGGCCTTGTTTTAGAAGGGGAAATGCTTTTTCAATCCTGAAGATTGTCACTTGCGAGGGCTCGTTGCTCTGTCCACGATTTCAGAAGTCTTCCCACGAGCTATGCGTCTTATGAAGAAATTTACGATTAAATAGTTTCTTTGTTTAAGAAAACTGTGTTTCAGTGATACAATATTCTCGCTGACAAGCTGATTTTCAGGCGGCATTCTGCTGCCTAATAAAGAAAATTACATTTCTCATTCAATTTTCAGCTTTCAATTTTACAAAACATTCAATAGAAAAATGTTTTATACGTTTACCAATAATTAAGGTATTTCCTGAACATACTGTAGTATTAGTATTTGGGGGGGGAGGAGAGTAGGGGTTTTAAATTACTTACTTACTTACGATCTTGATATGTTAATACGAATAACACATTTTAATTGTGGGGATAATTATAAATATTATTATTGATTGCAAGGACTGAATACAACGAGTAAACACGGTTTAGTTAAATTTAACTGCTGACGACACGTACATTTATTTAATTGCATTTCGTATAATACTTGGAACAAAGCCAATTGATAGGACAAATAAGGAGCATGAAATATAGCTCTTTGTCGCTATTTACAGGTTAACACTTTGATATGGACACTTAACTTCTGATGGCGTCAGTATTGCCAAAATAATGTCATCTTTTCCCAACAGCTTGGAAAGAAGACTACGTCCAGTTTGTTTTAAGGGAGGCAACAGAGCGGCCTGCGATTCTACCCGCTAAGGCAACTGTAGTAGCTACTTGAATCTTGCAAGTACTTGTCGAGACCAGTACTGATGAAGATAAAGTGCCTGGTGATCCTTCGCTATCATCAGTCTTTCGACTGGTTTGATGCAATCCGCCATCTCTTCCTGTCTTGAGCTAACATCTTCATCTCTACATATCCCTTACAACCTACGGCCTCAATTATCTGCTTCATATATTCTAATCTCTGTCTTCCTCTACAGTACTTACCTTCGACTGTTTCATCCACTAAAAAGTTAACCAAAATATGACCTACCAGCCTGCGTCTTCTTTTTGTAAGCTTATTCCACTAACTTCTTTCCTCACCCATCATTTCCAAAACTCGTTAATTTCTTATTTTTTCTGTCCACTTAATTATCATCGTTTTCTTTTTGGTATTCCTAAAGTCCATGCTTCGCTACCATATAGTGCTGTGCTCCATACAAAGAGTTTTAAAATGTTCTTTCTAAGTCATAGATCAATATTTGAAACTAAAAGATTTCTCTTTTTCATGAAGGCTCTTTTTGCTAGTGCTATTCTACTGTTGACATCATTCCTGCTTCGGCCATCAGTTGTAATTTTGCTTCCCAAGTAGCAGAATTCACTTACTTCTCCTGTTGCATCCGATCCTATTTTTATATTTAAGCTACTTTGATTGATATAATGTCTGCTACATTTCATCACTTTTGTCTTGCTTTGATTCATATTCAGTCCAAAATCTTCCTTCAGTATTTTGTTCATGCCATTCAGTAACTTTTCAATATCATCAGCCCTCTCTGCTAACAAGACAATGTCATCAGAAAATCGTAGCATACTGATTTTGTCTCCTTGAAACCTTATGCCACATGGAAATTTTTCTTTGACTTTCTTCATTGCTTCTTCTACATACAAGTTGAATATTAATGGAGATAGACTACAACCTTGTCTCACACCCTTTTTAACTGATGCATGTCTCTCGTGATTCTCCACTTTTATTATAGCCACTTGATTCTTATATAGTTTATAGAGTATTCTACTATCTCGATACTTTTAATTTTGAAAATCTAGTCCCACTTAACATTATCAAAAACTTTTTCTAAATCAACAAATTTCATAAAAGTATCTTTGTTTTTCTTGATCCGCCCTTCAAGTATTAATCTTAAAGACAGAATTGCTTCCCTTGTACCGCGATTTTTCCTAAACCCAAACTGATCTTCACCTACTATCTCTTCTACTACCCTTTCCATCGTTCTGTATATTATTCTGGTCAGTAATTTTGAAGCATGTGTTGTTAGACTAATGGTGCGATAATTCTCACATTTGTCGGCTTGTGCTCTCTTTGGAAGTGTGAAGATGATATTTTTATTAAAATCAGTTGGAATTTCTCCTGTTTTATAACTTTTTGATATCAGCTGGAATCATCTTTCGATTCCTTCCTCTCCTAGGGATTTAAAAAGTTCTGAAGGGATCTCATCAATTACAACTGCCTTATTTGCTTTCAAGTCATTCAGAGCTCTATTAAATTCCACCCTCAAAACAGGAACTCCTAAGTCATCAATGTTGACATCGCCTTGCTTTTCCATTGAGCTATTGTACAGTTTCTCAATGTATTCCGTCCATCGGTTAGCTCTATCGTCTGAGCTGAAAAGAGGTTTCCCATCGGCAGCTTTGATGCTCACACCTCTTTTCTTCAAAATTCTTTTTGGTCATCCTGTAAGCAACATCTACTTTACCTATGGCAGTTTCCTTTTATACTTCTCCACACATTTCTTGTAGCCATTTTTTTTTTTTTTTTTTTTTTTTTTTTTTTGCATTTTCTGTTTATTGGATTTCTAAGTTGCCTGTATTTTTCTCTTCCTGCTTCATCTTGAGCATTTTGGTGCTTTCTCCTCTGACCCATCAACTCAAAAATTTCTTCTGTGATCCAAGGTTTTCGGGCTGCTTGTTTCTAAAATCTATTGTTTCTTTATCAACTTTCATTAGTTCAATCTTTAATGCATTCCATTCGTCCTCGGTTTAGCTCCTTTCAGAGTTACTTCTTAGACCTAAGTTTTCCATTTCTGCTAATTTTTTCTCATGCTAGATTGTTTCATTTCATTCATTCCCAGTCTTTTCTGTTTATACTGCTTCCTTATTCGCTTGAATTTCAACCTGCACTTTAATACTATAAAAGTCTATGTCTGTGTTTGCTCCTTGGTATGTTTTACAACCTAGAGCTTGATTCCTGAATCTCTGTATGACCATGATAAAATCTAACTGATATCTGCCTGTATCCCCAGGATGTTTCCGGACATATCCGTTTTGCATGGTTCTTAAACAGTGTGCTTGCCACTACTAGCTTATATCCTTCGCAAAACTCTAACAACCTGCTTCCTCGCTCATTTCTTTCTCCTATACTAAAACATCTTGCAGTATTGCCCTCTTTTCCTTTTCCTTATACTTTTTCTTTTCCATATTACATTAGAATTATTTAGAAGAAATTTTTATGATTGGTATCCACATTACCAAACCCTCCTTTATTTGTATCGTGGCTTTCAACGAATTTCGGTGATTTTTTCAATTTTGGATGGGAACTCAAAACTCTTTCCGCTATTTGCACACACCAACCCAAATTTACAGCCTGTCCACTTGCACCCTAGTCCACTACTACTATTATTACGTAATTCACTACAACGTTGATGACAGAGGGTAAGTTGCACTTACTCTAATTTCTTCACGCATATGCATACATGAAAAGGAAAATAAGGAAAATAAAAGGAGGTGCAGAGGCAACTATTACTGCATTCGCCTGGAGCGGTCTAGGAAAACCATGGAAAACCCAGATCAGGAGAGCTGGAGCTGTTTATCGTTACCTAATTCCGCCAGAGGTTTTCTTGCTCGAAAAATCCTTCCTATTCCATTCCACAATTGTTTAAGGGAAAAATAGGTCATTGCTGGATATGAACGTTGTTGGTAGCAAAATATTTCCATCAAACACTATCTGTTGTCAACTGTTTTTTAATAGACGGGGTTTGATTTAAAACATTTATGAAACAATTATGGGACAAGGGAAACTATAATCGTATACACACAAAAATTAGGCTACTTCCACCCACTTCCTTCTTTCCCGAAAAAAGAGACATAAAAATTGTTACGCGTAATATTTCAGTATAATAATTTTGGATAGATATTCAAAAGTCAATTTTGCTCCGGATCTTTTTTTTTATTTATTTATTTAGTTGACTATTTCACGAGACACAATTTCAAAGTCATTAAAAATGCTACCCATATCAATCTAGGTTTCAAAGAATATGATTGAAAAATCTAAAAATTCAGCATGACAGCACTTGGTAAGTACTTAATTTTTTTTTTTTTTTTTTAAATTTTTTTTTTTTTTTTTTAACAATTTCTTTTCACGATTTGTTCTTAAAATTTCGCATTATTTCATCAATAACAAATTTACATTGGAGTGCTATAAAGTAAACAATGAGGGATGGAGTTTATTAACTTAAATGAGGATTCTTCCTGTTTAGTGGTGCAGGCTGCAGCCAAAAAATCCATGGTATCGGTTCAATTCTCGGTGCATTTAGAAACTTTCAGGGATTCTTAATCTAAGCTTAAAGTATGACAAAGCTTATATATGTTCACGTGAAGATTGATAGGACGCTCCTTGCTTCGAATCTCACATTAAACTCTAATTTCATCAATGAAAAAAACAGGAATGTGAGGCTACCTGAAACACTAGTAAGTCAGGGAGAATTTAATTTATTTGTACAAATAACTCACAGTAAAAACATTTGCTAAATTTGATAACTGAAAGAGACCGAGAACTAATAAGTGTGCTTGAGACGCATTATCGTTTTACCTGTAGAAAACAGATTGCACGTTAAATTTCTTCGTTTGATCAATAGTGTTTTTGCTGTTATACACAAAAATTAAGATTAAAACAAAGAAAAAAATTGTTAAAAAGACCTGATATTATCTTACATGACACTACTATGATGCTGTGAATTCTCGTGTTGATGTTGGACGAAATACTGCATTTATTTTAAGAAATACCACATTGTAGAATAGATTTACGGGTGGTAATAGATAGATAATGTTTCGAGTTATTAGTATTGGCTATAATCGCAAAAAAATCATACCTTGACTTTTGTACTGATTGTTTCTTGTACGTAAATAAAATTCAGATAAAAGAAATTCATATAATTCAGTGAAATAGTATAAGCACACATGGCAATAAATACTAAGACATAAAAAATGACATAATTCTATTTGTTTGTTTGTTTCTTGAAATCTTTTTAAAACGTTAATTTTGCAACCCGCTTCACATAAGAGTCGAAGGAAACTTCCAGCACGCCTGCCACCTACCGGTGTTCTTGAGTACTCGCGCTTCTACTGACAGCCACAAGATGGAGCTAAAATGTTTCCATAGCCAGGCTGTTTACACAGCGGCTCCATTATGAATAATTGCTGGGTTTAATCTTTTCTGAAGACAAATTGAGTAATAGCCTCTATACAAACACTCCTTTAGGTACATCCTCTCCATTTTGGACTTTTTAAATGACGCAGCAGACCGTCTAACGAACCGGGATAAACCAAATTTGTGCTCTCTGCTTTAATGATGAAAAAATAGTCAAGCGCCGAAAGCATTTTCAAAACGTATGAGATATTTGCGGTCATACTACGTTGTTCCTTTATTATACTTGTCTGATTCAAATGAAGCTGTTTAATAATACATGCTTTCGTCCATGCTAGACAGAAATAATTGCGGTTAGTGAAGAATCAAAAATGTAATGGTGATGTGTTTTGCAAGATGCAGGAAGCTCGAGAATTTTGGATCTTACTAATGTTGATACTAGTAATTTAAAAAAAGAAATGGGAAACTAGGATTGGTTATTAGATCATTCCACGAAATAACTAAGCAATATCGAGGCATGCAAAATATCGTTGTCAACACTGCTGAATTACACGAGCAATATTCATCAATTTTCATTATTCTATCTGACTTTTGACTTAATCACCGCTTGTGCGGACATGGAAGATAAGAAAGCCAACATTCAAGGTGATGTAGCTGCAGTTGCGTACCGGTCTAAATGATGTGACGATAAAATTGATTTTTTTTTGATTTTTTTTTGCAGATTTTTGTTTTCGCTGATTTTCTGTGTATATAACAACATTTGATATTTGGATTACATGGAAAGTTAAAATGGCGATGAAAGTTTTCTGGGAGAACATCATTTACTATACACTGATAGTGCCCGTCGTGTTTAGGCAGATGTACTTCAGGATTTATAGTTTGTCCGAGTATGGGGAAGCAGAGGTGACCTATTGCAGGGAAGAACAGTAGGTAAATTATTTCTTTTAAGTACGCTTAGGTTCGGCCAGCGTGTAAACAAATTTCGTATAGCAAAACGACACCATTCTTGTACATGAATTGCTACAGTAAATCAGGTGTTCATAACGATTATTTTTTTTATGTGAGCATTTAAATTTTTTGGTTGACTGTTGTTTTAGATAGACTGTAACTAAACAATTTTGAAGCAAAAATTCCTGTGTCGTAATCTGATAAAGAAAATGATCAATAATCGTGTTTTTGTTGTTAGCAGATACTGGGTACCGTATTAAATTGATTTTAAAATTCACAACAGTGAAAGTCTCACATTATATCCGATCGATCATTTTAACAATTATGATATATTAATGACAGCCCAGAAATAACCGCGAATTTTTTTGATGTATCACGCTCAAATGATGTACAATATCACGCTTACTCTTTTTTCCTCTCTTTACCTCGTTTGGTGAAACTTTTCATTTACGTACAAAATGAAGCATCAGGTACGGTTACTATCGGCAGGAAAGCAATTTGTTTTTGTGGTATCATATCATACGGATGGCGTCAAAGTTCCTAAAAAAATAATTGAATCGAAAGAGAGGGGCACTTATTTAAAATTCAGATATTACCGATGTCGAGTACCAACTAGTGTTGTAATTATATTTGTTTAGGATACGAATAAACTATAATTGTTTCATTTGTCAAGTCTATGTCGTTGGTTTGCTGTCGCGTTATTTACGTTTTATAACATGTTATTTTAAGATTTATGTATAGCAATATGGGAGTTGATTAATCAGGGATTTGTATATTTTTCAGCGATCAGTTGTGAGTTTGTGCATATTCGTAATCTAAATGAACATTGTTTTATGGAAAATACTGTGTAAATGATATGTAATATGATCAAGGAGAGTATTACGTATAAAAAATCAATTGAAATATTGTAACTGTTGAGATAAATCACGAATTTTGGAAGACAATTCTCAACTGTCTGGATTGGTATAAGTTGATAATTTTGTGTGTAAATACCTTTAATTTTCATTTCCGAGTGTTTCATGTTGATTGCGAATGATTTTGTATTAATTCTGATTGTTTTAACGTGGTTTTGATTGTTGGATGCATTTTCGCCGTTCGGAATTCCTCGATCGGCTTCCTTTGTGTTATTAAATATTTTTCTGTAGCGTCTGTTTAATATACTTAATTTAATTAGAATATTGTTGTTCTGTACGGGGTCTCTATCAAAAGGGGTTAATGGATGCAATTGAGAAGGTCTAAAGAAGAACCGCCCGATTCGTTAGAGATATATCTAGCTGGAGGGAAAGCGTAAGTGCGATGTTGAAGGTTGGGAAGACCTGGAACACCGAAGGCGTTGCTCTTGACAGAAGCTAATTTAAAAATTCGCGACTGACTTATTTCAGAATGACAGCAAACAAATATTACTACCAGCAACATTCATATCTAGACCGTGAAAATAAAATAAGAGATATAAGGGTCAGAACCAATTCATTTCTGTACTAATTTTTCCACGGGTGATTAGGGAATGCAATACGTAGGATTTACCGGCTGAGTAAACTTAAAATTCGACAGGAGTAGTTCTTGATAAATCATTTCGGCCATCCTGATCTGGGCTTTCCATGGTTTTCCCAGATTGCTCCAGGCGAATGCCGGTATGGTTCTTCAAAATAGTCCATGGCGGCGGAGTAGTTAGTCGTCAGTTATCAGTCGCTGTCAGAATTTTCGTGAGTTTAATCGCTGGAATATTTCTATGTTTGTGCTTTAGTGTCTTTGGGTAAGTCTGGTGCCTCATGTTTTCTTAAATCTCACGGAAAAATAAATATTAATTGAAAAGCGATTCGTGTGTTATCATTTGGTAGAACTATTTAATTCAGTCACGAACAGTAGTTATCAGTAACCTTTTGGGGACTGTAAATCCATCTGGCAATCGACGGAAACAATCTGAAAACGAAGTGAACAGAGGAAATTATCATTAACTGACGACCGGAAGAACTGGTTAAATACCAAGTTGCCTAACTGGTTCATAACAGGATGGTAGGGATCGTTGAGCTCCAACTATCGGATGCACCTCGTTGCTAATGCAGCAACTGTCACAGTGAGAAAGATGTCGAAAAATGAGAGAAAGGTGTGACGTAAGAGAGAATTGGTGCTAAGAGGAAAATCGAAAAAACGTAATGTCCATTTGAAATAATAGGCGTATTTACAGTTAGGATCTAAATAGCTTTTTTACGTTTATAATAAATGAATAACAATATTGAATAGTTCTTATTGATTCTATCAGCTATGGATTCGTGGATATTTATTTACTGTTTGTATATTTTTCGTAAATAGTTTACATTTAATTAAAAAATTTCTCCTTATCATAGCTAAAGCGCATCTGAATTTAACGAAAAACTTTCTGGTGTGTTCCTGAGTACTACTATCCTACAACTTTTTTGTTGTTATGAATTTCTTACAATCTGTGTTCACGGAGGTCTATGAATACTATGCATGAAAAATAATAATGATAAATATAAAACGAAATTTGAAAATAGTTTTATGCTGATCTCTCAATTTTTTTTATTTTTTTTTGGTATTATATTTACCCATGCCTCTCTTCCTCTATCTTTCTCTCTCTGTGTCTGTCTGCGTTTATGTCTGTGTGAGTGACAGATATTTTGTACCTTCTAATGATGAACATTATTCAGTTTCATTCCTCTTCATTGGTTATAATTTTCCCATACGAAACAACAAACATTTACCACAACCCCATCGCATGGGTGTATGGAAATTGTTTCAGACCGGAAAAGAAAACATTTATCAGCGTTCAGGTTTAATCTATTATAAAGTATCAAAAATTATTTAAATTATAGTTGGTTCAGTCAAATCTGTGGCATAAACGTAATTAATATTTTTAAGTTTACCTTGAAATTTAGATGTTAAAATG
This sequence comes from Vandiemenella viatica, assembly GCA_031002005.1. Lineage (NCBI taxonomy): Eukaryota > Metazoa > Arthropoda > Insecta > Orthoptera > Morabidae > Vandiemenella > Vandiemenella viatica. The sequence goes on along the minus strand of JARYHS010008074.1, from coordinate 101,654,056 downwards.
AAGAGAACGTTTCAAAAACTAAGTTTCGAAAATTTTATTTTAGAATCCTGACTCATAAGAAATTTCTGCAGCTAGTTTCATAAAATACGATATCTTACCACTGTGAAACAAACAAACTTTCACTTCACTCCCCTATTTCTGGGATGCTGTTTTTCTTGTAGTAAGGAAAAAAATTATTATTACAAAGCACTCTCCGAAAATTGACTATTCCGGTTTTGACACATCTTGTATTTTACTTAGATGAATTATTATTACATTAATCATTATTTAAATACAAAAGTTTAAATGCAACCAAGACAAAATGATAGCAAAGTTCATCAATATGATAAACCCCAAATCATAAAATCGCATAGATTGCAATAATAAAAAAAAAAGATATTCTAATGACGTAGTTTAAAGTTAGATTCAAATTAATTTCAGAGTCATCAAATAGGGATAAACATTTTGAGTAAAATAAAAAAAAATTTTTTTTAATAAAAAAAAAAAAATGATCCTGAAACCATGTATAGCAAGTACGTGAAAATAATCAGCTAATACAGATAGTTCGTCTTGTATAATCTAAAACTGCAATAACACAGGGGATACACTTCTAAGTTAATGGGTTAAAGCTTCTAATAGTAAAAATCATGCAATTTATACACAGCTACGACAGCTGAAAATTCTTTGTTGCCAAAGGAAATAAAACTTTAAGGAAACAAAAACCGCATAGGTAGAGTCAAACCATAATTTAATTACATCCTCAGATATAGATTTTGTTGTTCAGATGGCAGTTCCTGGGACAAAAATGTTTGTTTCATATATTTTCAGGTTATGTAGCAGATGCGTCTCTACGTCTTTCCAAAATGATGCGACTTTTTCGCTCGAATGAAAGTACAGCCGTTCAAATCTAGTGAAATTTATTACAGGCACCAATTGTTCCATCAATTAGGGTGCAATTAGGATGCAATTCTAAACTAAGAGCGCTTTCAATAAAACAGCTTTAATACTACGTACGCATAGTAACCGCAAAGAATATTCATTTTCTTGCTTTTCCTCGCATATTATGAATTATCGTATAGGTAAACTATTTTTAATTAAACACTGTAATAACAATTTCAATGTTAAATAATTATTATCTGAAATTATCATGGGTGGCAAACGAAATGTCACAGTTATAAATGATTCAGTTAACATTACATTGGTTTATTTAATGCTTTGTGAATTTATTCTTTTTAATTTAATGATTTTAAGTAAAAGTTAGTGACTAAAGACCGGATTATAACCATTTGCATGTTTGCATATGCATTTGCATATTGAGACCATTCTCACCGATTATTGCATATTTTACCTAAAACCTAGTGATGATGCATATTTTCGCTATATTTACAATATTTTTTGGTGGTGTACGTAGTTAATAAATAAAATCTTACCTTGTAGCCGGCTACAATCTGCTAGCAGCACGCTCCGGTGGGAATTGCCCTCCACACCCATCTTCTCACTTTCCTGCCACCCACCTACATTTTGGCTTTAAATTCTTTCAACGTTTTGATGAATTATTCATAATTTCTCTTGGTAACTGAGCATTTGAGGCCATTAAAGGTGTAATAAACGACTTTAATAGTGGAGAGGCTATGGCGGTTTGTAAGTACAGGGAAGCATTTCACAATTATAGTAATAAAACCATAGCTGTGATTAGCATTCTTTTTTTACACATACTTGCGAGTTTTAAAAAGCATGAAACTCAAGGTTTGACGTTGACTGACTCTGTTCAGTCAATGAATAAAATCCACATTGCCAGTGGTATTCCTGCTTAAAATTAAAGTGAAGTTTGAATATATTTTGAACAAGAACCCAGGTTTTGAACCTTTGTGGCAATCTGATAATAATGGGACGGGTGAAACTTTTTCCAGAAACAACACAGCACCTAATTTCAAATAGTACTCAGTTACATCAGTGAATGTAGAACGGTCCATATCCATTTATTAAAATATTTTGAGAAACAATCTTACTATTGAATATTTGGAACAGCACCCGATTGTTTACGTTTACAAAAGTAAAAAAAAGTTAATTACTTATTAATTATCGAATTTGTAAATGTGTTATTCAACTATTTACCAATTTCATGCTGATTTTAATATAAATAAAATTACTATTTTTATATTACATAATGTTGCATATTTTGCCACATTTTGACACTTTTGACGCATATTTTAAGCATTTTTCATGAAAATTTTCATTCATATTTCTAGCTTTTCGTGTTGAATATAATCCGATCTCTATTAATGATAATAAAAAAAAAACTAAGCATTCGAATCCAAGATCGCAGAACAATACGTAATTGATATCTAGCTGAATGGCTTCTAGTTATGAGTAATGAGTTGTATAGTTATTCATCTCCGCGGTAGTTGTCAGGGTTAAAGATGTTGGTTAACTGAGCGCAGACGGTACTATGATTTTCTATATTACCATTTGTCGGCAGTGAAGATGCCGGAGTGGAGGAGAGTCCCACAGGTACGAATGGTGTCGCATCTCCCTCGAGTGCGGCGAAAGCGGAGGATTGGTTCAGGCAGCCGGTTGTGCACTGAAAGTAACCAAGCAGGTACCAAAGGAAAGTGCCAAAAGCTTTTCTATTCAAACTCACTATATGCTTCGAAATACAAAGCGAGAAATCTTCTCGAGATGACGTTTGAGCTTCAGAATCAGCTAATGAAGTCTTCAGAGCTCGGGCCTTCACGTAAACTCCGTTGAACCGGATCCTGGACGTGAAGCCAGGCACTGTTGTCTCCTAAAGCAATAATACTTTTTACTACAATTGACAGCTACATAGTAGTCCCGTACACTTTTGTGGCCGAGCAAAAGTCGCTTCCTAGTGTAATGATTTGGCGGGAGTGGCAAAATTTGCGGAAACATTAAATTAATGCGCAACTGGTAAATGTTTCTCTGTTTTATAGAATATATATTCCATTTTGGAAACAAACATCCTTTGACTGTCACTCGTGTATTTGTTTTCCAGTAAAAGAAAACTGAAAAAGCAAATATGTATTTTACTTGATCAGCTGAAGATAAAATATTTCAAACGATGGATGAGACAAAAATCGATTTTTTCTTGATGTGAGTCCAAAGGAATATAATTTTCAAAAGAATATTTGGTTTTCAGTTAAACAAGTACTGTACATAAGTCTACAGATTATTCCAATTTCAAGCTAGAGGCTTGTGAGGACGGGAAAATAGGCAGGCGGACGTGTAGATAGTGGCTAGAATACATGTACACTACGTTTCCTGTTGTGTCGTTAGTCTCATTTAGTGATATGAAACTATGTGTCGTAATAATCGATGTCCGCAGTTGCGAGAAATAGACTGCATTATCGTATTTAAACTAAGCCAAAGACGTAATGTCTCACGTTTCTAGCATGTTCAGAGTAATTTCTAACATACAGAAGCATTTTGATATGTATTATATCTGGAAGAATTTTATATTTGAGGTTATATAACTTTTCCCACTCGACGTTCCGTATAAAATCACATAGAAATGTGATTAAATGGTATTTTTTTTTTTTTTAGGACGGAGACCAGAAAATTAGTGAATATCATTTTAAAGTGGAAAGTAAAAATAAATTCAAGAGTTTAAGATTTGAAAACAACTAAAATAAAGGGATTTTATAATATGTAAAAATTAGACAGAAAAAGATGAATAGGTAAATAATCAACGATTCCCTGATTAAATTCTATGAGAAAAGAAATTTAATGGATTTAATGGAAAGACACAAGAAATACTAATATAAAATTAGTTTGTCAAACGCTTTAGCCTTAAATAGAGAAAAAAAATGTTACCTAAACAGGCTTAATCGAAAAATTTAGAGGTAGGAGGTGTAACAAAGAAAAAATATTATTTCAGTTAAGGAGAGAATAGTTTATAATAATTAAATTGAATCAAAAAGAGAAATATCGGTGACACTTTCACGTTGAGACGTTAATGGTAAATAATTAATTTGGTAATTACAAACACAAGTCGTAATGGCGGAAAGGAAGAGGAAATTTGTATGAAATAATGTTTTTTGTTTGTTTATTAAAGAAACTGTTAGAAATGGAGGTATTGTTAAAAAGAAGGAGAAGAGATTAAGAATGTTAATGTAATAGGGATCTGATGGACTAAAGATAGTTTTAAGGGTTAAATTTGATGTTTTCGTAATGTTTAAGAGCAAAAAAAGACTATAAAAGCATTGAGTAACTATCCCAGGCATCGAAGGCATATTTTTTAAAAGTTGTAATAACAGGAAATGTTCAGAGTATTCAAGGATATGGAGTATCCAGATATGGGTTTTCCATGGTTTCACCAAATCAATCCAGGTGAATACCGGTATGCTTCCTTCAAAACTCCATTGCCGAATTCCTTCCCGTTCCTTGTCCCAATCGCATACCGCCTCTAATGACGTCGACGTCGACAAGGTGTAAAGCCATAAGTAAATAAAAAGGACAAAGTCAGAAGTTAAACAGATGATACGATAAGGAAAAGTCCGCATTTTGAGTTGCGGAAACCAGAAAATTTTGGTTCCCAGGGGATGCGTATTACGAGTAATAACGGTAGCGAGGGTAGACTCCTTAGGCTTTGTGCGGGTAGTTGTGGTAACATGCAGATCGTGGAGCTAGTGGGAGTATAGAAACCGCTTTTGAACATACAGCAGCCATGTTGGCATTTATTGGCTTCTTACATTAAAAATAGAGACATGATACATAATTTCCACTGAGTTTTGGAGGAAATGCGCGATGAAGAAGTGATAATTTAAAGATTTGCTTCACAGAAAAGTTTAAATTTGTTCGAAAGATGAATCTTTGTTTACAGTCATTTGTTATTCTTTGAGAGTTATTTATGTAGGATCGAAGATTGATGATGCACGGAAAAATTATCTTGGCATCGGAGAAAATGTGGTGTTTTGATAAATTAAAATAAGTGTAGTTTAAACATATTTTGACTATCAATAAATGGTGATTATAACCAGTTAATCTTCAAAGTGAATAAGCTACTTAAAAATCACATTTAACTGGCGACGGATTTGTTTGGCGGAAAAACAACCCTACGTTTTTGACCTTCAATCCACACAGGATACCAATAATCATATTAATAAAAGATGAAATATTCATTATAGAAAGTACTACTATGCGACTGTTCTTCGAGGTTGGGGGTTGCCAAAAGAATCCAAACAGTGTAGCGTGTCTACAGCACCATTAACAGACATGTTGTTTCAATTACAGACGTTTGATTCGATATTGAATTGTTTGTTGCTTTGAGTACAAATTCCGATAGATTTTCTGATATATGGAAATAAAGTTTGCTTAAGAAAATCTGTAAAAATTAATTTCATTTCATATTATCAAAAAAAAAAAAAAGCGCTAAAAGCCTTTTACTGACTTACCCTACTCCAGAGAATATTGATTCTCGTTGAAAATTCATCTATTCCAACACTTTTGTATGCTGCTTAATTAGATAGTATTTTCAAACATAATGTATATTTGACGGCAGTATTAAAACTACATATACTGATACGTTAAGAAAACCGAGACGTGATTTACTATGCACCAATTCATAACTAATTGTAACTTTCGTGTGCTATTAGTATCTACTTCAATAAAATACTTTACGACGGAGAATGGATGTCACTTCAATAGGTCGGCCATCTTCGGCTAGTCCGATTATGGCCGACGTGATAGTAATAGTGTCTGCCACCACAGCGCTGCTTGGCTAAGCATGAAATTTCAAATAAATATCTGCGTTGAATTTATTTGCTCTTATATTGTTAAAAGAAAGTGTAAATTTCAAATAAATCATTTCATTTGATTTTATTTGCACTTAAATTGTTAAAAGGAAGTATAACAGTGGTGCCAGCTAAATTCCAATTTTTAGTTTTGTAGCAAAGATAAAAAATTATGGGGAGACGTTTGTTAAAATTTACATGTTGCTTTCTGTTTGTTTACGACTACTGGATGCACAAATTAATTAAAGGAGAAAATCATCCGATGTTCTCTGTAGCAGTTTTTAACAGTACTTTTATGGAATTTTAAGAATTACGTATAGCCAGAGGGGAGTTGATTAATTGTGGATTTTTATATGTTTTGATTGATTAATTGTGAATTTGTGTATATTCGTTATGTAAATGAGCTTAGTTTTACTGAGAGAAATTGTGTAGATTGTATGTAATACGATCAAGGGGAGTATTATGTAAGAAACGTTAGTTAAAAGTTTGTGACTGTAAGTGTTAATGTGAGCCACGATGTTTGGAGGACAATTCTCAATGATTTGGACTGCTTGATGTTAATAATTTTGTGTGTAAATGAATGTAATCAGTATTAACATTCATTTTAAGATGTTTCCTAATTATTTTGAGTGATTTTGTACAATTTGTAATTATTTTTGTGTTTAATTCTTAATGTTTTGTTAACGCTTGAAAAATGTCTGTCGCCACTCTTTGTATTATTCTGGACGTTTCTATGGGGTCTATTTAAACGCGCGAAGATAGAAAGCATAGAGAGTGGTCAGTCATTGTCAGAATTTTTTTTTGTGGATCGTCAAGCAGTCGTTTATGAGTTTAATCGCTGTATTAGTGATTTAGTCTCTTTGAACGAGTCTCATGCCTTAACCGCACATGATGGTACTATGGAGATCACTAAGAAATAAAACGTTGTTCGCCGGTGTTGTCATTTCATGGAACTTTAATCCATTCAAAGCAGTAGTTATGTAACCTTTGCGGAAAGAAAAAACTCTCTGGTGACCAACAACAGTAAATAGTGAATTGGAGGACGAATCAAAGGTAATCAACATTACCGAAGAGCGTTTCAAGTTCCGTTAACTAAACATAACCATTTAAAAAAAAAAAAAAAGAAACCGTCAAGTTTGTTCAAAACTCAGAGAAACGTTTACGCGAAATATAGGTAATAACTAAGTGTATTAATCAAATTAATAATAATTAATAGTTTTTAAAATTATGATTTACTTAGTAAAAAAAGAATTTCCGCCATTAAAAATCAAATTAATTTATTTAAACATATCCTAAGTAATCTAAGAGAATCTCTTTAGAGAAAGTTTAGTCACGTCCCGAAAAATGTTTTTCCTTATAAGCTTTTCTAGATCAAATTCCCACTATAAGTGATACAGATTATTTTAGAGGGGCGTTTAAACTAATCATTTATATTTTACGTCATAATAAGGAGAAGTTAGATGGTTATATTACCTAAGGGAATGTAAGAGAAGCTAAAAGTTTCTGTTATTTCTAAGCTCTTATTTAAGCAAGTTCTTTTTATCTGTTATGAAACGAAAACATAGCATATTGTAAAAGACGATAAGATTGACGTTTATATGGAAAGCGTCCTGTGATAGTTGATTTACGACACACCTTTGAACGTTTGTAAGGTAAATCCAGTGTTTTATTTCCTCTTGTTAACTTCAGCTGCTGTAGTTTACGGAACAAAACACACCCACAGGTCAAACTGAATATGAAAATAGTGCGGTTGCGTGTAAAGTATCGCTTGAGTGACCTTATATTCCACAGCGAATAAGTCCTATCTGCTTTACAGTAGACCTGAGTTCATGAGACGCCTTGTTCGACCCACGCCGTCTCTGTTACGCTCACACTTTTTGCGCTGACAAATGAAATCGTTGGCGAGGCACGCGAGGCCGACCTTCTCCGAGAACGCAACACCGCGATTAACGTTTTTTTCTCTCTCGTTTCTAGGGTAACCGTCGCGTCTTAAAAACAGAGCTCACAGCCCTTTAACACAAGTAAGAGATGGCTTCAACTTCGGCTATGGGACAGCTTTGTTACTTCTTTGCTGGAAAGGGAAGGTTAGAACATTATGTAAACAAGTTTAAAAATCTGTCACAAGAGGCAGAAAGTTATAGAATCAACATGGCGCTGTATGCGAAGGAAAAATGAAACTAGCATTAATATACTAAGAGTTGAAAGTTATGGTTTTTAAAATAATAATAAAAAACACGCTTTTATAGCAATGTGAACTAAAAAGTTAAAAATTGTCTTTAAGTACAAAGATTTTGTTCAGCAACGATATGATGTCCCACAATTCAATATAACTTAATTTTTTTAAGAAGCTTAAGGTTAGAATGAAGTCACTGACCCAAAAAAAAAAAAATACTCTCGGTTCATAAAACGTGGGCTGCTAGGTATTAGTTACTTTAAATTTTTATTACTAGCTGTTCGTGAAGATGAAGTCATTATAGAACTATATAGCGAGCACCCAATGCTTTTCTTTACATTAAACTCAATTTCTAATCAATGACTTATTTTAAGCCTATTAAAAAAGAATGTTATTTATACTGAATTTTGGGATATCATATCGCTGTTGAACAAAATGTTTATATTAAAGATTATTTTTAACTTCCTAGTTCACATTGTTACAAAAGCTTATTCTTTTCGTTTCGTTTTGTTTTCTAACTGTAATTTTGTTTTTCAGTTAAAATTTGCTACAAAAACATCTTTTGTAACTGAAATTTCATTTTTAATTTTTTAGTTAATATCAAATTCTTGTTAGCCTAAAAACGAAATTCAAGTTAGGTAATGGAGGTACTTGAGTGTTAGCATTCCATATATGATTGTTAAATTAAAATTATTTCATTCATGGTTGAGTAACCAAGCCATTTCATCTAATGCGTCAACATTTCATGAAACACTTCCTATTAGCTTGGAGCAATCAACTTATTCTATTTTGAAACTATCCAGTGTCTTTTACGCGACTGATAGCTACATAAGCCTGTCTGGCAGCAAAGAGACTAACATATCGAAATCTAAGCAGTCTTTGTTTAACATAGGAAGTTATTTTGAATTTCATACTTCCGTTCTTTGAGAGCTGTGTCCTAGTACATGCTGATATTTACTCCTGTTTGTTTGCAATCTGCTGAACAATGGTGTCCGCTTGATTGCATAGCACACAGGTGTTTTAGGATTTTTTTTTTTTTTTTTTTACTGTCAAAGTGATGCGACTACCAGGCCATAGTTCTGAAATTATTGTTATCCCATCGGTTGTTAGACATATACAGGGTGATTAAAAAAACGTGGACAACATGACATGGTAGATCTGTCATACAATAAGGATAAAAAATCGCATATGAACAGAGGATCGCATACGCCTGTAAACTGGATTGGTCGCGGTGGACCAATCGCATGGCCACCATGATCACCAGACCTGTCTCCCTTGGACTTTTTCTTGTGGGGGTTCTTAAAAGGACTTGTGTATGAAACATCTGAAGACTTGGTGGGAAGAACCGTTGCGGCAGCCGTACGTGTTCGAGATACACGTGGTATCTTTGAGAAGGTGCGCCGTTCCATGCAATGGAGATGCCAAGCTTGTCTCGATGCATCTGGAAAAAGCTTTGAGCATCTGCTGTAGGCTCAACATTTGGCTTGCATTAGTCGCATGTGAGCGAGTAATTATCAATAAAATCACCTGTAAAGGTTTTGTTTCTTCTCTTTGTGTCAGTATTATTTTAGACGCCCTGTAGCGGCTCCGGATCGCAGTTGCGACCCTCTGTTCCTATTCGATTTTTGATTCTTATTTTATGACTAATCTACCACGTCATTTTGTCCACGCTATTTTGAATCACCCTGTATACAGGTTAAAACAGTAAAAGCGTAGGCTATTAAAAATAAACTAAATCTATACTGATATATGTCCACCACGTTGGCTTAGATGGTTGCTGCACTTTGATGGTCTTTGACACCTAACACTGGTTTAGCTGGTTCGAGTCCTTATGGTGGGAGAAGTTTTCATAATCAGGACTTCGCTGAAAGAGTGGGAGAGGAGGTGGTGCAAAATTTTTAATCACCAGATAGTACACTAAAGACCTAGGTTAATTCCTATACCTGTACGCAGTACCTATGGAGTGTGGCATGCGACAATGTTGATTTGTCTGTTGCATGGAAACGTTAAGCCTGGTGCCCTTAAGGTGTTTTAAGAAAGGGTAGGCCTTGAATGGACAGGCAACGTGTGTTTCATCCTCTTCCTTTTTCCGTCTCTCGTTCGCAACACAAACAAAACTCTACGCTGAACACACACACACACAATCAGAATCATCGACACTTACAATAACACTTAGGAAGACTGTCACACTGGGGAAAGCAACGAGAAACCATTCGAGTTCATCTTCCCAGACGTTGACATGGAGGGGTAAACATCCTACATGTAATCACCTACTAACAAAGAAATTAATTTGTGCATATGATGAAATTGTGAGGCAACGTTTTTAGCCTCACACTGGGCATTGAGGCTATGAAAGGCAGAGTAAAATTAGGATCTTTTGGGATCCTGTAGCTATAATGGCTAGTACGATATCATCACTATAAAGTCATGTCATATTATTCGTCCATCAACATGTAACACAGGGGTGGCCAACCAGTATGGTTTTTCGGGCCAGTTTCGGAATGTATCATAATTCCGCGTATAAAATTATATATCCCGAATTTAAATTTAGACCCACTATAAACATTTTTTGGATTGAAAAATTGAAACATAATGAGTTATTATTATTGTGTTTACCATTATTCTTACATTTAAACATAGATAATATAATAATGATACTAAACGCACATTATAAAGAAATATTTAACATTATAAATGAAATATAAAAAATATAAATGCGTACCTTGGGATGATCACTGCATCACTGAGGTCCTTAAGAGTGAAACATAGAACCTGGTAGATTAGATGTTCCAAGAAGCTCGCGCATCATGAGTTCGCAGAGTGTAATTTAATTATTCTGCGAACTCATAACTGTAAACTTATAAATAAAACAGGAAATATCTGTCATATATTCGGCAGAATATTATTTTATAATCAAACCTAATTTTTTATCGTAATGTTGACAGTTAATATTTAAATATATGGATGGACAAATAATATATTTTTAATACATTTGTTTTCACTACTTTGGTCACTATAAAAGTTAATATTTTTTAAAAAAAGTATGATGAAACTGGCAGGCCGAAAAAATGTTCAAGGTGGGCCGCGGGTTGGCCACCCCTAATTGTAACAGATTTGCGATTACACGACCTGTTGTTGTGGGACATTTTTTTAACTTTTGCGATTAAAGCTCCATAAAAACATTTACACATTTAGTAATTTTAAAAACTATCGTTAAAGCTATAATATGTGTTATCTCGTATCATTGCGTGTGAATAGAGAATCAAAACACTTACGCAGAACCTACTAATCACCAAACTGGGTTCCAGCCGTATTAATTAGTGGCTTCAATTTTGGTTGCATCTCTCAAAAACAAAAAACCGTCTTTAACATATTGACTGCCATTTCATTTGATAGTAATAAATTTATGCTCAGTTTTTTTTGTTTAATCGATATATTCCCTTATAAAATCTTTCGACAATTCTTCTAACATATCTTATTTTTTTGCTTTGACATTCACTGTTATTGAACAATCAATACTGCCGTCAGACTTACATCTGCCGTACCGTCAGATTATGGTTTAATAAGTGTTTTACGTAAGATGTTTGCGGTGACTAAACAACAATATCATTAACTACACTACTTATGTTTGATTATTTTCTTTAGAACTCTTAAAACTAGACCAAGTTTCTTTCCACTACGATGTTATTCTGAAAACTAGATTGGTTGTACGTACGAGAAAAATGGTCCGACATAGAACATTTAACATATATAGTGGCAGCAGTTATTAGAAGTTGGGCATAGTATCGATTTGGAGCCCTGGTACTTAGGGCGGCAGCATTTAACATACTAATAACTACTTACGGGTATAGATATCGTTTCCAGATTCCTCAGAATTCTTTCCCTGTAAATCTCAATACGAAAAGCATTATCCCGATATGTGCGATTACTCGATGTTGGACCCGTATTACAAAATTAATATGAGTAATGGCGATAAAAGAAATGGAACCGTAGAAAGAATGTATTAGTGTCTTTATTTCAAGGATTTTCAAATTTACGGAATGCTGACTAGGAATCACAGATTCGTAGCAACCAAAGGCTGAGTAAGAATATATTCTGAAGCTTCTCTGCCGTGTTGTAGAATTAGTGTCAAACGTTCTCGCTTTTGTTATTCGCTTTTAAAAGCATTAAGTCATCTTATATGACCTGTTGTTACATATTTTTTGAGCGTTATTATTAGCATAAACTGAAAATTAACAACAATCTATAAAACATAACGATGATAATAAGCAAATAATTGTTTCACTCATAGACAAATCTGTACTTTTTAAAACAATTGGAAAATGCTATCCGAACATTATTTGATGGTATTACTTTCTTTTTAAATACACAGGCGAAAAAAAAAGGAAAAGATCATTGAACCATGAAATATTCCATTGCAGGCTGAGTTTCTCGTAAGAAGTTTGATATTTCTTATCACTTCTCTCTACAAACCTCCGTTAGCATAACAGAATGGTATGCGAGATTTCAGAGAAAAACGGATAACATTCTAAACACGATACTAACAAGTTTTAGGTGTACTGAAAAGTTTACGAAACAAATTTTGAGAATATTTAGTAAATATTAAACTTGTGTTGAAATTTATGGGAACAAATAAGTTTATAAAAATTATTAAAAACTTCTATTTCCGAACAAATTACGTGAAGTTATATTGGTGACAAGGAATTATGCATCCAGTATTACTCACATTCGTATTATTTATTGGATACAGTCAAATATTGAACCAGTAACCAACTAGAGTACTTTTTTGTAATTAAGAAACACCGTTGATATATGAGAATATTATATGGTGTTACTTTACTTGACACCTAATTCATCATCTTCCTCGTGAATGTGAATGTGGCCACCAAGAAGGTTCTGTCAGTTATCATTACATCATCTAAAATATAGGAGGATAATCAGTTTTTCCACCTGTTGTGAGTAGTGCAAATTAATGTTCGTGTTCTGTTTATGCTACGTGGAGTTTCTCAATCAAAAAAATTATATCCATCGCACCTTTCGCTTTGGTGGCTACACAAAACCAAATAAAACTGTAAAAATAGTGTTAATACAATATGAATAAAATTTAGACCTGGATCCATTGTATAACCCGTTATCTATATGCTCATTACTATTCGCAAGATTATACGACTGCTAAAAACCGTCGTTACATACGCTTTGCTTTTTATCAATATGTATCATAGACAACTGCAACTACCGATTATAAATGCACACACTCTGAAACTTTTTTATTATGATTTGCACAGAAACAACACCGGAAAAACCTTATTGCTGTAAAAAGATAACATTTAACTTCTTTTAAAAAGTTACTACTGTTTTCAGTTTTTAACAATAATAAGATGAATAAATGTCGTAAGTAGTACTGAAAAATGATACGAAGATGGTCAGCTTTCACACTTCATAACTGCTGTTTTCAGGTTACGATTTCATGTCCTTTTTAAAATGTTTCAGCTGCAGAAACTATGAGCATATATTCAATGTCTGACTTTTTTAAAAAAAAAATTTATTGAGGCCACGTCAAACTTGATTATTTTCAATGCTGAGGCCACTGTTTGCTTCGTGTGTTGCAGACGTAGAGGGGCTGCTGTCAGGGGCAGCACCAGCACCCGCACGACATGGATAATAGCAGCCGTTCGCTTTGCTGACGACCGCACAGCCACGACCGCCTTCACCGCTAACCAAGGTCAGTCGCTGGGAACGACACTGTGCTTACAGAACAGCCAGTGGGTATGACACAAACTTCCAACCGCAAAACAATGCGCATCAACGCTTCATCAGATAAGAAACGAATTTTAGCTGTTAGACGAAATAAAAAATTATTTATGCAGCATGATATACAAATGTTTCCTGAGCCCTACATGGGCTGGACTACCTGTCTAACGTTAAGGTTTGTACGTATGGCATGATTTTCTCAATAATAATAAAAAAAATCTGAGCACTTTTAAGCGCCGAAGATGCAGAGTTAACCGGTGAGTATGGCCAAATTTCCTTCAGACTGAATGATTCTTTACCGATTCTTGGACAGTGACATGACTGTGAAAGCACATACAAGTTAAATGGCGAAATAGATAGATACTTGTGCATTCAACTGCGTTGTCGAAATAAACATTTATATTACTAGCGTTAGATAAAAACCTCTAACACACAGAATCACTTCTCCAGAAATAATTTAATTCTTTAATTGTTTATCTTTTTTTTAACTGTATGGTAGTTTAAAAGTTCAGCTCGTTCGACGGGCTAGAAGATATAAAATAACTTTTCTCATGGAAAATGTCTTCAAAATCCTTTAAAATGATATTGGTACTTCCGTAATGAATGAAATCTGTCTGAAAATACGGTTGTATCATGTTTAGGCATTTTTGTATTATTTGCTGTTAGATGCAAAGCAACCTATATCAGGAAATATTTGTTGTTGTACGGACGTTTTAGGCGTTGATTGTCAGTATGTCGAGCTTTTTTCCCTGTTTCCTTTATCAGTCTCAGTTCAAAATTGGTCCCTAAAACACTATGTACCCTTAACAGCATTATCCCTCCCTGAAACATATTAACTTTCCCGCAATGTATCGCCAGATACTTTATAAAATTAAAAAATAGTTTGGATGTCACTCAACAATAGCAGCTCAATATAAACATCAGGTGATTAAAAAAAGGAGCTCAAAAGGAGCTTGCATTACACATCCAAAAACATGATGGGTTTATTTTATTTAAAAAAAAAAAAACTGTAATCTCATTAGTGAAGTATTCAAAACAGTATATGATTACGCGAAATGCTTTTTTGTTCTTTAACAGAGATAAATGGAGTATTTTTATTTTTATATAGTTCTGAAAAGTGGTTGCACGTTGCCTGACATGTTATTACCAGCTGGCAGATTTGTCTTCAAACTAAAGAAACCCAACAAAGATTTTTACTATATTCAAGACACGGCATGAATAATGAGGCAGAATCCTGTAAGACAGATGAACTCGGATCAAGAAATTTTACCTTGATGGTAGGTATTCTTGAAATATGAAGAAAAAAACGATAACGCATGGATATGAAAAATTAGTGGCCAGATTTTGGCAGCTGTATGTAAGGAATTATTTGCCATAATATTTGGGCTTTATTAGTTCCACCTTCTTAATTTATCTAATGAGAATCAGTATCCGACGGTCAGCCGACCTGTGCAGATGTCTCGACACCTGATGAAGACGACGGAGTTAGTGTTTTCAAAACACCATCCGGCGGTACACCCGCGAATACTTCATTTCAAGCATACGCCTGGAAAGTCTCCGTTCTTACAGAATTTTTTTCGTTTAACTAAAAATTTTAAGATTGTTTTGATGAATTTCTGAATAGTCTCTAACTACGATGTACTGTACATACTTTCAAAATAGAAGAACAGAGATTAAAAAAATGACGTGTTACATCCTTGTCTAAATTCTAAAAATTTATATAGTTTTTAAATATTGTGCTTACAAAGGAGGATATTTTTCTTTAAAAATATTAATTTCACTATATCTGAATTTTACTTGTGCATAATTAACGTTGTACCTGGATATAAGCCTTTATTACCGTGTAGCATGAATTGTACAATGTCCAATACAAATAATGTATACAATCATTTTAAATAATTTAACATTTAGTCTAACGATTACCATTTGAAAAGCAAAAATTTGAGCACCTTAATGATTAAAATTATATCATTCATGATTCATTTACTTGTTCAGATTATGTAGTACGTGAACAAGTAACAATCCAAGCCATATTTTCCCTTCACTCCTTTGTAAATGCAATAAACAAGCTATGATAAATGTGTTTAAACCGGCATAGGAAATCTTTAGTAATTTTGGAGGGACCTAGAAAATGGAAAGTGTAAGTGACGTTGGGGCCTTCACTACAAGTGGGAAATATTAGAACCACGCAGCCGCAATGAAGATTTTCCTGCAGGAGAAGAAATTGCTATAAATCTTGCAGTCACCACGTCAGCTTAGAGGTCATAAATCATAGGGCCTGAATTCTCTGCAAAGACTAAATTAAGTCACGACCCAACGAGAACCTTCTGGCTGAGGGCCAGTTTCTGGGCTCAGGGAAAGGGGGAGGGGGTGGGGGGGTAGGGAGGGGGGATGTGAAGGGAACCTTCAAGCGGGAGAATGGGTCGACCTGTCATTTAACCCACCTGACATTAACACTGTGACACGAAAAATATGTTTCTGCCCCCAAGCAACCTTAAAACGGGTCTCTGAAGTTAATAAGGTTGTACTCTTGACATTAAACTAATTTCACTGGGAAAAAGGAACAAAATGAGATAGACAAGAAAAAAAGAAAATTGATGTAGTAATCACAAGATTGTTTTTTTCTGTGACCCAAGTAGTAGTGAGTATTAAAAAGTAATGATTTAATTTAATAAAGTGCATTCGTGATTATAGTGAAAGCTGTTTTTCCCTTTCTAGATCACCCATTTCTCAAATAAAAACAGGAGATATATTTCATTAAAAAATGGTAATGTAACGAATAGTAATATAAGGAATCATAATGTGCATCCGAGTATACCGTAGTATGTGCACTTATATTGTTACATACATTCTGATTGAAATATAAGACGCTTATGGTATCACTCTTTTGTCTTCCTGTCCGCCTCTCTGTCCTACTGTCCGTTTCTTAGACCATCACAAGTTCTTTGAAAAATCGTGGAGCGACACAATAATTATAGGGGATTTAGGAAGAAAATATTTTCTTTAGATAAAATTAATGAGTATCAAATTAAAGCTGGCAGCCCGTCGACTCTCAAAATGTTTGGATGTTCCTTTTTATTCAGCGATTTGCGTAAGATCTTGCCGAACAGTTAAAAAGTACTTTCCTCCTATTTTATTTCCGAATCTATTAATCTAAAAGTTCTCTTAAAAAAAGTGATTAAACTTTGGAGATATACTGTAGTGATTTTAACAAATTGTATGGTTTAATTTGATGGAAAGTTTCTTTAATCGAATAATAAATATATACATGATAAGATATTTTCAGGAGTTTTTCAAAATTTTCCGAATGTAATGCTTATCCCAGAGTTTTCACCATATTCATCAAATTTATCAGTGTCATAGAGTAGAAATGGTTCGGAGAAATAGTATGTTATTTTTTTAAAAACTAATGATGAAATATTTTGTATGTTATTGTTTACGCTTGGAGCAGGGTTAACCTGTTACACTATAGTTTTAATGATAACATCATAAAATTTTTATAATTTTTACATTAGCCTCCTTGTGCAGGAATAGAAACTTTTTTACTAAGGATATTCGTATCATCATTGAAACTAAATGATTTGACGCCCATTGCATTATGCTATTTTATGTCAGAGATTAAGAAGATTATAAAACGAATATTCAGTAATTCAAAAGCTATAGTACGAACAAACAAAAAATCCTGTTAGTATAAGAACGAAGCCTCAGTAAATCGGAGTTTGTAAATTATCAATACGCAAAACGATTGCAATCTTGTTAACAAGACAGGCCACGGATGTGCAATTTTTATTCATCACCTATTGCGTGGTTGTCTTCACACTCAATTGAAAGTTATAGATAAAGAGTAACATGTTAGAAAGGTGTGTCCGGGAAAACAATCACCATTTATACGCAAGGTAGCTCTGTTTCTACTTATTCATACATAAAATCAACATTCACTACAAATTCACATTTATCAAAATAATTGACATGGAAATCGTTAAAGATAAAGATTTTCTTAATTATATTGCACCAACGTTTTTAATATAAATAAGATGATATCGTTTCTGTATCAGCTGTAAGTAATAATTGAATAACACAATTTAATTTTGGATTCAACTTCAAATTACGGAAAAATAAAGCTGAGAGTTATTCTCCAATTCTGTGTAAAGGCTATAGAATACGATTCACAGAAACGGGAGATCAAACCGAAAGTGTTATTTCCTAAGCTTAAAAGCGACTTTCATGTGATTTAGATGCACGCTTTGAACATTCTTCTTGTTTTCAAGAAAACGTTACATGAAATGTTATTACTGCTATAAACATGTTCCACGAAAGCACCTTTGTTCTGGCGTCAGATCTGTATGGATACGTTTGGTACTTTATTCGCTGTAGCTACGAAAGGTAATAATATATGAAGAAGTAATATACACTGCATTTTTTAAAAAACTGGTCAGATAAGGGCTGATTCACGCAGTAAACAGTTTTATTATCTACCACCATGCTTGGTGAGCGGTAACGCTCTTGTCTTGTATTTGGAAGGACATGAGTGCGAGTCCCCGTTCGACCTACCAGATTTAGGATTCCCATGGCCCCCCCTCCCCCCAAAAAAGAGCTTACCTACCAAGCAAACGGAATCTTTTTTACATTTCTAAACTCATTTATTTTATTGAATTAAATTATAATATACATTACATATCTCACTGAGGGTAACTGCATATTAAGAAATTACCTCAAGTTATTCAGTCGTTCGTCTATAGTAAGTCCTTGGTAACTTCATTCAGCGCCCTCCACCAAAGGTCAAATCTTTTTTATTTTATCTAACCAAATAAGTTATGGTTACGTCTATCCCACATATCAGTTTTGACTTTCGTGGACTAAAATTTTACATCTACGAAAAACTACTGCCTGAAATGTACCCATCTTATCTAAACCACTGGAAATAGCGCGTGATAGATTCCTTGGGCTCTAACTATACTGTTCAAGCTAATCTGATAACTTTAGGCACCATACCAACATGATTCATTTTTTTCACCACCTTCTTCTAAAAAGAAAGCTGAGCTGTCCTAAGACGGTCAACCAGATATGTGCAATCACAGTAGTATAACAAACAGAAGATGTGGCGTCTGTGTATTTCAGTGTTGGTGGGTTTATCTCCATTATTTCCACGACTTTTATCATTATTTTACAATTTCTTGTAGAAAAAAAGTTTTTCATGTGTCAAAAGTCTTCTTTTTTTAAAAAATACATATACTGTGCAAACAGATATTTATTAATCCACATCTCGAATATCTTGCTGGAAATATCAGCAAACAGATTTTCCAAATGGAAGACTAATTTTCAATTTTATTTTGAATATTTGTAAATTATGTACTTAGAAACGTTTTTTAAGCGTTAAGCACTTAAAATTAGTTGCTAGTTCATAATTATTCTGAAGTAGTAAAAGCAATTATGAAGAATATTAAATTTCATATTATAGAAATACATCGTAATTTTAGTTAACCTATATACTGTAAAACAATACTAACAGGTTATAGAATTAATGGATGAAGAAAAATATATAATAATCTTACAACAAAGAATAGAGAATACGTTATCTCATATTTGAGAAAATTGCACTGTTGAGGAAATCAAAGGTCTTAAGCATAAGAATCATATATGTATGTAATGGTTGATCTAACGTATGAAAATTTTACACTGAACATGAAGAAATGACGGATACCACTAAATAAGATCAGAGACTGATGAAATATCAAGTCAATTAAATAACTAAAACACCTTTCAATTACCTGAAAATTTATTTTATAATATTCAAGAGTTTCTTAATACTTTCATTAATCGGGATGTGGTGATTTCCCTATACAATTTCTTCGGCTGATATCATGAAACATCTTGTTAGATTTGCTGTATATTTTGGTATCTGCATATTTTTATACTTTTTCATTCTTTATTTACCAAACAAAAGTTTGCTGTAAGTCTCTTAACAGAATTAGACATCATAAACGTCGTACTCACAAAATAAGTCATTTTAAATAGAAAATATTACATTCATGAATGAGACGCTAATTGTGAAATAAAATACCTTGGAAAAGACAGAGACGATTGTGAGCTCAAGTAAAACGAAAAAGAAGAAACAGAAGTTTTTTTTCCTCATTATTTCTGACAAAGTAGAGTTTAGTCTTTAAACGAAACCGATTTTCTACAGTCGTTTTACAACAAAGGTCATTAACCTGGGAAACACACCTACTCAAAGCAAAAAACCCAAATTAAATATTTTTAGCATTCATGATAAACTTCTTTTTCATTAGACACTCAATTCAGCTATGTGACACCATGATCACTATGATATTTTATCTGATTTGTTCCTCTTAACTGAAAACGTGTGGTAATTGGCTGTTTGATTTATTTGTTCCTCGCCTGAATGGATATTTTCCCGGAATAACTTTGCTAGCGAAATATAACGTTTGATTTATTAAATATTCAGCGTGTTTGAATATGTTCAGAACAATTCACTTTCTCGCGTTGTTACATGAAATATGATAAATTAAATTTTACTTCACAGAATCTCATTACTGTCTGTGTTGTTCACAGTAAATACTTACAACACGGTTTATCATCTTAACTTAAAAAAATGATACAGTGTCCAATAGGTACCGCAACAAATTTTCGCGCCTGTATGGACTCCCATTTGACTCAGTAGATAGTTTTTAACTAATAATTCAACTGATACTCAGATTTACATTGGATCATTAGCAAAGGAAGGTTCGGAACCCGACGGGTTTATTCCCTGCTCTCTGTTTATGGGCCAATCCAACCTACGGTGATGAAACTGGAATTCTGCTATATCATACTATGCTTTAACGTAATAGCTACTTCCTTAATTGCTTCGCCTATTATAAGTTCCTTTGCGCTAAAAGTGGGAAACCACGACTGACCTATTTCAAACGAGAATAGCCTTAGTCATTAGCACAGAAGTACTTTAAGTTGCAGACATATATGTAGTGACTCAGATCTGGATATGGACGAACTAACTCCGAAATGTGGGCTATATTAAAATTTCTAAATCTAAAATTTCCCGTCCAACAAAGCGATTGAAGGACATCGTACAACAATGTTTAATCTCTGAGGGTCGAAGTCAGAGTAAATTCTATTAACTTATAATCACTTATTACATGATTTTCAAAACTGTCACTCCCAAATTACTTCCAGGAGACTTCAAATAATTTGCGTTAATATTCAGAATCAACTAAAAACTTTTAGTATTCATAATTGCTAGAATGTTAACAAATGGATACTTGTCGTGGGATTAACTGTATAAATAAAACGCAGAACAGTGGTTAGTTGGCACCCTGTTCGAGTAGTAGATTGTTCCATTCCAAAAGATATCTCCCCCACACCTCGTAAAATGTGATGAATCCAGCTTGTGTTCGCTTTCAAGGTTAAATAGTTCCGCATTAATCAACTGGTGACTTTCAGGAAGAAATGTTTCACCATCAGTGTGCCTGAATCAATGTGGTTCTGCGTGTAAAATAAGGTTATTTCACAACACATAGGAACATCTTTAGAAACAAACTGATGTGCCCGAAAAGTTAAACAGATTTAGAGAATTGAAGCCTATATATTTAAGTTAGCTATTTTTGTATGAACGTTGTTTCTTTTAACATTGTTATATTTTTTTGTTTCGGGAGAAAGTAGTATATTAAGGAATAAATACTCGGTAATGTATTTAACCTTGTAGAACATGTGAACTTGTGGGATGAATTTATTTTACACTTTATCATTTAATTTATAGTTAATAATAGATATTTGAATTTTAAATAGATACGCTAGCCTAAAATGGAAAGAATCTTGACGTTATTGGGAGTGTAATAAAAACTGTCACAAAATGGCATTGGATACACGACGTTCTGGGTTAAGCAGTTAGTCAAAAAACTCGCGTTATTTCCCGCCAGGCGTATTGACCTACCTCTTGTATCCCCTTGTGATATTTTTCGAGGTCCCTAGATGTGTTGCCTCAGTAAAACCACCTACCCCATTCCTTTTGTTGGAAGGCTGGCGGCTGATTATCCCTGCTGGGTAGCGGTTTCTATAGGTCCTTGTCTCCGGCTTGCCCACTATCCAAGCCAACACTACTCAATATTCGCCATACGAAATGTTTAATACCTATTACACTAAGACACATTGAATATTCAAAATTTACATCATTGCCTTACTAGTGCATTCTATAAAAAATACCTAAAGAAAATTAACCATCGTCCAAGAGTGTAAGAAAAATTAATCTAATATATATTGTCTTTAGCATAATAAAATGCACCATAGAATGTTGCGTCAAGCGTCACATTACATCCTGTAATTAATAGATTAGTTAACTAGCAATTAAACTTCATTAATAGGTGAACCCATCCGTATTGTTCGTAATACGTCAACCGTGACAGGACTGTTGGGAAGAAGCTGTGCATAATTAAAAATTTCCATCACTGTAGGGTAATAAAACATCACTGCCGTTAAGGCAAATTCGTTTGAACTTACGACCTGGGGACAGAGTATCATTTTCCCACGCATTCCTTCTCTATCTAGGTTTTATTTACAGTTCATTATAGAATCCGAGTCATGTAACGTCCTAACAGGACATTTGAACCCAGAACGAGATCTCAAACTTATTAAAGCAAGTCAGAACCACCATACTGTGCCACTGAATCTGTTATTCCTCTCAAATCGCGGTATTTGTCAATTATCTGATGCAAATATAGAATTTGTGGCCAAACACAACATTTTCCTGATTTTTCAGGCTCGTAATACCTATATGATACCATGACACATTTGATTACTCAAGCTAAAAATGCAATTGAAATGAACCATTGAAGTTATAGTGTAAGCATTAAAACTCAGCTATAATACATTGTCAAACAGACATGCTAAAAGGATTGCAATAACGATTGAAACAGGGGATAATTTACGCGAAATTGTGAAAGTGCCACAGCGTGCTTCAATGGGTCAGTGCACAAATCTCGGCGTTTGTATATCTTTCGTAATCATTACGATTCTTAGATGGTTTTACCAAGCGTAGTGGTTGAGCGGTAAGACTCTGACCTCGTATCTGGGATGACGCGGGTGCGAATCCCAATCCGGATATCCTGATTTTGGTTTTCCAAGGCTTCTCCATATAACTCCAGACGAATGACGGGATGGTTCCTTCAAAAGGCCATGGCTGAAATTATTACTCACATTCGTTTCCAACATCTAAATACCTCAACCTCGAAGAGGCATAAATCCAGAAGCAAAAAAAAAAAAGAGATGATTTTTTTTGTTTTGACTTGAGTGGGATAATCTTATTATTATTACTACACCGCTATTCACTAAAAGTGTGTGTGGCGGAGGGTGCACTGGACCTATCCCAAAGTGTAATGGGTTGGATATGACAGGAAGTACCCATGGGCTATCTTGAGGAACCATCCCGGCATTCACCTGGAGCGATATGGGAAGACAATGGAAAACCCAGATCAGGATGGCCAAAGTGATTTATCGAGAACTACTGTCGGATTTTAAGTTTACTCCCCTGGTAAATCCTTCCTATTCCATTACCCAAACGCTTGTGGAAAAAATTTGTACAGAAATGAACTGGTTCTGGCTCTGATTTCTCTTATCTTACTTTCACGGTCATTTCAAGGTATGAATGTTGCTGGTAGTAATATTTGTTTGCTGTCATTTCGAAACAAGTCAATCGTGAATTTTTCAGTTAGCATCTGTCGAGAGCAATGCCTTCAGTGTCCCAGGTCCCCCTGGATCCGCCCCTGTTCCCAACCGTACTCCTTCAGCATCGCACTTAAGCTTTCCCTCCAGCTATTTACGCATCGGGAGGCTCTTCTTTGGATCTTCTCCAATACGTCCATTAACCTCCTTTGAGGGGGACCCCATACAGAACAACAATATTCTAAGTGAGGACGCACTGGTGATTTGTATTCAATTGATTTAACTTCCAGTTTGCACGGTTTTAAATGATGAACTAGAAATAGGAGCATACGATTTGCTGTCCCAATTACCTTCTCGATATGCTCATTCCACGACAAATAATTAACAATTCTTACCCTCTGGTATTTAGCGGAATCTATCGTTCCAAGGACAGTACCAATTATTGTATATTTACAGCTAAATGTTGTCACCTTTTTACTTATACACATGACCTGGCACTTTTTAGCGTTTAACTTCAACTGCCAGTCTTTACACCACGCAATTATTTACATAATATCGTCTTGTAACAAAACGCAGTCGTCCTGGGTTTTTATTTCACGCTAAATAATAGCATCATCACCAAGCAGCCTTTTCTTCTCGCTTATTACATCGCACAAATAATTAATGTATATGAGAAACAACAGAGGCCCTATCACAACTCCCTGGGGAACACCGGACTTCACTTCTGCCGGTGATGAACGCTCACTGCCGAGGACTACACACTGTGTTCTGCCCTTCAGAAAGTCTGCAACCCAGTCGCATATGTGTCTAGATATGTCGTAACCACGAAGTTTGCTATGTAACCTAGCGTCAGGCACAGTGTACACTTAAACGTTACGAAATAAGGAAATTTTAAAGAAAGTTTTTCCAAAATATTATCTCTTTCTGTACTCACGTGACTCGCTGAAAGAAATGTCTTGCTTTCCGTGTGAGAGGTACATCTGTGAAAGGAAGTATTAGTTTAGTCATTCAGAGGCTGGTCGACACTCAGTTGGGGGCACGGGGTGATCCATCACAGGTCGACATCGATCGGGATTATGCCCATCGGTCCGTGAAAACCTATTACTGCCTGATCAGTGGTAGACAGCGTGCGGAATGCCCGCCTGGCCCTTCATTATTGATGCCGTGGCCGTGTTTGCTCTGTCCCACAACAGGGCAGGTCGGCCGTGGGCAAAATGGAGCGGGTAGCGAGTCGTAATGCAGCCGTCGGTTCATTGTCTCCACAAACAATTTCCGGTCACCGTACATAAAACAAACGACGGCCAGTATTGCAGAATCAGATCTACGAACTAAACGGAACGAAACTTTGGGATTTTCTAACTTTTGACGCAAAATTTAGTATCTTTAATGGTGTACAGCTAGAAGACACAATGAGATAATCATTCGAATCGCATTGTTGCATTCACTTATGCGACACTAATATTCAATAGTTACTATACGAAAAGGAGACATTAACTTACTGAGAAAAAAAGGAGATCAGAACGGAATTTTCGCAGTACTTTCTGATGCAACAGGTACCATTATTATCGCTGTTGATACCTGAAATCAACTAATAAGTGCGAATGATTAGAAGTCAGCACCTCTGTCCGAACTTTGTGACTCATTGGTGTGGGAATAAAACGTTATTCCAGATACCAAGTTATTTATTTCCCTGGAAGAACTATATTTATTCTGAAGGAGGGGGAGAGATTAAGGCTTATTTTACAATCTGACAGAAAATTAACGACCTCGGCCATAGAAGCCGATGCGGGTGGCAAATACGAAATATCGAATATTACAAATATATGTTGTGAGAGACATTTTCTTAATTTATTTTCCGTTATGACTTAGAACAATCGGCATTCCAGCTATGGGTATTATCGAGTACATTTAGAACGGAATAGTATTATTTAGCTCAGAGATGCAAAGAGTAATTTCCCTTGTGATTAATTATTGCTGATAGTGAAGGAGTGAAGTTCCTGAAAAGGCTTGAAGTATTATGCTCGAAAATTTCTATATGGAAGACTTGCATTTCACTAAATCAGAAAACCAAAAAGGGTGGTTAATAAACAGAGGAATGTTCCGTATAAGATTTTTCAAAATCAGTTATTCATTTGAAGCCAGTAGCTATGTATAAAATCAGGAAACGCAGAAAGTTATGTTTCATCCCAGATGACTATTACCATCCGTATTGTATTAAATCTAGGCTTGTGCATCGAACTGTATTTAAGAATAACCATGGAATATTGTAATGTAGACTGAGAACGACAGTGGGATTATTGATTGCTTCTGAAGCCACTCTAAAATCGTTGCATTTTTCTATAATACTCAAAAACAAAATGTACCGTTTATAATATTCAGTATACACACAAATTAACATCAATATTCAAAATTAGTGTGTGTTGTGTTAATAAGTAAAAAGAACATCATATCAGGAAATAGCGTTTAACTATATTTTACCACACACGTTGATATAAATTCTCGTCTTATTGAGTATTTATCAATAAATTTTAACTATCCTTATATTTAGATTCCAAATGAACTGTTTTAGAAAATTTTATTTAAAATACAGTACTGAAGTCAGGCTTTAAATTTCCACAAGTAATTATATTGAACCGCTGTTGCTCATAAAAGCAGCCACCGTACTATAAATTCTTTTATAATATTATTATTGTAAGCTTTGATCTATTTACAAAGTAAATACAGCTTTCAGAAAAGACCTTAAGTAGCAGACAGTCCGAAAGGAAGACTTGCATGTATATGTAAAAGTAACTCTCTGTAAACAGTTAAAACGTCACAATTAGATTTGAGAATCTGAACACGATAATACAATAAATATTTTTAATGCTTTGCTATTTATAAACACTCAGGACAACGTAAAACTGGAGTAAAAACGTACGAAACATGCGTTATATAAAAGATCGTTTATCGAAGCTATGTCGTTTATCGTCTGTTTGAGAAGAAACGAAATATTTGTGTACAATTTTTTTAAAAACTTTTTCACACGGTTTTTATTCTTTTAATATTTAAACCAAAATATTTAATAATTCTTTCATAATCATAAACTCATCAGCGAGATAGCTAGAAAAGCATTTAGAGGCCGTGAAACATGGACCTACATCGGTTAATGTGCTCTTTGAGGTTTCCAAATCATTTATTCATCAACTGATTGAAGTGTTATTGGCTTTCATCTGCAATTATACTTGGACACGATACGTGACGCCACAAAGTGAGTTACAGTAACAGGGGGTTGCTATTACCTCATCAATATTGATCACCGCGTTGACGGAGAATTGGCATGACTACTCACTTTCATTGCCACTACGTGTGTTGCAAATTATTGAGCCTATGTATTATACTGAAAGTAAATAGATATTATTTATCACATCTCTACAAAGTTTTACTGAGGAAACGTATGTCTATCGAATCAGTAGACCTAAGAATACTTTCCGTTGTCCTATCCACTGTCATTCAGTTCATTGCTGTGAAATGTTTACAGTCGTGTAGGTTGATTATTAGTAGAGACCGGATTATATGCATTTGCATGTTTGCATATGCATTTGTATATTAAGCCTATTTTCAACGGTTATTGCATATTTTACCTAAAACCTAGTGATGATGGATATTTTCGTTACATTTAAAATATATTTCGGTGGTATACCTAGTTGATAAATAAAATCTTACGTTGTAGCCGACAAAATGTACTAGCAGCAATAATATTAGTCTATGACGAATCACTGAAGAACTACGACCCACATTGGGGAATGTAAGTAACTGATTTCATCAACAAAGAAAGCGTTTCTTAAGGCACGTAAAAAAAAAAAAAAATAATGCTAAATGCACTTTTAACTCCTGAACCAGTGGTAACTCGATGGGTGACGTCGGTTGAAGCTGCACTGTTTTACAACGAACATTTCGAGGCCATTAAAGATGTTGTAAACGACTGTGTTAGTGGAGAGGCTATGACTTTCTTAGTACATGGAAGCATTTAAAAATTCTAGTAATAAAACCATAGCTGCGATTAACATTTGATTTTCCCACATACCTGCGAATGTTAAAAAGCTTGAAACTCAAGGTTTGACGAGGAATGAATCTATTCAGTTAATGAATAAAATTCGCATTCCTAGAGGTATTCCTGTATAAATTTAAATAGTTTGAAAATATTTTGAACAATTACTCAGGTTTTTAACCTTTGTGTCAAATTAATAGTTTTAGTAATGGGACGGGTGAATTTTTCTAGAAAAAATTACTGCGAACACATCACCCAATTTCAAATACTGCCCAGTTACATCAATTAATGTGGAACGGTCTATATACACTTATAAAAATATTTTGATAATCGAAGAAACAAACTTACTATTGAATATGTGGAACAGTACCTGATTGTTTACATTTACAAAAGTAAAAAAAAAAAAAAGTTAAATAACTGTTAATTATCGAATATGTTATTCAAATACTTACTAATTGCATGCTGGTTTTGAAAAACAAATCCAAAAAAGCTTTTTTATATTATATAATGTTGCATATTTTGACACTTTTCACGCATATTTTAAACATTTTTCTTGCATATTTGCATGAATGTTTCTAGCTTTCTGTGTTTAATAATCCGGTCTCCAATTATTACTAATGACGTAAACTGGAGATCAAGTTCTGAGGAGAGAGAGAGTAATTTGAAATCAATTGTTTTTTGGCGGGAGGGATCTTTGGGTGCGGGCTTAATGGATCCTCAATTTCGAGTACAGGTGCGTTGGGAGAGGAGCCGTTATCCGCCTGAGTAATTTCGTAAAATGAAAACGGAAATATGAATGATCGGACGGAGATTTGATCCAGTCCTCCACAAAGTAACCCCGGGTGTTATAGCTTACCTGCCTAAATATCTTTTTTAAAAATCTAGTTTTGTCCATTTTACATTTGTGAATAATTGGTTTCCAGCGATTGCTGATTAATAAATACCTGAAAGTGATCTAAATGCAAGAGAATCCTAAAATACGTTTGAAATGATAATTTTAGAACGTATCCTAGAGTCCATTCCTTTAGACTCTGAATGCAAAGTAATCTTAAGATTTTTCTGACCTCACCAACTACACTGTAGTGCCTAATCGTGCAGGGATATACCTTTCCTCTAACGATCCCATGTGGTTTATCGATCTGATAAATGTTGGCGAACGAGGACAACGTTACTACACATGGATATATCAAAGTACGTGTGAAATATTTGTTTACAATAGGCATGATCGTCACTGCTTTGTTCGACGGGGTGTGCATTACGCCAGTATTAAGAAAGTAAGTTGGTGGAAGAATAACATACCATTACTGAGGATCAATCGCTTAGTTTTATGATGCACAGATTTTAGGCCATGTGGTTCATTGTCACAAAATCTGTTGAGATCAGAGACGCTGGTAATTTTTAATGGTGATAGCGGTTAACCACTAATCATGGCCTGCATGTAAGTTTTAACGGTGTGATGATTTTCATCACGAATGAATTGAGATGACAAGTCTTCGGCAAAAAATCATAGAAAGCGTTGCACCAATCTATTTCAAACGTCATCGAATTGTTCAGGCCTCTTCTTTTGCTGACAGTGCGATCTTATTTATGAGTTGTTTCTCATCGCGACGTATTTTTACATAGTCCATTGAATTTTTATTCACGAATTAATTAATCTGTGAACGATGGCAAAATGAGTTGCTTTAATGTGTAATTAACTATAATACGCATTATAAAGATCCAACGGATCACTGGCAACATTAGGGAAAGTGCTAAATTACTGACAGACCTCTAGCTACGCACACATGCCTCTCATACGGTTGTGTTCAGATCCTTTCTGTAGCTTCTCTCCCATACAACAGGCTTTCATACAAGCTTAGTTGCGTCTCTCCCACTTAATAGGCTTCCAGCTGCCCTATGTTTCTGTCTACCTGACTCACAATCAGTCTGCTCCGAAAGCTACAAACTAATTTAATCAGTTGTGTGAGCAAAATAAACTTATCGTATGGTTATTATTGCAATTCTGCAACAATAAGATGCACGAATAATCTTCTATAATGTAAACAAAAAAAAAAAATTGTGGCCCTGCTCGTTATAAACTCATCACGAAGATACATATTTTTCCCATAGTTTTAATAGATTTCCGTAAGACTAGTAATCAGTTCCTCTAGAAAAGAAGCATGTTAAGAGAGGTCATTGAATAACAAACTTCGGCTAAGGTATAAAATAACCCGTCCTTCAAAATTAATATAAGTGACTTTCGTGCTAATAGAATAGTGACTTGAAACAATTGTTTTATTGGGCAAGACGTCATAGTAGAAAAGTGACAAAATTAGTCTGTAACCAATTAAGAATCACAGAAAAAATTATTTCCCATTGTAACTTCTTACGCTATTCAAATATCTGTTTTACTTAATTACTGACACTTTACAATCTCAGATTATCTGTCATATTACTTGTAAATTATTATACTTTTACCTTTATCACCATTTTTGGTAGGTCGGACAGTAATGAATACGTTTTGTGTCATGTGTTAGACTTGAGATGACTTTTTACGTTCGTCTTCCTGTTTTAATTTAACCTTTTGTGCTTCCTTTTTTATCTGAAATATTCTTCAGAAAAATAATCGATTCTACAATCAGTATTAAAATTTACTATGTGTACTCAATCACACATTGATTTAATAACTTCTGGCACAGTTTTGCACTGAAGTCAACATAAGTTGATCTAAAAAATCAATCAGTAACTGAAATTCGTTATGTAATAATAACAATATTAATTAATATTTTTACATATAATTTATATCTGGCGTAACATATGCCCTTTACAACATCTACACATCTACAACTCAACCCACCATCTGCCTTGTGGTAAGCTTTATCACTGCAGATACCTCATCTGCTAGATTCAAACAGTAAAGTTCATGTGACATTTCACATTTCATCAGGTTGTAACTCGTATAAGATCTGCGTGGAACTGTTACATTAACATTCGTTAACAATGAAGATAAATTTGTAAAGAAATAATACACAACCAATAAATATTGTGGTAGGAAATTAAAATTAAAATTCAAATGAAATCTTCAAACTTAAATCGAATCAGCAAATAAGGGACGTTTAACACTAAATCTATCTATACTAGAATGTTTAGTATCCAGGTTACATATTTCGGGAAGAAATGACATTAAGAATAGAACTGATAAATATTTTCAATTTGGCGATTCTTAATAGAACTTATCCCATTATTCACTCACGATGGCGATATGATGCTACGGAACCTAACCTTGTTTACCTCGTTTAAGTATAACACTTCCTATTTTTACATTTCTTTTTCATTTCATGTCTATAATCAAAGCAAAGGGAAAAAATATAAAAAGTCGGAAATATGAGTACGAATTAGATAATCTTATCAGTCCGAAATCTGTGTATGATTAATCACATTCAAATTTCCAAACAAATCTGATCAGCATTATTTCAATTACAGTGTTCTGAAAATCAACAAATACATAAAAATAATTGTTCAGACGTAGTTCTATGTAAATGGTAGAAGGTAATCAGTTAAATTAATTTCAGGGTACAATAAATATAAATATATTAAGCTTCCAAAAACGATATATTTTATTCATGCTATCGCACGTAGAGAGAATAAAATCCATGACGTAATATAATTGTGGCAGCCTTGATATTATTATATCCATATACAGTTCCTAAGCATATTATAACGACCCTCAGAACCATCCCTTTAAAGAAAATATTTTAAGAATTATGTATATCAACTTGTGAGTGGATATGTAAATGCCTTGAAATACGATCAAGGACAGTATTGTATATGAAACATTGATTAAAAGTTTGTGATTGTAAGTATTGATATGAGCTACGATATTTGGAGGACAAATTGCGACGGTTTGGACTGATTTATTAAGACAATTTTGTATGTAAATATATTTAATTTAGATTTTAGTGTGTTTTTTGTATTAATTGTGATTTTTTAAATGTGATTTTGATTGTAAGTTGCATTGTCGCCGTTTGAGAAAAATCGAGCGGTTTTCTCTGTATTTTTCTGGAAATTTCTGTAGTGCCTATATAAAGCGAACTGCAGAGAGGAGTTTTATTTTCAAAAGTTAAATTTGAAGGAGTTGCAAATTCATTTAACATTAGAATCGCTCGAGCATTTGTTTACGTTCGCACTGGATCGACTGATGCCTATGTGTGTTTCTGTTATTGTGAAGTGAAGCTTTCGGAAAATAAACACAAGTGACAATTAATTCCTCAGACTTGATTCTTCAAGAAACTAAATATCGATATGACAAACAAATCATTGCAATTATCCGTTTTTTGTGATTAGGACCTTTGATTTGCATTTATATGTGCGATTTTGTCCTTTTGCTTTAATGGTAGCTATTTAGGGTTCATATCTAAAGTCAAAAGTATCTGTATTCCTAATAGCTTCACTGTCTGTCCGTTACGGGCCTCAAGTTCATAAACGAAATACGTGTCAGATTTCAAATCTGCACATGTTTGGTGACTTATCGGTCCTAACTCGGATATCGTTTACGAAAATGTGGGTTATATGGAAGTAAAGGGATAAAAAAGTTTGCCTCAGCATTGTGAATTATAGGTGTTTGAATCTCCTTACGTAGAGGACTAACATATTTTATTTTTTCACTGGAAGACAGAGTGGTCGGATGGCTCAGTGGTTAAAGTGTCGGAATCAATATTAAGAGGTCACGGTTCGAATCCCCTATGGCACATCTTGCTGTGTAATTTGAAGTAGGCCAGAACGCTTCCATGGTTTGGATGTAACGTTAAGCTGTAAATGCACTATACACGGTAGGATTGTAGGGTTGGTTTAATTATCCACGACAAGTAGCGCATTGTGTCGCGAATCGAAAACATTATCACTTACGCGAGAATGAAGGCTTTCATGGCGTATCGATGATATGCAGTCTTCACGGGTTCCCCGCCTTATAGTGTTGAAGAAAGACAACAACGAGCTTTCGGTGGCTAGCTCTTCCGCCATCTTCAGGTCTGATGTTATGCGGAGAACCCGTGAAGACTTCACAATATCACTTACGGCCGAATATTTCGGGATCTCACGGTTAACAATGCAATGCAATGATTTGATATTTGACTGGAAATTAAAGATATGAACGGCCTTTAAAGTTATTAATTTTAGACATTTTTCGTAGCTGGTCTGTCCCAAATTCGATATTACGTATGCACTTGGAGTTTGTATAACGTTAAGATTTTAAAGGAAGAATAATATAAGCACGTGTACCTAATATACTTTGTAAATTGTAAGAAAAACAAGCAAAAGGTTTTTGTGTTGAGGTTACTTTGGCAAATATTAAAATTATTTCATTTAATGTGATCTTAATTCATAGTGCTTACAGCCCGATATTCCTACAATAAATGTGACTGGAACGATCATAGTGGTACATTAGCATAAGCGGTAACGTGGCGGGGTGTTGGGGAGCCGTGGAGCAGGGACTACTATCAAACATGAAAAAGTGATTAATTTTTGTAGCAAACGATTTCTGTCTAACCTGCCATATGTGATAATATGTGTTTAGAAAAATGCGGAAGACTCGACTGACAACTAGTTTACAGTAATTATGTAAAAGAAAATTTTAAGTACTTGCAGTGGAATCACGAAAATCATGTTGGAACTAATTGATTTGTTCAAAATTTGATGCTGGTTTTGTTTGATTTTTATTATGCATTAAAAAATAAATAGCATGATGTGTAGATTTAAAAAAAAATAATATATACTAACTTTCTTCTCTGTTACCATCCTTTTGTCATATTTTTAGTTTGATTTTCTACATTAATATTTCATTTCCTGTATTAGTACGTGTACGTAAGTACCAATCAGTTGCACATACATATCCAACAACGTCCCAGTTATGAGAATATATGTTAGATGTCAGCATTTAGATCCGTCGTGAGTGGGACCGACGCGACGTGTCTGCCCAGGTTGTACATAACAGCTCTCGCCCCCTGCGATCTGCGGTGCGGCCTCCCGCCGGGCAGTTGTGTCGGGCTGGGCTGTTGTTGCCGACCAGCACGCAAAGGGCGGGGGCAGCCTCACCGCAAAGCCATGAATCATTTATACTGCAGCTTTGTGCTTTAACTCGGTGCGAAATATAGGCCAGCGGCCGTCTGAACACTTCAGGTCTCGTTTGCGAAACCGAAAGCTTGTTCTGATAGGCCCGTATTCTTCAGCTTCGAGTTGTACCCACAAAACCCATGGTTAAACTCTATCATGTTTGTCGTTATAATGTTGTCTTACCCAGGCTGAGTGGAAGGAATGCAACACTACTATTCGTTTTAAGAAATTAAAAACAATTTTGTATCGAGGTTGTCAGATAAAAGTAAATTATCGGGCATACCATGTTCCTATTCCGAAATCTGGTCAGAGAAGAAGCAGAAAATCTGAAAAAAGTAAAATTAAATTTCTCGGAAGCAGAACAGAATAATTGACTAGAAGGTTAGGAGCACAATGAAGGAAAAATACCTGCAGGAATGAATAGTGAACTAAGACTCAAATCGTATAAACTTGTTAATAGAGCTTAAGAGCTGGGAATAATAGGGAAAATACATGAACCAAAGATACAACATAAAAGACCCAGGAGGATAGATAACTGAAAGGAGTGTATGTTAAAGAGAGGAAAGATATGGACCAAAGCGGTGACGGGGAGTCGTTTGGAAGATAGAGAAATAATTCTCTCCGTACCACGAGGAAATCAGTCCCATTTGTGTACATCAAGTAATTTTACCAAGAACGGTAACACCATAAACGAAAGGAGTAGGGGCCATAGAGTCACCTTCAGTGTAATGGTGGGAAATGCTAATCGCGCAATAGACTTCATCCTATCTCAATATGAAACATGTTTTTCCAGAAAAGCCGTCCTGTAAGATATGAAATTAGAAACAGAACTTCTACTGGGAGTAATAGAATTAAAATTACAGTTCTTCAGCAATATTATTGGCAGTAAGATAAAATAACCCTGATGTATATGTTTCGTATTATGACCAGAAAGCAGAAAGTTATTCGTAAGACGATGTTCCACTTTTTTTTAAAAAAGGAAATATATTATCCTTTACTGATCTAAAAGTTAGAAAGACCATAGCATCTGAAAGTGGGACACTACCCATTCTATATCAGCCTGTTTTTTTACTTTCCAACCCTATTTGTAATATATGTTTTTGTACAGTACTTTTTCGGCACGCGATGTACATTGTAATCGTATGTACCGCCGATTATATAGTACTACAGCTGTCGCAGATAATGTAAAAGCCAACAACGCTGCAGTAGGTGTACAACCCCTAATAATATCAAACACTGCACATCAAGAAACCAAGACTTGCGTCTACTGTAAACTATTTATCCACACATTGTTCCCGCCACGAATACAGATAACATGATGAAAGGAATAAAATCCGAACAGTTATGAATCCCCAGAACTGTTCTCTACAGTTTTGCGTTGATACGTGCAGGTTGGAGAACTCATTTTTCAATTCTGAAACTTCATCCATCAACCACTATATACCCTATCGTTCACCTGAAAAGTAATTTATTCCGCACACAAGGCTTCTCTCTGCTTCTACATCTCATAAAATTAGCATCTTCATACCACCGTAAAACCAAGGCCATCTTGATGAAGACCAAACAGGTAACCGCACTAAGCCAACAGAAAATACGCCCATTGCTAAATCTGGTACGAAAGGAACCTCAACAATACTATACTTACTGTAAAGTAGAGATGGTTTCTTATGAAAAATAATCAATAATTCTTATGTACCAGTAAATCAAACACAATTCATAATATATTACAACTATCAGAAAACATTATCTACTCTGGCAATTAATGACGCTTCCCCGTTAGTCGAAATAATTCTAGTTTTTTCCACGCTTTATACTAGCTTGACCTGTATGAATGCACCGGAATCTTTGAATTTAATTTTCACCCACTTTCAGGCTTCGGAATTGTTTGAATTTTTGCACGCATATTAAGAACCGATGACAATATACTAATTTCAGAGATATGGCCTGGTATTCTCACTACTTTGATAGTAACAATATAAAATATTAGGGTATGTGCCGGAAGTAGGTTGAGGCCAAATGCTTTGTTGTAGTAGTTTGTATAAATCGCCTTTAGCAAAGCGAAAGCGTCACTGGATACGTATATTACAGTGAAATACTAATCGATTTTAAAAATTGAAAGTGCTGACACTGTTTTTTTCACAGATTGATATAATATAATACAGAAGTTAATATACTACGATATATCCACTGTCCTTGGTAAATTTATGTTTGCTTTGAGTTTATTATATGTGCGTTTAACGTATTGACGTTGATAATAGTTTACAGAACATTCTAACTTTCAAACGATTTTACTGTCTTCCTAAGGTGACCACTTGTATACAATTATCAAGTTTTTCACTGATTAAAATTTCTTGAAGTAATTTGAATGCCATTTGAACTTTTCAAGTTTTATGTTATGGATTTCTAAAGTCTAAGTAAATAACATCTTTGCAATAAAATACTCTCTGGTGTCCAGCCAGATGGTTTTCTATAAATCCGACGTTTCGACAGTTACAAGGGTTCAGGCATGGATATTCATACGAATCTCAGTTGGTGGGATATATGCAAGATATTTCAAATGAAATGGACAAGGGAGGCCTAATTGATAGTGTACCACTAGATCTGTCAAAGGCGTTTGACAGATTGAGCCGTAAAATGGTAGTAAATGAGGTAAAAACTATTGGAGTGGATGAGAAAGTGATTTGCTGGGTAGAAGAATTTTTAAAAGGTAGAAAACAGAAAGTTAGGGTAGGAAATGTAGTATCAAAAGAAGTGGAAGTAAAAATGGGTGTGCCACAGGGTAGCGTATTGGGACCATTGCTATTCATTATTCTAATGAATAATTGTGTTGATTGTTTACTATCTGAAATTAGATTGTTTGCAGATAACATAATGCTGTATAAAAGAATCAAAACGATAGAGGATTGTAAACAGTTGCAGGGTGATCTAGACAGGATATCTAGTTGGGTTGGTAAACATGGGATGAAGATAAATGCAAAGAAGAGTCAGCTTATAAGATACACAAATAAAAAACAAAAGGTTAATTATGAATATAAGGTGGGGAAAGAATTGCTTGCTGAAGACTTGAAATGTAAATATCTTGGCATTACTTTTGATACCAAGCTTAACTGGGCAGGATACATTGGACAGGTGGTAGGAAAAGGTTTCAAACTTATGCATTTGTTGGAGAGAGTGATGAGGGGATGCACGAGAGAAGTAAAGGAATTGGGTTACAAACTTTGGTCAGACCATTGCTCGAATATGGAAGTGTAGTATGGGACCCTCATTTTACTTATCAAATACAGGAGTTGGAGAGGTGGCAAAAAAAAGGCTGCTAGATTTGTTTCTTTAAATTATCGCAGAATGCAATCAGTGACCGACATGATAAAGGAGCTGGAATGGGATTCATTTGCAAGACAGGAGGAGGATGAGGAGGGTCATGGGAGTGTACAGGGCATATACTGGCGATGAGGCATGGAAACATATTGCAATAGGTATGAAAAGTAGTGCATGGAAGGGAAAAGATGACCATGACCACAAGCTGGCACTCGATTTCAGGCACAAGGGTGTGGGAAAATTCTCTTGTTTAGGTAAGGGTGTCAGGGATTGGAATGAGTTACCAAGAGAAATGATGAATAATTTACCAAAAAAATTGAAGGAATTTAAAGATAAAATTTGTAAAGGGCAAATGTAAGTGGCTGCAGCATAGTGGGAAAATGGGTGTGTAGGGAAATTGCCACCGGAGCCTGTGCTCCATTGCAATTAAATTAAATTAAGAAATTAAAGTTAGCTCTGCTGTCTTCATCAGGTATCTTCTAGCTGTCGTAAGATAGCAGAGCCAGTTATCGAAACGTCGTGTTCATACAACACCATCCGGCTGGACTCCAGAGAGGATTTTATTGCATCAGTTCACCGGTAAAGTCTCCACTCACACACACACACACACACACACACACACACACACACATATATATATATATATATATATATATAATCTCTCGTTTGGTAACAATCTGAACTAAAAAAGGTAAAATAATCATTAAATATAAAGATTATGTTCCTCAGCTATAAGATGTCCCCCAGTTGAATATAACTTACTTTTTTTATAATAAACTTACGATAAGAACAAAGAAGTTACTCTCTACTTATTTTTCATAGTAACTCAGCCTTTACGAATAGCTAGAGATAAAAAATATAAGACAACTGATATTTAGCACACCGCGCTTCTTTTACATTAAAGTTAATTTTTGTTCAATGACTTTGATCTTACGCTTATTAAAAAAAATTAAGTTAAACTGAGCTGTGGTATATCGTATCGCTGTTGAACATAATCAAGATTATTTTAACGTTTTAGTTCCGATTTCTACAAAAAAACGAGTTTTTTAACACATTTTTACTATTGTCTAAATGATATAAGACGTTCAGACAAGTGACACGATCAACTGCACCCATATTAAGTCTACAGGCTAGAAGACATTCAGACAAATGGCACGATCAAGTTTAGGTTGTAATTACCTATTTCCGAC
Organism: Vandiemenella viatica; assembly: GCA_031002005.1. Lineage (NCBI taxonomy): Eukaryota > Metazoa > Arthropoda > Insecta > Orthoptera > Morabidae > Vandiemenella > Vandiemenella viatica. The sequence goes on along the minus strand of JARYHS010008074.1, from coordinate 101,616,115 downwards.
GATCGTATTGGCAGAAATTATTTATGGCATTGTAGCGGTACAGCGATCTAGAATTAAATCGGCTAAACAATGATATCTTTATACCGGATTTTCAAGAAAGATACAAAGAGGTTTCATCAAAGTTTAACTTGTGTTGTGTTCGCATGTGAAACCAGTGCACCGTGTGTGAGGAGATTGGAGTGGCAGGTCAGGGTAAGTGGCCCAAATCGATGGCCGCCAGACCTTGAGCCTGCAGCGCGTGTCGATTGAAGTCATTTGCGTGTAGAGACTCGCTTTGCGGGCGCGAGTAGCTGTGACCACGAGCCGAGTAATCGATTGTGGACGGTCAACTCACAGTGCGTGCACTGCGTAGGTGGCACTTGATAATAGACCTTAAACACGCTTTTCTTAGATCAGCTCAATTAGGCATCGTTTTAACTTTGCTTTAAATCAGATGTTTTATACCTGTTCGTGTTACTTACAGTATATTCTTTTCGTTGGATTAGTTACTAAGGAGGTATATGTGTTTTTAAGTTAAAAGTAGGACGGTATAATTATAGATTCCACGGGGGTGTGCCTTTACACAGGAATAAGTTTCAAGTCATCTCAGCTACTTGCTTCAATCCATCGAAGGAATTTATCAGAGAGTAATATATATACGAGGGTGAGTCAAATGAAAACCTTAAATTTGTAATAAAAAATCGAAATTTCGCGCCGTTATCCTGTAAGTTGGTAAGCGTGCTACAAGCAGCGTGCAGAATGGACTGTAGGTGACAGCATAGTGCAGATGCACAAATACCGTCGCAGTATCAGTATAAAGATGGCTGCCCCACTTGAGACTTGTACCAGTGAAGAACAGCGTTCTGTTATTCGGTTTTTGAGTAGTGAAGGTGTGAAACCTATTGAAATTCATCGAAGAATGAAGGTTCAGTACGGTGATGCATGTTTGTCACATCAGCAAGTCTTTTGCAACATGACAATGCAAGGCCCCACACTGCCCGTACAACAGTTGCAACAATCACAGACCAGCATTTTGAGTGTCTTCCTCATCCACCATACTCACCAGACCTTGCCCCAAGTGATTTCCATATGTTTGGACGACTCAAAGAAGCAATGGGAGGAAAGAAGTTGCGTTCTGATGAAGAGGTACGCCACGCGGTGCATGAGTGGTTGCGCGGAGTACCAAAATAATTTTTTTTAAAGGAATTTATGCACTTTGTAAGTGCTAGAGGACTTGCATTGAGCGTGAGGGAGATTATGTTGAAAAGTGATACAGCTTTGTACCACTTCTGCACAATAAATAATATTTAAACAAATATTTGTGGTTTTCATTTGACTCACCCTTGTATATGTATATATATAAAACAAGAAACATTTTCTTATGTAATCAAAATGACAGTATGAGGTCACTGCTGAAATTTTGCTAAAATGCCTATTTCACCACACAATTAAAGTTGACATATGGCAAACAAAGAGAGCTAAAACAGATTTTGGGCAGTAATACAACACGTGTGAGAGGACAAAGATTTTTTTATTATGTCTAAACTCAAGAAATTAAGTAATTATAAATTGAAAGTAGAAAACGTTAATTTAATTTTATTACTTGGGAACAAGGTTGGTTCAGTTCATTAGAGGTGGGTGAGAATGGCTTCAATGAACATGAAGTTAATTCGGCTGAGGCTTTTAGAAGTATTCTACACGGCATTCGCTTCCATGATTTAGGGAGACCATGAAAACTGGTATCCGTGTAAACAGATCTAAAGTAGCACCCGAGTTCTCACAAAAGCCAGGACCCAACGTTAAGTCCACACCCAAAAGTCTCGGCAGAAAACAAAGTTTTACACAGTCAAGTTTACTGAAGATTAGAGATTTCATCAGCGATATATAGCGCATAATCAGCATGCGATTTTAAGAATCTGTTGGTAGCACCATAAAATTTGTAAATAAATTTTCAAATATTTTATTCCAAGTCATTAAGTATTAGTGAAATTTTATGACATCAAAAGTTTGGGTATAAGTATTCATTCCAGCCGTAAGAAACTGGTGTCTTGGATTCGTTGTTGTAGAACCGGAAGACTGCTATAATGTCAGCATGTGAGAAACCACGGTCTGTTAATCACATTATTTGTTCTTGAGACTAACAAATTTAGATAAATCCCTAAACTATGCGGAGAATTTATGAAAATTATGCGTAGTACTGACTTCATGTAGCAGTTTCCTCCAATTTATTCACCCTGAATTTGACTAATTATCATAACACTAAACAAGAATAAAATGAACACAAAAGTAAAGACATTACTCGAATTGAAAAGCTTAATTTTGTTACACGACGAAAAAATGTTTATAAATAAATATCAAAGGCAATTTACTTTGTTTACCCGAAGGAAATAGGTGTTTTACTAAAAATAAAATAATGAGTAGTATCATTGTGACTTTTTCATACGTATGATCATACTGAGATGATTACTTCTCAATGTAGTTAATTGCTATGACGATTGTTGCACTGTTTTATAAACCTTCTACCGGTACCGACAAATATAACAGTAGAGCAAGTGATGTTTGTTCATTCACAGTTAACTGAAATTAATAATAATGTGTATACTCTTTAACGTGGCATCTTTGTACCGTCAGCACATCATTTTACAGGTATTTTTTCTCTATTATATGTGAAGAGTGTTACCTATCAGACAGGATTTTTTCCAAAATTTTAGGAATTTATGGTTTGCCTCGGCAGCATTTTGACTATATGGAAAGGGTCATCGAGACATGGGTGGCAGTTTAGGTTTGGTGGTTTCCCGTCTTGTGTTGGCTATACTTTAGCCTAAATTAAGCACATGCAAATATTCGCAATACTGTAGTTGATAAGAAGATACTGGGAGCTTGTTGGATAGCTGAACTGTTTAAATTCATCAAAACTTTCTGGTGAGGGGTAGAGGATGCCAGAGTTGTGCTGTGGATGTACGTAACTCAGCTGAAGAAGAAAGTCTTTGGTTTGTACACGATAGTTGAAAGATGTTAAGTACCGACGCGGTTTCACAACCATTTTCTAAACATCTAAGCTGATTAACAGGTGGAGATTAGTTTAAAGTTTGTCTGAATATTTTCATAAGCATTTTTATACTGGCGAACATTCAGGAATCCAGCTGTGACAACTTTTCTTAGTAAATAAAATTACCAGTCATTCCAGAAAACTTCATCATTTCTGATAGACCACACAACATACGTCTATCGCACCAGCATTCCATCATACAATTGACCAAACATACGTCTTAATTTCTTTGATACACTATGCCTAGTAAAATATTTTTTGTTGTATATTTTTTAAACTTAATTCGATTTCGTCTACTGTAAGTGATTTTTATTTCATCAAACATAATTTACGTCAGATTGAAAATAAAACTAAACCCCATCACTTGTGAAACAGTTAATTATCATTATTATTTTTTATTGTTTATCAACAGTAAGTCTCAGTGATACCCCGAGCCTTACTGCACTAGCGCTTCATAAGAATAATTCATGTTAGTTCACCTCTCAATAATATAAACAGATGACCAATCTTAAGCGTCAAAGAGCAGGCACACACCTGACGAACATCTGATTTCTGTCATCTGTGATAAAACATTCACACATTCTACGTTTTATCAGTATTAACATAAATATTAAACGAAACAAAAAAATAACAATGAATTCTAACGGTAATACAGGGTGTCCCAGAATTATCTTTACAACTTTAACATTGAATAAATTATGTTTGGAACGAGATATCACAATGCAGTTTTTTGCATGTTACAGAGTACCTCTCAAAGTTTTTTTTCTGTTTAATTTCAGGTGCAGTTTGGTGACAAGTAGGTAGTTACATCACATTTATTGAAAATGTACACCCCACAGGAAAAAGCTCAGTGTGTTTTCTGGTTTATAGAGACAAGGGTTACCTAACATTCACGACATTCAAATTTGGGGTTCTGAACCTCCGCATGCATTTAGAGAGAGAGAGAGAGAGAGCGCGACAGCCCAATGGATAATGTGTTGTGCGGTGTTATACACAACCAAATCATTGGCCCCTTCTTCTTTGTTGAGAAGACAATCAAAGGCCCAGTTTACTTGGATAAGCTAACAAAATTTGTTGTTCCCCAACTGGAAGTCCTTCAACCAACAGTCATCTTCCAACACCTCCGCATTGGGCTCATGATGTCCGTAATTTTCTAGATAAACAATTTCCTGGTCGGGGTCCAATTGACTGGCCGCCTCGTTCACCTGACATAACCCCCTTGGATTTCTTTCTTTGGGGATATGTAAAAGTCATCGTGTATCAAACCCCGGTTAGAAATTTGGCAGATCTCAGGCAGAGGATTTCTGCAGATATTACGACAATTGATCAAGGGATGCTCCAAAGAAGTGTGCTAGAGACAGAAACAAAACTTTGAGAGATACTCTTCAAAATGTAAAAAACTTCATTGTGATATCTCGTTCCAAACATAATTTATTCAATGTCAAAGTTGTAAAGATAATTCTGGGACACCCTGTATAGTGACAGGTATAAAACATGCATTCAGTAACCAAATAAAATTATTCCAAATTTACAGTAGGGCTTAACAGAATGAATAGACTGGAACGAGATTCTCAAACACCGGAATTAAATGTAGATAACTACTTGAAAGAAACGGGTTAGACTTAATGCTTCATTTTAATCTGATAGTATTCTAAAACGTTTAGTACCAGTTACGAATAAGTAAAAAACCTAAACCAGCTTCAAAGTTTGTTATAAAGCTTTAAACTCTTTTAAAATTTTTAATTTCAAAATTGTTCTGACGATACATTTAATGCAAACTCCTAAAAGAACATTGTTAAGTAAGGATGATATACACTGAGAAAAACAAAGTCTCTACATGAGTTATCACGATCGTAAAATCTGTAACGTGCTTTATGCACTTTCCATGTTTCACTTGTGAAGCTTTGTGGCGGTGGGAACATAATTTAAAGGGAATCGTGGAAAATAAATACGACACGTGTGGAGAAAATAACAGTACTTATAGAGACTGCTTTATATTTGCTTTACAACTTGAAACCATACGTTAAGAGTATTTGTAAATACAAAAATATATTAAGAGCTCGTATATTGTATCCAGAAGCGTTTTCATGATCTTTTACTGTCTACAGAATTAATATGACACCTTTCTTTGAGTTCAGTTCAGCCGGAAATTGCGGAACAGGCTTTGAAGTATTCTATCCCACCACACTGTAGTGATTCATTGCTCGTAAAATTCGTAATTTCTTTATTGCACCATGAAAAATACTCTCATGACAATATATCGAAACAAGTCGCCAGCCATTTGTTTCACGCGCTCGTAACTTGTGGCGTAGTGCCAACGAGGGAGACGGATTCATTGCTCTACAGTAAACAAGCGAGCGGTGACGTGTAACGGAGAGAAAGATGGCAGCCCGCGATAAGGCCGGCATCGCGTGCAGCGGCGCCAATACGGACGTCTGTAGTTCATATCCGGCCTCGCACTTCCAATCCAACTAATTACTGCGCTGTGATTAATGGGATGGAGATGGAATGAGCCGGCCATGGCTGCAGGCCCGTAGCTCACGTCCGTGAATACATGAGAGTGTAGAGTGGGAGAAAGCTACTGCCTAGCATCAAAAAGGTAGCAGTTACTGAATGTTCGATTAAATCACGGCGAATCACGATGATTAATGTGCCGCCACTTACGTAACACCTAGTAGATTTCGTAGCCGTAATTACTGATGCTTCACATTACATCTATTATGCTCCCATTCTCTCCCAAATTTCAACTACGATATTAGATTTTACTCAAGGACAAAACTTTCTGCTGAATCTCCAACAGTATTCTAAATCTTGGATGAAAGTGGACGGCATTAACACCTGAACAAGATTCAAGGCCGGAGATCAAAATGTTTCAAGGCGGTGGAAGCATAATATCTCGTGATCATGTAAAATCAGTATCGCCAACATGTAAAAGTGACTGATGAAAATGACTTTGGTTTACATTGTTTTGCGTTTCGCTTATCGTTTAAACGGTTAGCCAAAATAATTCCAAAATTAAAAAGAAATATTGACTCACTGTTTCTTTGAAAACTGTGCCGATGATCAATTAACATTTTTAAAACGAATGACTTTAGATAAATTAATATTTTCCATGATCGGATAGAATTAATAATTTAGTCTTATTCTCTGGCTCAATAATTCCTTCAATGGCAACATTTTTTGAAAAGAAACATGCAATATTTTTTATAACTACCAATCCTCGATTTAAAATGTTGTCATAAACGATAAATTGGTGTTTTCATTAATAAGAATTGCAGACAATATTCTGTGATGGCTAGGTCTATGTTTCATAATTTAACGTGGTTGTTTTGCTGAACGGTGAGATGCTTGTGCATAGAACACCGGTGCTATGGTTGCCGAGAAAATCGTTTCTTTATGTTTTTTTCCGAACGGAACGTTTCAAATGGAAAACTTGGTAATATCAAGAAATTCCATAGATCTGCGTAATTGTTATAAGAAATTAATGTTCTACTTTCTTTTAATTCGTTGCAATGTAGCGCTTTGTCAAAGACTTAATGATAATTAGAATCGTTGATTAATTTAAAAGAAGCACATCTCAAAAACAGTCCCAAAAAACCATTTATAAGGTGACTAATGCACATGATAATGAGGATGAATCGTATTAAGACTCAAATGTTCTTTAAATTTCTGTCGTTGTTTAATGGTGAATAGATGTCGCCATGGTTTTGTCTTCGTGAATGTATCAATGCTAATATCTACAGAGCATGGATGCTGAATATTGTGAGACTGGTTCATATTTTACTACATTGTGTTAGGATTTAGGTAACTATCGCGTCCTAACATTTTTGATTTCATAATTTCATTGCACTATGAGATATAGTTACTTTTTTTACTGATTGGATACATATACATACCCTAGGTTTTGGAATAGCGAATAAAAGCAGTGTTTCAAAAGCTATGATGGCGTATAACCTGAACAAGGTTTAGGCAAAACGAATTAAAGGTATGTTACTAATTTTTAGGTAATTTTCAGACGCAGGCGACATATTGTAATTATTTGCCTTTATAACAAGATGTTGTATGAAGTGAAACACTGCTCTGTATTTTCAGAGTGATAAATAAATTTTCTATAAAAATAAAATAAAAAGGGCGAAATAAATGAGCATCTTCACTGTAATAATTGTCGGTGCTATTACTTATTGTGATGGGTAATTCTTGCAACCTAGTTTCAATTAGTCAGATAATACGTTTCCTGAAACAGCACTGATGAAGATTAGCACTAATGAAGATTATTGGCGGTAAAATTGTACTTCAGTTTAATATAGAACAAGCATTATAGCATACTTCACAAAACAAAACCAGCTATATCACAGAATAAGTGTAAATTTATTGTCTCTCAAAAATTCCGTCAATGCATGGACATGAGACATGGACTCTTGGATTTACTGTCAGAGGCTTCAACTAAGCCCGACACTACTAACTTTTCCATTAGTGATCCTTTAGTGACATTCCATGTTCGATTATTGAAACATGTGTCCGATACACGGTATAAACACCGATATTGGTCTGATTATTAAGGTCAAAGATAGAAAGATTAATTTAAAAAAAGTTCTAATGATTGTTATTGTAACTAAGCTGCCAAAGGGTATCTAGATATACAAAACTATTGATCACAGTAATGTGTGTAGAATACGGGTTTACTATTATTATTAATAATATTGAAGTCATCTCTCTCCATTAAAAATATTCCAGTCAAGATAAAACTGAATCTTTTTCCGTACCATCGAATGTAGTAATCGCAAAATCTCACAGTCAGTTATTGCTTCTTGAATGTTGTTTGGGTTTGAGGTTCGCATTGCATTTAAATAGCTACCATGAGCTTAGACTATATACTGCATACCAGGCCATTTTAGCATCTATCTATCATCTGATATAACAATTGAAAAATGTTCTACAAACAAATCAAAGCTTTTAAGAACAGAAATATTAGCAGTGCTTTGAAAAGTCTCGAACCTTTGATAAAATACACATACTTACCATATTTCCCTATAGTTTTCTTCTTATCTCATTTTTTACTTATCAGATCTCCGTTATCTGTATATTTTCATATTTCCCGACCGATTGTGACCATATGAAATAAAAAATTTAGGTAAGTTCGACGCTGTTTACGTGAAGATAATTATTAATCCGCCGGTCTGACTATACACATATATAGTAGAAACCATTGCTGGGAGATATCCTCCAGTCATTCAGAGTATTTCCATACTTGTATTTCATTGTTTAAATATGCTTCATTCCAACCATAATTTTCTTTGTTTAGTAAATTTATTTCACCATCTGTAATAGCCAGCTGATAAACACGCAGCCCTTAACTGAAGACTTCAACCTTCTCAATCATTCTTTGGGGCTTGAATTACAAAAAAATTATGGTTACTAGCAAAATGTTTTGAGTTTTCTATACGGTATCCCATGCAACCGGTCTGACATATCGTCGGGAACTGATTCAGATCTGCAGTCGTCATCCTGCGAGTTGGCGCCACGTCTGAGCATCCTCAGAAGGGGATTCTAGTGATCGGGAGGTCAAACATTAGGAGATGTGGTGACCCTTCACCTATAGGGAAATAGTGGATCGTTCATGGAGGAAATGCACTGTTTATTCGATGTGTATTCCGTGTGGTCTGATTAGAGATATCTATCAGATCATCCCGGATGACAGTGAGCGAAGGGGATGAAGCCAGCTGCAGATGATAGCGCATGTTGGCACCAATGATACTTGCCGCCTCGGGTTGGAGGTCATGCTCCAGATCTTCGGTGGTTGGCTGAAACGGTGCCTGCAAGAAATCGGTAGAGTTAACATCGTTGGCAAAATAAATTGTGAGCATCTGATTCGAAGCCCTGTTGAGGGTCTAATTCAGAGGATATGATTATATTACATATTGTCGTCCTGGAAAAGTCCTTCGTCGTTTTTTGACATGAAGATCACGACTGTCTAAAAACTGTTTTTCATCTAGCTGAACGTAACCATTTCCATTCAATAGTCGCTTCTGTTTGACGAGAGGCATGTCTATGCCATACAAACACAGACTGTACCAGGGTGGTGGTAACTTTCATTCCACGTTAAATCATATTATGCGGCCAAAATCACGACAGGAAACCTCACGAAAATGATAGCTCCAACACTGCGCGGCACAATTATACGTTTCTTCCGCGGTACTGTGTTTTGCTTATGGCTTTACGCCTCTTCGACGACGAGGTCATTAGAGGAGGGAAAGGACTGAGGACAAGGAACGGGAAGGAATTTGGAGATGACCTTTTGAAGGAACCATACCGGCATTCACTTGGAGTGATTTTGGGAAACCATGGGAAATCTGGATTGCCAGATGGGGATTCGAACCCACGTCCTCCAGAATGCGAGGCCAGAACGTCATAAAGCAGTTGTTATTTTATATGTTTCGCCTACAGTGTCAGGAATAGTGTGAAGACATACTAGGTACTTAAAATCATCAAAGTCAATAATTACAATTTTATACTACATCTCAGTAACTTAATTTCTGTCTTGTCTTTATTTCTACGAACCTACACTACGCTTCAATACACCAGACATGTTCGAAATATTCCAACCAGTTTTCAGTGTGCCTTGTGTGCTGTGTGATTCTATGTCTCAAATATTTAAATTCTGATACCTGTTCCAGGCAGATTTCTTCCACACATATTTAACTTTCGTTGGCAGGATTGGAGACCATTTATCATCCTCATACTTAAAAGAAAGTGTTGCTATGGGAGGTCTGAAAGTTGTAATACGCATATAAACCCCAAACAGGTGGTTGTTCTGTTAGGCTGTGACACTAAGAATTTATCTTTTGAACTGTTAAATAAAACATGTATGCTTGTACCTATTATCCCAAGGAGGTATTCAAATAAATTTGAATAATCTATTTTCTAGTGTGACAGCACGAAAATTCCACTACCTACATGTTCTGAAGCAGTGAATTGTGTATACATTGTTGTTAATTTTACTTTGTTGTAACTAGCAGCATTAAAAATCAGGCAGTTTCCTTCCGGAGCCAAGACCGGACGAGGTAACCCGACGTGCAACGGGACTGCGCAATCCAAGGACAGACCACACTGCACTGAGAACTCCAACGCACAGGGGTTCAAAATTAGAATATAGTGGACATTCGAACTTGAGTCATAATATCGATAAAAAAAAATTGTTATCTTCAACTTTTGATAAAAATGTGACCTTTACACTAAAAAAATGTATGGGAGGAAATCTATTTTTTTTTCACGGCCCTATATCAAAGGGTCAATGCAAACGATTACGACATAAAAATTTTTGATAAAAATGAGTCCTACACACTTAAAAAAATATTTTCTCCTATAGAATGTTTTACAATTTATTTTTTGAAGTGAGAATGACTCATTATTATCTAAAATTAAACAAAACAGCACAGCAAAAGCTATCTAAAGCCTTTTTTTTTTTTTTTTTTTTTTTTTTTTTTTTTTTTTTTTTTTTTTTTTTTTTTTTTTTTTTTTAAGTGTGAAGGATTGATTTTTATCAAAAGTTTAACGTAACATCTTTTGATCAGCACAGAAAATGCTATCTAATGCAAGTGTTTGGATAGATATTACTTTAGTTCGAATGTCCACTATCTTTTAAACCTGAACCACTGTGCAACTCCATAGAACATTCAAAGTCCATGCCCTGACCACGCTACATTCACGTATACGTCCGGCCAATGGCCGGCACCCTTTCCCCGTAACCAGGCTTCGTAGAAGCCAGTAAAAACAAAGTATCTGCGTCAGTTGGTGAAGTGAATTTTGGAGCAAGACTTCAAAAGTCTTTGAGTAATCATAGTATTAGGCAATTCTATAACTATTATACCAACCACTGACTCAGAAAGACGTACCATTCTTCCATTCTCAGAATATCTCTGAGACGTGTAGCATTTTGTCACAGCTTTGAAGTGTATTAACTAAATAGTTTATACCTTTTTTCAAGTTAAAATAAATTAGACTTAACTAAATCCATTAACACTCATTTTAAGAAGTTATCTACCTTACATTAGTTAAGTTATTGCCTCTCTGTTCCATACCCAAAGCTTACAGACGCCGAATGGAAACTCTGAAAATGTAACAGACAGAAAACTGAGATAAACGGATCCACCATTCAGGAAAATTGCATCATCTGGCTCGATCAACCTCGCAACAACCTTTTTTTACCCTTGCTTGTATCTGTCATTAAAATCGATCCCAGAGAGTGGTAACGCTAGTGCCAAGAATTCTGAAGGACGGGAGGTGATTACTTGTCCAGTGATCGAAAGTTCGATTTTTGTGGATTTCAGAAACAACCCTAGAAGCATTAGTTACATAAAACGGCCAAATTCCTTTCCGTTCCTCGACAACCCACCCTGTCCCATGGCTGATATAGCGACTTTGACGTCGATGAAACACGATACCTACAAAAAACTGCCATTAAAAAAGGTTCAGTAGTGTTTCTTGTGATATTACTAAGGCCAATAATGCAACCGTTAGACTTTAAAGTTAAGCATATTTCTCCCTCTGAGATTAATAAATCCTTAAAGCACTTCAAAGTAATTTTTAAATAGGTACCATTTCTTTCTCATAATCTTGTGCGTGGAAAACGCAGAACTAATATAATTTACATTGTAATATAAGCTTCCTTTGATTAAACCTTGGAAACTCTGTCAGTCAGAAGTTTCTGGTTGCGCAAGGCGACGCCTATGTTGCCCCTCGTTTTGTGTGGGCCGTTGTTAGCGACGGTGCTTGGCGGGCAATTCATCACGGCAGGCGCTGTGCGACAGACCAGACGGCTGGTAATGGCTCGCGGTCATGAACGTACCGAGGCGAGGCGCGCACCTGCGAGCACGCATACCAACACTCCGCAACAACACAGCTCCACAGCCGGCCCAGCTTCACACGCCTTTGCAGTTCATTAGTTATACCTTGAACGATTTGTTCCAACTCATTAACAGACACAAATAGTCTGCAAATAATGCTCTCGGGTGACTAGCCGAGTTATAGAAGTGTTATAATAATCACACAATATTTCGGCGCTCTGAATCGTCGGCGCCATCTTCCGGTGAAGTGATTGTGTGATTATTATAACACTTCTATAACTCGGCTAGTCACCCGAGAGCATTGTTTGTATTCTCAACGCCGAGAAAGACTTCGTAATTATACAAATAGTCTGGATTTTCAACGACCATTCATATTTTTTCCCGATATTCGATATATCAAACGAATGTTCGAATTAGTAAAAATTTCAGCTACAAGTTTTTGACTGATCTTTAATTCAGTTGATTACCTGATGTGATTTTAGTACCGTAGCCACTATGTTGATTCGGTTATGAGTCTCTCTCTCTGTGACTGATCGCCTCAAGGGGATAAAATGGTATTTCAAACAAAATATCTTCATTTCTAAAGTACATTAGAAGTTACACGGGAAGGTCTTATCATTCCTTATTTATCCTCAATTTGAAACTGTTACTAATAAAATGTGTATAGTCCTTCGCCGATAGGTAAAGGTAAATGCAGTGGGTTTTCATAGCTTTCAAGCCGTATTCCCGTAGGATTAGCGTAGGAAAAGCTCGGCATTCCTATTACCTGACCGTAGGCACTAGAGTGGAAGTATCGTGGTCAGCGATACGGTCCGTCCCTTTTTCTTTGCATTCCCGTGGAGTTTCCCCCACGGTGTTTATTTGATGGCGGGTTGGGTGGGCCTGGGGTGCCCTTCGGACATACAGCTTTGAGGAAGAGGCCTCGGCTTCGTCGGGGATTGAACCCCGGTCATCCGGGCCGTGGTCATACGCTGTATCACCTGCGCTATGCAGTCACCCCCTTAGACAATACTTCACCATAATTTAACAAACGATATTGACAGATTGTGGCGCTGCATTGAACGCTTGAACTTGACCATAACTGCTAAGTTGGAATTAAACTACGGTTCACTGTTAAGGTTAACGAATCTACATCTATATCTATACTCAGCAATTAACAAATATTGTGGGTGGCAGAGGGCGCTAAGCACCAATCCTAATTCAGTGCATTCCAATCCCGAACATAACGAGGAAAGAAAGAGTACATAAAAACATCAGTACAGCATCTTATTTCTCTAATCTTATCCCTTCTGTCATTGCGACCTAAATAGGTTGGCGGAAAAAGTATTTCATTAATTAAGGGATTTCGCATATTCTCCAATAAATTAAACTAAAACGTCATCGTCTGTCTGCCAAACAATCCCAGCCCAATTTATATATTAATTCTGTGACAATTTCGTATGTACTGTAACTATCAGTCACGAATCGAGTGGAAAACTAATAGTAATCCACTATTTACCTCTGTATGATGAGGATAATCCGTTTGGCACACAATTTCACACCAGTCTCTTATTCACCAGATAAGGTTCTTTTTCGCATCGGCTCTGTGGGACCAAGAGATACTGGCACCTGATCGTCAGGTTTGTAACTACGAGAGAGAAATGACATGTGCCCTACCTGTAATAGAGCCGGATTTGTCAGATCCGGAGCATTTAGAAACTACTGGTCGAACGTGTGTTGCCATCTGTTTGCGAAACGTATATCTATGTTCAGTTCGTGATAAGTGTATTTTAGTTTTTGAAATTTGTAGTTTATGAGGCAGATATATGGGACCGTCCCAGCATTGCCCATGAATTCATTGTTTCTCAAAGTGGGGTACACGAAACCCTAGGGATTCGCGACAAGATTCCCGCTATGGCGGACTGGCTATCTCATGCGTATAACACGTACAAAATGGTGAATATTGCTCATTGTTGCTAATAGGGGAGCCACAAAAAAAGTCACAATTTTTTTCTGGAGGGGCTTCGCAGCGCATGTGAAATTTTAATATGGATACGTGCAGCTTAAAAGTTTGAGAATAATTGGCCTAGATGATAGCGGGTAACCGCCTAGAAATTGCAGTCAGGAAGACCCGTACACGGGTAGCAGGACTTAACCCAGGTCCTGTTGAACCACCCTAATACAGCGTGGTGGCGCCTTAACGCACGTACTAACACTGATCGGATCCGATTAGGTTTTAATCTTATTTTCTAACTTCATATTTAATCAGTAGGCCTATACAAGGGTATCATCAAACATAGTTTCCGTACATAAAAATAGTAACTTCGCTCTGCTCAGTGATCTTCATTTGTCTCCTGCTCTAGTCCCGGGCCGAGATCTGATTGCCGGTTCTCTCCCAGATCAGCACCTCGGCGTCTCTTCGGCTGCCAATCTGCTTACAACAATCAGCAGTTCATCTTGATTTTCGGGGCATAAATAACATTTAAATCATTTAGATTGCTTAACATAAACTTTCCAATTTGCTAACACACACTTATTTTTCGTACTCTTAAACCCTTTTTTTTTAACTGGAAACAGAAAAAAGGTAAAAAAAAACACAAGCTTTTTCACCGTTATCATCATTGAATCTCTAAATTTCTACCCTTTACAAGAAACTGCAGTAGTTTCCTCCATATGAGGTAATATAACGGGGAGAAGTTGTTGCCTTGAAAAGGAGATATAATCCATGTAAATTTTCTCTTGCTGTTGGAAAACATACAATACTGTGTACCCCATCATCCATGTTGCAGCATTTTGTTTCTGTGCTGGTCGACCGACCTTATCCGGCTTCAGAATTTCCTGTATTGTGATTCTCTGTACTGTAGTGCCATCCAGTGGTACCAATTTTGATCTAAGTCATATCCATATAACTTGTGCTTCGCCACACGAAAAGCGGTGTTGAAGGCTGACTGTATTACCGCATCTGTGACATATGTCGGTCACCGAGAGATGTATTCGGAATAGTTTCTCATTTGTTGGTATCAATTCATTAATTAATTTGTACCAAAAACACATTACCTCGGATGGAACGAATTACAGAAAACTGTTCGCCACACACGGGTCCACTTAGTGTTAGGGTATTTTAATTCAATATTATTTCTTCCGACATTTGACACAAGTGTCTTGTAAATATGTTTTGTGGTCTTTGGGGGACATAAATCACCACACTTTTGGAAGTAACTTTTTCTAAGAAATAAACCTTGAAATAATGTAAATTTCTCCCTGTGTAGGTATACTGGAGCTTCTGTTCTTTGTGGTTTGTAATGCCTTAACACAGTGGATGTGAAACTAAATTCATCAAAGATTTTCAATTTATCTATTGCATATATCAGTAGAGCCTTGCATCTAGTATTCACCTTGATGACATTCAAACCTCTCTTCAGTTTTTTGAGGCTCATAGATTCAAATTTCACTTTGAAAATATCGTTTTGGCACACATACCAACATAAAACTTACTGCAGATTTTCGGCAATAGTGTCAGGCGCTGGTAACACCTAAGCTAAGTAACTAATTTTGCCTAGAACATCAGTAGTTATCATCCTTGTCGTTTGCACCATGTTGAGATTCCTAAAACTGTGTATTCGCAGAAGTACTCTGATTTTATTTAAGATGTTCCTCCTATTATTTGTCGACATTTTTAACGGGTGTCCCTCGAGCTGTATACCTAGGGAAGTATGTCTGTTTACTTCATGGCCTAAATAATCTCTTTCTAGTCTATGAGTCCTTTACCAATATAAAGAAGTACAGACTTCTTAACATTGACTCTGGCATTCGTTACTAGTTGAAAAAGCTTTATCCCATTTGTAATTTTGTTCATGTTGTTTTGTGAAGTGACATAAAAACCTACATCATCTGCGTATACTCGACAGCTTACCCGTTTTTCTTAATAATGAAAACGGTTGACAGCTTTGTCTATTGATAGTAGTAATGGTTCAATTGACATACTAAAAAGTATCATTGACAGACGGCATCCTTGTCTTACGGAGCGGGTTATTTTAAAATACTTCGTCACTGTACCGTTAATTTGAAGTTTAGAACAAACATTAGTTATTATTTTTCCCACCGCTGTAATGAACTTGATGCCTAAACCAAATTTTCTCAATACTCTTAGTAGGATCTGTTGATCTACACGATCGTAGGCTTTTTCCAAATCAACAAAATAGATGGCAGCAAGAGACTTTTGTTCAGCAGCTCTGGAAATAACGTCTCGATATTCATTTGCAGCTTGAATTATCCCTCGTTATGGTATTGGGCCTGATTAATAATTGCCGAAAATCCGGCTTAAAAAGGGTTCCAATCTTTTCTTTAGAATCAGAGTTAAATTCTTAAAGTCTGAGTTCAGTAATGTAGTGGGCCTCAAATGTCTCACATCTTTACTTTTACTACGATTTGGCAAGAGTACTATTATGACCTCACTGAAATGTTGTGTGCAAAGTATTGCTCAGCCATATGTCATCATCACTTGGAGTAATTTGTTTCTTATCAGCGGCAAAAAATTTGAGTAAAATTCAATTGGTATTCCGTCAAGCCCAGGTGATCTGTTTCTTGTCGCCTTCTTCATTGAAAAATTCATCTCTTCCATATCAAAGGCCCTGGAGAGACTTTCCCGTTCATTATCAGTGATAACGTTGTCAATTGGTGATAAAAACTGTTTGACTGAGATTTCATTCTTGTCCTCTTCTGTGTAAAGATCAGAAAAATACGGTAATGCAGCGCTTGCAATTTCATTGTGAGTTTTTAATACATTACCGTCTTCTGGATTTATTTCTAATGATTTTCTCTGGTGGTTGTACTCATACTTAGAATATTGACTAAATCTTCCTTATCTGTGTAAACCAAGTAAATTCTCACTACTGTAACAATTGTCACGGAAATCCAATGTCTCCAAAGTATATTTTATGAAATAATAGCTTTTTTTTTTAAAAAAAAAAAAAAAAAAAAAAAAAAAAAAAAAAATATCTAATTTCTTGAAGACAGATTTTAATGATTACTCAGAAGGATGCCAGAAAGTTATGTAACTGGTCAATTTTATACTCATTTTCGCACAAGTGTTACCTACATGCTTCCAACTAAAGAGCACTATCAGAATATCATTTAATAACTGCGTATTCTACAACATTCTAGAAGAACATTCTAGTGCATCCTAGAGGATTCCAAACATGTTTAGAATTTAGTAAAAATACTGCCCCAGATCTACCACACCCCTTCCGACGTGTAACCACGACAGAGCACGATTGGAGATTTCAGATTAATACCACACACGAACACCATTCTTCTGTGCTGGGTAGTTGTGGATTCAAAGTGAATTGTAAAGACACACACGTCTATTAGTCCAACCACTTACAACCATCAAAACTACCACACCCCGCTACCGACATGCAAGCACCATAGAGCACTATGGGAGACTTGAGGCTACTACCACACATAAACACATATTAATCCCCTTTTTGTGTGCTAAATAAAGTCTGTAACACCAAGAGAAACCATTCTATTTCACAAAGTGAACTTAATACACACTGTAAAGCGTAGACTTGGATCAGAAGAAGATCTCATAACTTTTTTCACTATACGAACACGTGATTTGGCTTATTTTTACAATAATTTTTTCCTGGGAAAGTTATGATACAGCAACGGATTCGCTTAGTAATCATGTGGTTTTGGTGCTGTTTTCTCTTGCAAGTTAAGGCTCATAATTTTAAAAATCATATATCTCAATTGAATGGTGAAGCGATTCGTTCACAGTTAGCTGCTGCTCTGCTCACTGTTTCCATGGTAACAAGGATTGCTTGACATATTTTGTATCTGTTTTTCTTCAATTTTCTCCATTCTCTAACAAAACATTATATCATTTTCATAAAATGGAAATTCCCGGAAAATTCTAGCAGAAGAGCTTGTAACAATGTTTCCAGTAATCATCTATATCAGAGAAATATTTGGTATGGTTTCCATGTTGATATACATACAAACTATAAACAGAATTTTATTTTCGTAGTTAAACTAAACTGTGTTGTAACTGTAGAATTGGTTATATTTAACCAGGTCGGTGATATATTTGAACCACTCTTGTTTACTAAGACATATTATAAGTATTTTTGTATGACTTTGAGGATTTTATTTCAACCCGCAGCGGAAAAAATAAAATAAAAACAGAAAAATTAAGTTTCAGTACAAAGTGAAAGTCAGTAAGGAAAATGCAAATGATTATATAAGACAAGACTTCTATAAATGATAAAATTCATTAGTGTGCTGTCATGCACAAATCATCTGGAGAGAATGAATAAATAATGTGGATAGAAAATAAATTGAATCTTACTGAATCTTAAGGAAAAAAGAAAAGTTGTAGCATCAAGAATATGGATTGAAATATGAAGCTGTAACAGGTAGCTCCTACACTATGAAGAAGTATTAATAACAAGAAATGTAAATTTACACATAAAAATATCTGATCCACTAATTATCTCGGTAACAGGCAGTTAACTTTATCAACACGATAATTTTATTGTTGTATTAGATAATATTTCTATTTTTTAACATAAAATTCCAGATAAGGATCGTCATGTACAGATGGAAAATATTTATATTTAAAGCAATGGGAATAGCGACAATTATACTAACTTTCGAAATTTATTAGAAACGAGAAATTTTTTAACCGTTGAACTAAACAAAAACACTAACCTCAGAATCTACGTTTTATGTTTGTTCAACAATCGTTAATTTGAGGATCTGGTATGTTTGAAACACGAATTAGTGTAGTTAAATTTGCAGGGGAATAAAGACAATAACATGTTATCAAAGCTACTTCAGAAAATAATTTAAAATATTTATGTACGTTACGTATTTCGGTAAGGATTATTTAAAAACTGAAATTTGGTTTCTTTTGTAGATTATACGTTTTTTAACAAGCAGGAAATCCCACAACTATAAGACTAGGGGACCTAAATATTTTAATTTGTAATAAAAACAGTTGACTTCTTCATATAAACGCATATTACCACAGCTCAAATATCTGATTTTTCCATTGATCTGAAGTACTTTAAAGTTTTATTCGTTGAAACTGATAAGAACTGCTACTTATATTTCTGTAGCTGTATAAAAAGTTTTTCTGCGTTGAAAATGAAGCCGGTGGAATGACTGAAGGGTTCTCAATTTTGTTTTACCTGTTTGCTGGCAGTTCTTAATCAATACTATAATTTGACATTGGATCACTGAAACTAATATTTGGCCCCTTGAAACAAGCTAAGTCTGAAATTACTTCCGATTAAAATAATAGTGCCATCTGTAATGTAGTACTGCAATAAAATTACTAAGGTATCGGCGTTTATTATACAGCACAGAACTTATTAGTTTCTAGTATTTCCGAATATAGCATAATTTCAATTAAATTTACACTTTCTTGAGAGTAATTATTGCGGTCTGTTTCCTGAAATACTATTCGAACAATCAAAAACGTATTATACTGACCACTTAATCGTATGAGTAACAATTTTATGAAATAAAAAATGAATTTTACTTTTGTTTGCAGTATTTTATTAGAAAGCAGTCTGTTACTATTTTGCTTTCAAAAGTTGGCGTCTGGCTCGGGTTCAAATTCCGGCAGAGGCAGGAATTTTTAGAGTTGCGTTTCAACATATGAGCTATGACAGATTCCACTTTAAACTGTGGTTCCCAAAGGAAAGGAACTTCGTATAGATTGCTCTCCATAATATGTTATGGAAATACCTCCACAGTACTTGTGAGTTAAAGAGTTCATACTCATTATAAAGTTGATTGTTACAAATTGTAATTATACTAATTATAATCATACTTCAATCTACCTATAAAAATTATTCACGTAATTGCTAATTAAAGCCATGATTTTATTATTTTAATTGAACTTCAGAATGGCTCAGACTATGCAGTTCCATAGTCATTCGTTACAGCTTTGCTATTGTACATTTAAAACATTTTTCATTTTACTGCTCTAGTATTCAGTTTCAAATAAGAACTGCTTAAAGCAGAGGTTAAACCTGCAATAATATGTTAATGACCAATAACAGACAACAATATGCGCGAGTAAATTGCCTCTAAAAATTAGAGTCGTGTCATTAAATTCGTGCCGTCGTCATAAAATACAAAAATAGGTTTTGGGAGAAGCAGAGGTGCTGATTCAGCATAGCGATAACAATGTAACCTTTTTTCAAAGTAACTAAGTGTATTCTGTTAGCATACTAACACAGTTCTTTATGTGTCTCGTTTCTTTTCATTTTCTCATGTTAACATTTCAATCATGAATGAAGCGGACGCAACCAGTATTACTTCTTAACTATTGAAAGGACACTTACGAATATATATTGCTACATTAAGCTACGTACTAACGTTTAACCACTGCAATTTGTGGTTGCTGCATTGATTAAATATAATCTCTACAGCAATAGACAATGTGATAACAAGTTTTGGATTCAGAAATTCCAAAAGGTGGCTAATCTACATCTACATCTACATCTATATCTATGATCAGGCGCATTTTCTGTTCTGTTCACTAAATTCATTTACAACACAATGGTTGTGCAGTTCTATCTAAAGATATCATGCAGCATGCTTTTGAGCTGTTAATTAATTATTATATATCTGTACAGTAAGAGATAACAAGTATTTAATTTTTTCATCTAGATTTTGAATACTGACGTACATAGCGTTAGCTCATGGAGTAAATCTTAAATTATTGAAAAAAGAGGGAATTAATGCTGGAGAGAAATAAAATTTCCTTCAGATTTTACATTTAAAGATTTCGCAGGAAGTATCAGAACCACAACATTTTAACCGTAAAAATGAAGGGAAAGTACTTGTACCTTCAGTTCACTTAGCTCCATAAAACTGACCTATTATTTTTAACCTTTTAAGACAAATGATAAAGTACACGCGCCAACCGACAAAAGAAAAAGAAATTTCAAGAGAATATGAAGTTTGATTTTTAAATTATTATTCCTGCTTAGTAGCTTTTCAAAGTTGTTATTATTTTATCGTCATTACTTTAAATGCTCTCAAAAATGCTCATCAATCGAAGTAAAATTTAAATTCTTATGTTTTCTATAGAGATTATTTGCTTAGTTACTGCAAACATGGTACAACAGTATAGGAAAAAATGCAGAATTGCGTGTACTATTCACCAATTGTGTTTACGACTTATCACAAATAAAGAAACTCATTGCGATTGGTATAGTTCGTTATCATGTCTAATGAAAACGTATGCTTTAATATTACGGATTAACAAAATCTATGAATTAGGTTTCACTAAGTTATTAAAATTTTAGTTACTATTGGTATTTTTACCATTAAGAATAGACTGAAGATTTCTATTGATATTCAGTGCTACAAGTACACAAGTTTAGTGTTAAATTTAGTTTTGTTTTCACATTATGTGTTTAAAAGTAATAAGAAAACAGAGCAGGATAAACTGTTTCCATGTTTATATAAAACGGATTCAGAAGTTTGTTGCTACATATATCTGTATAAAATCGTGGTCCTATTCCTTTAAATATATTTGATGAACTTCCTAACGGAACAGCTCTATTCTACGTTTTTCTTATTGCTGGAAATACTAATAATTCAATTTCCTAACGCTTGGCTGATATTTGAAATGAAATTAGACACTTTGCAACGTTTTACAGACGAACATTTTATCACAAAAACCACCGAGCGTGGTGGATGAGTCTTAACGCTTTGGCTTCGCATAAGGGAGTACGCTGGTTCGTATCCCCGTCCAACATGCTGATTTGGGTTTTCCATGGTTACACCAATTCACTCCAGGCGAATTCCGGGATGCTTCCTTCAAAAGGTCATGGCCTAATTCCTTCCCGTTCTTTTCCCCCCTTCCTTTCTGGCCTCTAATGACCTCGACGTCGACGACTCATAAATCCATAAACAAAAACAGAAAAAAAACACTAATACCTAGATTATTTACAACGTGTTGGCTTGTTGGACACCTCCGGAATACACAATATACGGTGACTGATTTGAATTAACCATTTCGTTTTGATCAGAAGTAATAGAAATAATCAATATGTCTGAATGAAGGTACCGTTTCAAATTGCGTGGTTTTATACCGTACCGGTATATCAGAAGCAATTTATCTGAAACAAAATATTGAACGATTCGGCTAATGTCTTGGCTGATTTGAAGAAATCAGTGAAAAAGAAGAAGTTTTATAGTCTGCGATTGAGAATGAGAACGTATCACGCTGCTGGAAAACTACTAAGATATCCAAGTGATTCCTTCCGTATCTAAATTTCCGTGATTTACATTTAAATTTGACTAATTATACACGAAATGAACGAAAAAATGAGCTAGCGGCATAAAGTATCTTGAAAGCCGCAATGCCGAATATACCCCGTGAAAGTGGGCAGTAAATCGAGATTTCTCAGCCCGATAGTGGCACCTCCCGCATGCAACGACAGGGCTTTAATAGGCGCGTGCCCACCAGCCCGCGAGACATTTGACCTTTGGCCACAAATCAGCAAGGTTGCCTGGCCTGCCGCCCCACGCGAACCTCTGGTAGCTCGCAGCTTTATCGCCGTGGGCAGATCTGCGACAATTCGACCTGAGTGCGGCACAACATTCGACCTCTGGGTGACCACTGTTCAGTCCACTGCGGGTATCGACTATTCTAGATGTGGATAAATGGAACGCAGATGCGCATACGCATCTACCTTACACCCCTGCCGGCCTCGGTAGCGTAGGGTCTAGAGCACTAGCTCCGCGTGCCCAAGGTCGCTGGTTCGAATCCAGCCGCGGGGATGTTTAATTAAGTGTTGTGTGTCTGAATGTCCCGTCCGTCCTGTGGTGTCTATACTTAAGAATCATAACAAACTGGAGAAACTAATTCACTGGATGACATACCATAAGCACATTGAGCTGCTAAATGGCTTAGTTGCCGAAAGCCATTTAAAAAAAAAAAAAAAAAAAAAAATAAATAAAAAAAAGAAAAAACCTTACAGCCAGCTGAATAATCTTATAGCTACGATGAATTAAGAATGATTTCTGTTAGAATAGAAATATGGTTCATATGCTACACGATACCATCTGATATCTATTGTTTCTAGTGGAAAGAAGATATTATCATCTTAAACTGAGAGTAAAGCTTAAATTTCAGTTTTTATTCTGATGTTATTTGAAATTTGCTTTGGTTACTAAATGTCACTTGTTGAATACTGAAGAAACAAATATGCAGAAATACGCTATGTACCAAAAGGTAACTGAGCACTTGGAAGGAGAGGCAATTCAGTACGTAACTTATCTTTTGCGGCCACTACATGCTACAGAATAGCGTAGAACAACTTTTGAATGAGCTAGTTAGAGTTTACAAAGAGATTGGACATCGATAAGAATTTTATAGTGGGCTGCCGTTTCAGTTAGCTTTCTATTCGTCTGATTATACACTCCTGGAAATTAAAATAAGAACACCGTGAATTCATTGTCCCAGGAATGGGAAACTTTATATACACATTCGTGGGGTCAGATACAACACATGATCACAAAAAAAGAACCATGGGCACATAGACACAGGCAACAGAGCATGCACAATGTCGGCACTAGTACCGTGTATATCCTCCTTTCGCAGCAATGCAGGCTGCAATTCTCCCATGGAGACGATCGTAGAGGTGCTGGATGTAGTCCTGTGGAACGGCATGCCAAGCCATTTCCACCTGGCGCCTCAGCTGGACCAGCGTTCGTGCTGGACGTGCAGACCGCGTGAGACGACGTTTCATCCAGTCCCAAACATGCTCAATGGGGGACAGATCCGGAGATCTCGCTGACCAGGGTAGTTGACTTACACCTTCTAGAGCACGTTGGGTGGCACGGGATACATGTGGACGTGCATTGTCCTGTTGGAACAGCATGTTCCCTTGCCGGTCTAGGAATGGTAGAACGATGGTTTCGATGACGGTTTGAATGTACCGTGCACTGTTCAGTGTCCCCTCGACGATCACCAGAGGTGTACGGCCAGTGTAGGAGATCGCTCCCCACACCATGATGCCGGGTGTTGGCCCTGTGTGCCTCGGTCGTATGCAGTCCTGATTGTGGCGCTCACCTGCACGGCGCCAAACACGCATACGACCATCATTGGCTCCAAGGCAGAAGCGACTCTCATCACTGAAGACGACACGTCTCCATTCGTCCCTCCATACACGCCTGTCGCGACACCACTGGAGGCGGGCTGCACGATGTTGGGGCGTGAGCGGAAGACGACCTAACGGTGCGCGGGACCGTAGCCCAGCTTCATGGAGACGGTTGCGAATGGTCCTCTCTGATACCCCAGGAGCAACAGTGTCCCTAATTTGCCGGGAAGTGGCGGTGCGGTCCCCTACGGCACTGCGTAGGATGCGACGGTCTTGGCGTGCGTCCGTGCGTCGCTGCTGTACGGACCCAGGTCGACGGGCACGTGCACCTTCCGCCGACCACTGGCGACAACATCGATGTACTGTGGAGACCTCGCGCCCCACATGTTGAGCAATTCGGCGGTACGTCCACCCGGCCTCCCGCATGCCCACTATACGCCCTCGCTCAAAGTCCGTCAACTGCACATACGGTTCACGTACACGCTGTCGCGGCATGCTACTAGTGTTAAAGACTGAGATGGAGTTCCGTATGCCACGGCAAACTGGCTGACACTGACTGCGGCGAGGCCCAACCGCTGCGCAGCTAGCGCCCTTCGACGGCCAACACTGCTGTTCCTGGTGTGTCCGCTGTGCCGTGCGTTTGATCATTGCTTTTACAGCCCTCTCGTAGTGTCGGGAGCAAGTATGGTGGGTCTTACACACCGGCGTCAATGTGTTCTTATTTCAATTTCCACGAGTGTATTAAAGGTTAAAAAGACCAAATCAACGGTCGCATTCGTCCTGCGTAAGTGGAAGATTGATGTGGATTGTATCACATTCTGGGCAACCTTCAATTTTTAACTACAGACATCGCAGAAGCCTAAACATAAAATTGTCAAAAATAGGGCACAGCCCATGGCTGCCATCAAAAGGAGTTATATATAGCAACGGGAGTATCAGTTTCCATTGCAACATTTCGTACATAGATCCACCGACTTGGATCTTTCAGAAGAGCAGCTACACATAAACGCCACATCCCGACAAGCATTAAAACTCAGCGACTCCGGCGGAGTTTAGGTCGTTGTATCTGGACACTCGAGCATTGAAAACGGGTTATGTGTGGAGTGATGAGTCGAGGTTTACATTATTCTGACCCTCCGGATGTGTATGAATATAGTGTTTATCCGGCTTTTGTCGGAATGTATACTAAGAAATTCGGTGGTGGTGGAGTGATGGTGTATGGCTCTTTCATGGCCTTCGGAGTAGGACCAATGGTTTTTTTCAGTGGAGGCCTATTATAACTTTATGAATAATGAAATACTCCCAACATTGTGGCGTTTTTACGGAATGAATGCGTGTTATTTCCAGGATAACAATGCTATGTACCAACATAATTGAACATCTTTGTGACAAACTGCATCCCCGATTGAGAGCTCGTCAGGAGCGGCTAAAATCGATGGATCAAATCATGAAATGGCTGCAAGAAGAATGGCGATGAATCCCAGTGAATGCCCTGGAAACATTAATAGAGAAAGCTTGCCAGACAGTTTGGCTGTAGCCGCAAGAGGTGCGCTACGAGATTCTAACACCGAGCAAAAATTATGGACTTGTGCCCGATTAATTTTTGGTAGATAGTGTAAAACACACACACACACACAAAACAAAGTCCAACGAAATTTTCATTGCAGTCATTTTTAACATTTGCACATTTCACTAATGAAATATGACTAACGTTTTAGTTTTCTTCTTAAATAAACTACGCCAAATCGTTTATCAGTTTTAAATATTCTTTTTAAGTTACACCTCAGAATAACATAAAACGTTAACCACAAATTTTCCCAGCGGAGGAAATCCTAGGCATTCTTCTATAGGCTTTGAAGAGATATAAGTTGCTTTCCTCAAAGCAGTAATTAACTGTCTGCTAAGTTATTGTTAAAGGGTGAGCATGCTAGTTCGACAACAGTTGCAAGTAACTTAATCTATTCAAATAAGCTGCAACGCCAATTCCTATTTGAAATACGAAAATGAACAGTTATTAAAACATTCGATTGGCGATAGTTCTAAATTTAAGCAGCCACCACACACTTTTGGCTGTAGAAAGAGAGTACTATCACTGAAATTATGAGGATGACTCATTAATTTTTTATCTCGGTACGGTTGATAATTTTTGCACAGTCTACCAACTAAAACTGAGATAACCTTCACCACTGTGGTCTGGTTCAGTTCAAGTGAAATTTCCTTCCATCTGAGAAATATTACTATTCACTGCGAATCAACTCTTGTGGATTACGTTCTATTTAAACGATCTTAGCTTATCTGATCTGTTGCACAAAGGTCATGATAATGATTTTTTTTAAATAAATATCGTAGACCAACTACAGGTTTTCTGATGACTAAAGCTACTCAGAGCAGAAGTCATCGATGACTCTACACCCCGACAGCAATTTAGGACACTGCCAGACTAGGTGTAATCGCTAATCTTCGGCATGTTTGGATAACTTTTGGTTAAAGGTGAGTGACAAGGCACTGTTTCGAATATAATCTTGTACACTATCCAGCTTCTTGTGATCATTTTAAGACCATCAAATTGGTTTCTCCTCTCCTACTGACATGGCAGACCATTCTACTTATCTGTGGAAGTAATACACAAGTTCCAATACCAGGGATGCTGAATAGTGATGAATCATTAATAATGCGCCAAGGACAGAACATTATACGGCAGAGTTTGTAGCTATAATCGTATATTTCAACACTCAGCTGTGACTCCAAATTTCCTTAAATGTAAGATATATCTAGAAAACATGTGCTTTGTTTTTTCAGACACGCTCCTTACAGTTGGTCTGTTTGTATTTGTGATCTGTGATAAATTCTGACATGAACTAACGTTGCCGCATGAACACCTTATCTAATCCAATAACAAATCCTGAAATTCCTGAATAAATATTATTAAGTCTAACTTACAAACCTTTTTATAACTATTTTTATGCTGAGAGATATTTCCATGGTTTTTGAAACGAATGATATCAATTTACGTTATTTAAACCAGAGACAAAGAAGTTTCCGTCTAGAAGCTATAGTAACAAAATGTTAATGAGGAGAATGTTAAAGACACCGGAGAGGATGTAAACTTCCGCCTCGCATCGCATGGCATATACGAATATCTCGTGACTCGCTTTCAATGCGGACTCAAGAAATACTATTTTACTTTGGATAACCTGATCTTACTGAAGGTAGGATACGTTTGTCTGTAGCCAACAACTCTTGGATGTGTTCTTTGAAGTTGAGACAAATCATATTCTATATCGTCATGGAATTTTGAAACAAGTACAAGGCCAATTACCCCACTTTCTCATTTCCTATTACCACGAACCAACTCATTCGCCAACTTAAGGGTTTCTAATACAAGAAGATGGTGTTCCTCAGAGATCTGCAATAACAACATTTCCTATACAATTAGGACTCGTATCCTATAGTCCTTATTCGCAACCAACTTTAATTTTTCTTCGTCGTGTATCGAATAAATTATTGATAGGCAATTGCAGTTCTCGCTCATTAGGCTTGACAGTTTATGAATAATCACAGGTTGTAGATAACCCGCCGAAAAAACTAGACATGCACTTCTTACTCGTAGCAAAAGGCTTTTGCCAGAACCTGACCCAACCGCCTACAATTCCGACTTAAATTTTGATTATACCATCCCCACTCTGAACCTCATCTTTGATCAGACACTTTTTTTTTTTTTTTTTTTTTTTTTTGTAACTGCTTTACGTCTCTTTTTAACATCGAGGTCTTTTAGAGACGGGAAAGGATGGGGGCAATGAATGGGAAGGAATTCGGCCATGGCCTTTTGAAGGAAGCATCCCGGCATTTGCCTGGAGTGATTTGGGGAAACCATGGAAAATCCAAATCTGGATGCCCGGACGGGGATTCGAACCGCCGTCCTCCCGAATGCGAGGCGAGAACGCTAACCGTTACACCGCCCCACTCGGTATCAGACACTTAGCTGGCTACCACTTCAGAAGCTCTAAAAGGTGGAGATTTATGGCTCCTTAATATTTAAAAATATCTGCGTTCTACAAAGTGCGGCTGAGATCGTCCTGCCTTTTACAATTTTACTACACCTTTGTACGGTTGAAGCTTGATTATGGTTGGATGGTACTATTACGCACGTGATGATCACCTCAGAATAATGGACGCTGTCCAACATCAAGGCAGATGTTTGTTTGACTAATAGGTGCGAATCGTACCAATCATATATCAAGTATTTGCAAAGTAGCTGGTAAAAAACCACTTGGCATCTTGCTGCGTTTCCTGATAGTGTAGCATTTCCATGTTATTGCGTTAATTCCCAAGGGTTCAGCATGAGACACAGTCTTTAATTTATCACATAAACAGTTCTACATCAACTTTCATGGAGCCATATACTGCTTAGTAATATTAAAAAGGCCGTATTACACGAAAGTGGCAGACGAGCCTCTGCATGTCGTAAACATGGAATCAAAGTTCGTCTGAATATGCTGCTGCGAAACAAATTGTACGTGGTTTATATGTGCGTCCACAAAGCAACGACAGTAGTTGCAGGAGGACCAGAACGAACAATTTGTCGACTGGCCATATCCCAGACACGCTCTCTGGACGATGTGTCAAGCGAATGTGCACGCCAGCGAAGTAGTGGTACCCTTCGTCTTTTGAAGAAGGCTCGAACATTCCTCGCTACTTTTGGATGCACTTGGTCCTGTTGAATATTGCATGTGAAGCTGTGTGCAACAAGGGTAGAGCCTCGGTTGCTGTTGAGATTGTCCAAATACGTAGGAGGCCAGCCAATGGGGCCCCAAACCATCACACTTGGCGTTTGTCGGCTATACCGCTCAACATTGCAGTCTGCCCGTATGTGTTTACCACAGTACTGTCTAACACGTACGAGGTCATTACTATAGCACAAGTTAAGGTGGGAGTATTCAGAAAATACTACATTTGGCCGTCCTGCACGCCAGAGACGGTATTCACGAGGCCATTACAGTCTCAGCAGTAGGTGGTTCCTGGTCAAAAGAAGATGACGCAGTGGCATTCATGCTAATAGTCCAGCAATCTGTAGACGGCGTCGAACCATCGACACAGACATGTCCACACCCGTTGCAGAGCTCCAATGTCGAACCAACAATATGGACGAAGCTGTTCTGTCGGTTTCGGCCAAACGGACAAGACGGTGGACATCCCGTCCTGTGGTCACACAATGTGGCCTAAACCCACGTGCTGATATTGCGTCCTATGACATCGACGAAGTATACCACCACTTTGTTTGACGGCTCTGCGCGGAGTGAGCATGGCGTAACATTGAACTGTGCTGTCACACAAAAGATGGCGCTGCTAGGCCTACGTTTCAACCATATCTATGCAATGTTAATCACTTATTGTGGGACTACTGCTCTTCACATTCCCAGATTTTTGAGTGATTCTGGCCTTTCCTTCTTGGTGTTGCAATGTTCACAAACACTGTATATATAAATTAAATTTTTTCATACTAGAGTTATTAATTATATGTGACAAAATAAGTTATTCAGTAATAGCGCTCCTACTATAACCACAAAAGAATCAGATGATATCGCAATTATCAATAATGATGCAGATGGAGACCGTCATATCCTAAATGAAAATGCTGCGATAAAATATGAATCAGTGTTAACGGACTTAATTGTTAGTCTTATAGCCACAATTTTTAATGTAATAATAAGAAGCAAGTCCTAAAACAGTGTGCGCAAGCTAAAAAAATTACATTTTTGCACTGAAGTTGGTAGTCTCAAATTCATCGAGAGTTTCACTAAAAAAAGGCAACCTAAGAAACTTTCGATAAAAACTTCTGTTATCACTAGAATTCAAAACTCCAGGTATTATCCTCCAGTTAATCACTGGATCGTTACATCCGGCCTCATTTGCTCCCAAATTCTCGAGTGGAGAAAATGCAATTGTTTGGAAACTGATAAGCATGGAAAATAACATAAATCTCGATATTTATGTTGGTTTATACTTTGAATTGATTTGTTTTAGTCTGAAACCTTTTATTGTACATTTGCTCCATCTGAATCTTCAAATACTTAAAAAATCCAGTCATCATTTTTGAAGTACAACATTCCTTCGCTGACAGGTGGTCAAATTACTAATGTATCATATACCAGTTTATATGTTCATTCTGACTCACTGTTGAGGCATCGTTCAGGCTTAAATATATAGCCCTTTCTCTTTCTAAAGAGAATATCGCGAGTGAAGAGGTTTTCGGCTATCGGCTCCTCGCTCTTCAGTCGACCAGCCATCCACTTGACCCTACCATCAGGCCATTGTGGAGGGTTACAACGCCGAGTCAGCTCTGCTGATGTGCCCGTAGATTATCTGTTAGACTGTCGAGGGCTGTCTTGGGTTGATGTCAGTGCAGTGCTCTCCGGGCTGTCTCGCGATGAGCTGCTACCGGTCTGCAGGGGCGAGGAGAAGGAGTTCGGAGGGATCGAGGCGATCGGGACCACCGAGGTGAGAGAGCTGGTTTAGCCATTTGCATGGAACACAGACTGCTGCAGGTATTCACTACCGAGCGCTCCCAGTGGACAAAACGTCACATGGAAGTTTCTCTTTGTCCTTTTCTCTTGTTCCTAATACAATGGTCGAGAAAATAACAGCGTCGTTGGATTCAGGTAAAACATCTATTGAGTTGATGCATATATATATTTGTAAGAGTTTACCGATGTACTCATGAACTGAAAACTCCGTTGCCTGGACAAAGAAACCACATTTTTTCAGTTCTACTGCTAACTGTTGCCTATCATTTTTTTATTAATACGTTTAAATAGACTACATCAAACTACTGTGGTGGGTTTTTTTACGTGAAGAATCTGGCAGATCAAAGCTTTGAAACACCACTTTTCGCTCGCATAATTTTCCCCATTGCACGGCATAAACTCAACCTGTAATATATCCACTCTTAATCTTAGAAATAACTTGAAACTTCAGTTAGCAACCTGCATTGATAAAAAGTGATGTGAGGGTTGTCAGTATGTCATTATTGGTGAAAATTATCCTTCGGGGATAAAGTGTACCAAGTTTACACCAGTTAAGAAGCAAGTAGGTTTTATTCTTTCACACGTATATACATAAGGTGAACTAGCTTTAAACTGTTTTCAGCAACTAAAAAAAAAAT
The DNA here is from genome assembly GCA_031002005.1 of Vandiemenella viatica. Taxonomy (NCBI): domain Eukaryota; kingdom Metazoa; phylum Arthropoda; class Insecta; order Orthoptera; family Morabidae; genus Vandiemenella; species Vandiemenella viatica. Next base: position 101,584,969 of record JARYHS010008074.1, on the reverse strand, counting down.
TGATCATGATTATCACGAAGTTCGATCACATAGCTTGTTATGGAAAAGAGGTCGAATACATTTAAAAAATATATACTTTTTACTGCTGGCAATATTAAAAACCGTAACGTTACATCAGCGATGTTCATAAACTGGTAAGTAACTGGGTAATGGGAATAACAATACGAAAATACAGCAAAATTTCACTCGCAGTCATTATCTAGACGTAGTATTTATTAATATCATGGATGAAAAAAGATTACTTCTCGGGTTTGCCTTGAATTTTCGCCCATCTTTTCTATAATTTTTAAAGACCTTCGGAAAACTGTTAGCTTATTAAATGCTAAGTCGGTGAGACAAAAAGAAGAATAACCAGCAGAGAAGCTCTGTATCGTCCAAACGACTTGGAGGAAATGTTATCGGGCAATAAACTCCACTGTACTTCTGTTCAAAGGAGCAGTCACTAGGCTGTGTGTGATGTGACAAAGATATGCCATACATCTATACCCATCTCAAACAATTCTTGAAAACTGTTAGGGCATTAATTACTAAATCGGTTGCATCACCCTTTTCCGCAGAAACGGGATAACTGGATATGTGATGTTGTAATGGAGGCCTGAAGTCACACCTGTAAAAAGTTTTACAATAGACTACGTTCTGCAGTTGAGGCTATAGTTGTTGATATTTTTAAAAATATCGGATTTTGGATATATCGATATTTTTATCAGTTGTCGATATATCAAAGAAAAAGTATCGATATATCGAGCCTATTTTATAAAAACAATGTTACAAAGGAAATCTTGGGGGTATAGTGTCGCGGCTGTTTATTGATAAAAAGTTATGAGATACTATTCCGAACCAAGTTTTCACTTCCAAAAACGGAATGGTTTCTCAGGGAGTTACAGGTGGATTTTTTCTTTTTAATTGCTACGTGGCCACTATGCATATCATAATTTTTACCAAAATTGAAGAAATGTTGTGCATGATTTACTATAAGACTTATAAAACCCGAAAGAGGTTCGAGGGAAATTTTGACATTTGTGAGATTGATAAAACAACACAAGTAGACAGAAGTTTTACTATTATGGAGTGCATATTAATTGCTAAGTCAATTTTTTTTTAAGAATTGTTTTATGTGGAATTTCATTTCTTTTTGTAAGTTGATAGCTTATTCTGAGCAGTCTTACTTTTTTTGACATAATTTTTGCACCTTAGCAAACGATTGTTATCTGCATTTCCTAATATTACTGCTAACACTCTTTTCAATTTGGAATACTTCCATCGACAATATGTACGCTCATTTAAAACACAGGACTTGCTTTCGACTTGTTCTGGGCGAGTGATGTCGTGCCTGCGTTGTTGCCATCATCTGAGTAGGCTATGTACCAATAACTTCCAGATTAAATATAGGAACAAAAAAAATAATTTTTTTACTTTACTTATGGTTTTAGGCCTCGTCGACGTCGAGGTCATTAGAGGCGGGATGAGATTGGGGACAAGGAACGGGAAGGAATTCAGCCATGGAATTTTGAAGGAAGCATCCCGGCATCCGCCAGGAGTGATTTGGATAAACCATGAAAAACCCAAATCTGGATGCCCGGACGGGGATTCGAACCTCCGTCCTCCCGAATGCGAGGCCAGAACGTTAATCGCTCACCCACCACGCTCGGTAGGAACAAAATAAGATTGAATATGTTACCTAAGCTACCTGAGCTTTGTGCATAACGGAAAATTAAGGAAAATAGCCTCATGCAGAGGAAAGTAATTAAGGTACTAATTAGCAACAAGACGTTTCACGCTTGGGATTACCATGGGATAAATGCAGTCCTTTTATTATGATTTGGGAGTGAAACCATGAATGTGTACCAAATTACCTGTTTCTAGGGCAACTGGAAGTTGTTTGTAATTATAATGACGGAGTGTCTTGGTCGTTTTAAATAGTTTGAATTCAACTAAATTTAAATGTAAGGAAATGAACGAAGTAAAATTGAATTACTAACCTCCATTTATAAGTAAAGTTAGTGACATATACACAGATATTAAGGAAAAAGCGATTTCAGTTTCGGAGTAAATAAGGTGCATATACAAGAAAATTCATCAATTTAGACTCTTGTTATGATTTGAGAAAACTTCGTCTGTGTTCCAATTTTCAGTTTTCTACAATTGTGGGAAGTACTTTAAAGTTTTGATAGTGAGTGAGTAAGTGAGAAATTTAGTGAAAGTTACATACAAGTAACTACAAAACGAAGAACATGAGCGAAATAAAATTTTATGAGTCTGCTTAGCTAGCTGATATCTATGTACAATAGAAATTTTGGGCATGCAGCATCATCAGAGATGAAAATATTAAGGAACGAAAATGGCCTTAATCACTCGAGAAAAGAATTGGCAGCTCCGCCGTTGACTAGGCTAGCCGAGAGCATTGCCGTGCAGAAATTAGTTGCACTGTTTTGTAACTAAATATATTTTTTACGCAAAACAAATGACAAATATTTTGAAAAACTAGGCCACTGTGCTTTCAGGAATTATTAATAAAAAATTAAAGCTAAGTGTACCAATATTTGTCAGCAGCTGCTTTTAGAAATACTTGCCATTTTATAGATTCTACACAAGACTACTGCTATCATACACCAGAAGTTTATTGATACAACTCAATCAGATGTGGTAGATGTTACCAAATATCTTAAAGTAATTTTTGACTGCTTGGGAGTGAAATATCTTCTGCTATCCAGAATTTTAGGTCATATGATGATCTTGAAATATGTATCTCATATATATAGGGTGTTACAAAAAGGTACGGCCAAACTTTCAGGAAACATTCCTCACACACAAACAAAGAAAATATGTTATGTGGACATGTGTCCGGAAACGCTTACTTTCCATGTTAGAGCTCATTTTAGTTTCGTTAGTATGTACTGTTCTTCCTCGATTCACCGCCAGTTGGCCCAATTGCAGGAAGGTAGAGACTCTTCGTGCTCATATTGTGGACGGCTGTGATAGTGTGATACAATACGCCATTCTCCAGGGCTGCATCAGCGCATCAGGGATTCCATGCGACGGAGGGTGGATGCATGTATCCTCGCTAACGGAGGACATTTTGAACATTTCCTGTAACAAAGTGTTTGAAGTCACGCTGGTACGTTCTGTTGCTGTGTGTTTCCATTCCATGTTTAATGTGATTTGAAGAGAAGTAATAAAATGAGCTCTAACATGGAAAATAAGCGTTTCCGGACACATGTCCACATAACATATTTTCTTTGTTTGTGTGTGAGGAATGTTTCCTGAAAGTTGGGCAGTACCTTTTTGTAACACCCTGTATACATACATATATTAAATTCAGCAGGCGCCGTGTCAAAACTCATGCCAGAAACTTCAGCGTACTTATTTTTCAAGAGCACGAGCTCAAGTCTGTCCCTAAGAGGTGACACTGTATCTTCTGCTATGGATGAAGAAGCTCCTACATTAAGTGAAATATTTCGCTTTCTTTTATGCTAGAAAGTAATTCTTTCTTACAGGTTTGATGTTGCATTGAAAACGGTGAACCAAAATGTAATTTTTTTTTAAGCGGAAATTCAATATAATTGCTTTGGCGTTAACTAACTATGTATTAAAGGCACCAATCTATCATTAATATTTAAAAAAAAAAAAAAACCGCTTTGTGTAGACAATCATAAAGCGGTAAATGGTTTGCTTTGTTCAATTTATCATTTAACAAATTTCTCGTTGGTGTAAGTTAACTCCCTTTGCCATACTTGTGGAGCTCAATTCTTCTGTTGCTACGGATCAAAAAGATTAACCAATTCGCGCAAGATATTTAACTTTGAGGTACTACAATTCCTGGTATATTACGATTAGTTATTAACGCTAATACTTTAGCGACAATTGAAGACAAATTTTAAAAACTTCTGCAATGTGTCCACACGGAATTCGAACCGCGTGAATGAGCATTAATATTTAGCCACCTTGCTCGTTGTTCGGATTTTAATTGATCAGAAGCATTGAATTAGTGCTTAAAATACGGCGCAATAAATTTTATTTGATCAGCTAGGTTTCAAAAATTTGTATTGTTTCTTAAAATTCTATCTATGATTAAAGTCATTGCATGAGCAACACTGGTGAGCGTTTTCTTTCTCTCCAATAATAACTTGGTATTATCTACGAGAAAAAAAAAAGCAAAATGATAACCTCTTTTAAAAAATATCGACTCTAATATCCAAATTTCAGTATCAATATATCGTCCTAAAAGTATCACTCGTAAATATCGATATCCGTAAATTATCAACAGTCCTACTTTAATATCAGTTCGTTATTTATTTAAAAAAAAAAAAAAAGATTTCCAAAAGCGGTTCAGGCTTTGCTTGTAAATCATCGTTAGCAGTGAATTAAAGGTTTAAGCAGCGGAACCGCATACTTGCAAGGTAAAAATATTCTTATTTGAGACGTTTCAAATATACTTGTTTCAGTAAAAATGTTAAACATTACTGAAATATCTGGATGTTGTGGATCATTTTCCTCAATTGCTAATAATATTAATAAATAACGCCAAAGCAATTGACTTTTTTTGGATTTATTGGTCTCCCGTACGCGTTTCACTTCTTTAGCAGACGCATCATCAGCGGGTTTTTTCTGTTAATTATGTACAAAAGTTGTAAACAGGTTATGTTTTGTTTGGTACAGTGGAATGAATTATTATCTAACATATATTTTACTTACATTTGTGGTTTAATGCATTGCTTTTTGCTCCGTTCTCAGCATCAGTGCCTTTGCATCTTTGGTGTGAGGTGTCTTCATTATTTCGAATCACAACACTGCACTTTATAGCACTGCACTATGTGTTTTTCTAACACAAACTCGAGAATTAGTAAACAAAGCAGAACGGCCATTTGCAAGAAAAACACATAGTGCAGTGCTATAAAGTGCAGTGTTATGATTCGGTATAATGAAGACACCTCACACCAAAAATGCAAAGGCACTGATGCTGAGAACGGAGCAAAAAGCAATGCATTAAACCACAAATGTAAGTAGAATATAAGTTAGATAATAATTCATTCCACTGTACCAAACAAAACATAACCTGTTTACAACTTTGTACATAATTAACAGAAAAAAACCCGCTGATGATGCTTCTGCTAAAGAAGTGAAACGCGTACGGGAGACCAATAAATCCAAAAAGTCAATTGCTTTGGCGTTATTTATTTATTAATATTACTGAAATCTTGGCACAAATAATTCTACGTCTTATATTATTATCTTCACTTCCGTATTTATCACCGAACATCCTTAAACGACATTCCAAAGGCTCAAATCAACATGCTGAACGACTCTAAATAATATTCTGTGCTTCAACAGACAAAACTGAATAACTACGGAAAGCGACTAAGGGCATTAAGTATTGGTTTTATCAACCTTTCGGGTGGAAATGGTATATCTTCAGATTACAGGATATGTGGTGTTGTAGTGGAAACTTGAAGTCATACTTGCAAAAAGTTTTTCAATAGTTAACGTTCTGTAGTTTAAGCTAAAATAATTACTTCTGGAAGAAGTGCTTAGAAAAATAGAGTTTATGCAGTGTAGTAGACGCGTTAGTGTAACAATTTTATTTTAGGTTCTACAAATTACCGGTATAAATTAACAAAATCTTCGACTTTTGCCTGTATTAACATAAAAGTATCAATAAAAGCTTTCCGGGAATATCGTTGAAATATAATGTTCGCGGGTTTCCGCCGGATTGTGTTGAAGAAAGATGAGCTTTGGTTGTCACAGCGGTAACACGACACCTGAAGATGGCTGCAGAGGACACCACAGTTCTTCTTTCTTCAACACCATCGGCCGGAGAACCCGTGAAAATTATACTTTATAAAATTAACAATATACTCAAAGTTCTTTATAAAATTCTTTTCTTTGTTTAATTTTTATAATTTAATTTACGCAAGGAAACCAAATTGATATACAACATTTATAAACAACACAAAAGCTGCTATCACACACTGAAAATCAACCAGACAATAAAGAAACAGTGAAAATGGTCATATGCCTTCAAACAGGGTTATCTGGTTTTTTTTTTTTAATACATTCTTCCTTATAACAACAGTTTATTTTTATAAAACAATACGAGAGCTAACAAAATATCGGGACCGTTATGAAGTATGAAATTAAAGAACGAAATTCTGAATGAAAACTGTCAAATGTCGCCGACAAAGGTAAACTATTCCAAAGATATATTTACTAAAGTTAAAATGAATTATATACATATATTGTTACAGTTATTAAATAATCAGTAATCCACCAATACTATATTCCTTTCAACAGAAACAAACTCTACAATTTATTTTATTCCTTTTCATTGTGTCCCCAGTTTTTTTATTTATGCGATACATGAATAGTGCAAAATTTTTAGTGACTGAGTACTCACGTCTGTAATGATTGCTCTTGAGCGTGAATGGACTTCAGGTAATATTAGCTAATGAGCATCCTCGTCCTTTTGTATCAGTGTAAGTTTTCCTCTCTAGCAGATAAAAAGAAACTGTGCTAATAATTTGTAACACGTTTTACATCTAGTTTTGCGTACCGAGCGTGGTGGGTGAGTGATTACCGCTCTGGTCTGGCATTCGGGAGGACGGCGGTTCGAATACCCGTCCGGGCATCCATATTTTGGTTTTCCATGGTTTCTCCAAATCACTCCAGGCAAATGCCGGGATGCTTCCTTCAAAAGAGCCATGGCCAAATTCTTTCCCGTTCCTTGTCCCCAGTACCATCCCGCCTCTAATGACCTCGATGTCGACGAGGAGTAAAGACATAAATAAATAAAAAATGTTTTGCGTAAGTTGAGTTTTGGCTGAGTAGCAGAATAACATGTTTTTTTTTAAATATTTTCGCCTCATCGCCGTCAAGGTCATTAGAGGCTGCAGAGGACAAGGGGTTGGTCGATGGCCTTTGGAAGGAACCGTCTCAGTATTCGTCTGGATTTTTGAGGTGACTTTTGCGCTCAGCACACTAGTGAACGAACGACTCGCTGCCTATTCGACAACACGTTTCTCCATTCCCCTCATTGAATAAATCAACAGTCGCGAACTGATCCTCATTAAAACCTGTAATAATCACATATGAAATAATAAATCAATTAGGACCTTTACAATAAAATGGCATGGTAAGTTGATACGTCGGTGTTTTGATTATGAGTAGGTATATTGTGCACAGTTAGTAGCAAACATTTTATGTCTCTCTGTGGTTATAGTTACTTGTGAACTCCAACTAGTTTCAACGTTGAAAGTTTACGGACAGTTTTTACTAACGCAAAAATACGTGCAGAGGATTATTACTTGAAAATGACTCTTTTTGCTTAAATGTGTCAAAGAATAGCACAAAGGAGGTAGAAATAGCCAATTCATTAGTTTTATTAATCAGTCGATAATAACGTATTAGTCTAACTCGGAATTAAAATTCAATACAATTTACATTGTGTTTGATAACTCGCCACTAACTCGCCAAGAGGATATTGCAGTATAAACAACGTTCCTATCAGAGAAGAACGGAAGGAATTTCTTCAAACAATTGTCGCTTTAGGATCTCAAAACGTGTGTCTGGAATGAAGCTTCGAAGGCACACCTTATATGAAAATCTTGATGGGCGATGTGAAGAAGTACGATATACGAATGGAGAATTATGAATTAAATTATGCTAGGTGGCCCTTGAGAAAATGTCGCGAATTAATTGCGAAGCTGGTGGTTTGTATTATGATGAAAGAAGAACCAGCTTATTTGCAGCAATTGTTTGTTTGTCAACAGGTACTGTACGTAGCAAACACTTAAAACGTCTTACGAAACAATTAGAAAACACTTTCGGACACATCAAACACACGTGTAACACAAACTGTTGGTAGGTTAAAATAATTAGCATTAGCATTTAAGTGTAAATATTTAGAATAAAAATTTAAAGTACAAAATATTTAAGAAAAAAACACCTCTTTGTATGCACGATCTGGACTGAAAATAAACATTTTTAACGTCTTACGAAGCAACAGAAACAAAAATATCCGAAAATCTCTGTGATATGTGGTACTGCTATCTAGTTGTAATACAATCACTTCCTATTGACGCCAGCGAAGCCTAGCAGCATTAATCTGTACTATCGCATACTCGTGACCACGTTTGTTCATAATTTTGCCTTTTACGTGTTTAATTTTTTTTTAAATTCTTTCTTAATTAATGATGTTACCAAAACAGGGAACTTGTAGTGAGTGGGGTTTCGGTGGGTGGGAGGGTGATTTAATTTTTTAAGTATGATTATTTCTGTTGACAAGTATTTCAAAAGCTGCCAGATTACAAGAAAACTGACAGTTAATATTTATTTTGTTCTGTCGGCAATTACACCGCTAGGCATATTTACAATTACCATTATCACAAAATCAATGCAAGATATCGAACTCAACGCCTGAACGTTACAATTAGCCGATTAATATAAACAATGACCGAATTTAACGTTGCTGTGATTCAGGAATTATTAAATGAAATAAATTTATTAAAGTTAACAAAATATGCATGATATATCGTCATAAAAATCATCAGCAATTAGACAATATGCACATGAACATGAAATTCAATCTTGGGCCCGTTAATACAAGAAAACATTATGGAATTCGTGATACGCAAGGGGCCTCCACAACACATAATGTTCTGCCAAATATGCCGACTAACTCAGAATGATTCTGCTTGATGAGCATAGGTCTTTATCTCAAGTTCGCTTACGGGTCTGTAACAGTCTCAACAACCAAACGAAGCGTGACCTGGCGTGAACACATTACCATCTCATAGACTGCGTCAATGGTGAATTGCCGCACAGCCTATCACTGTGCGATATCGATCCTGCGATCAGCCGGGTACGATCGTCCTGATTGGCCGACAAGGATCACCAGCCAGCGGTCATAGTACGGTCACTGTACGACTCCTTCCAGGGCCGAACCGTCAAGACCAGAGTGTCCTTCCCCATTCAAGGAAAAGATGGCTTCCTTCTCCTCCTTACCGAAGAACATGCGGGCAGAAAAATAAGCCTTGTTTTAACTTATGAGAACCCCAATGTTACATTTCATTGGCGGGACAAGCTATGCTGAAATCACGTGGTGTCAGAGCTCGCGCGCCAGGTCCGGGGGAAGCCGTGTGGCCTTCAAAGTTCGGAACCCATCCAAAGGTGCAATGTCCCTTCCCTCTGGGTGCCGTTCTGGTGGATGGCATCTAGCCCTCGCTGTTTCACTCGCATATTTGCATTGGCTTTTCTCATACAAATACTGTTGCATTTAAAAAAAAAAAAAAAAAAAAAAAGAACTTAAGAATTTGAGCTTCCCGAGATCAGTATAACTAATCTAACCTAGGACCTGAATAAATTAATATAACAAAATAATACGCGTGATACTACAAACTTAATGTTTAAAATGATACCCCATTTATCGATTCTGGTTAAGTACGAAGGGAGAAAGATGACTTGCCATTAAAAAAAAATACTTTTTCACAATACGTGCTGTTACCAAACCAGAGAACATAATCTTCGAAAAATATACCTAATTGATTGATTTTGGTTAAGTACGAAGAGGGAAACATGCCTCATCACAAAAAATACACTTTAGAAATAATATACATGGTTATGTTAACATTTTTAAAGCCTGTAAAATGTCATAGGATACATCAATAAACAAATAAACGTCTTAGTTTTATCATAAATAATTTTTATCCTTCAGTAAGGTTAGTGTTGCCAAGTTATTAATATACAGGGTGTTACAAAAAGGTACGGTCAAACTTTCAGGAAACATTCCTCACACACAAACAAAGAAAATATGTTATGTGGACATGTGTCCGGAAACGCTTACTTTCCATGTTAGAGCTCATTTTATTACTTCTCTTCAAATCACATTAAACATGGAATGGAAACACAGCAACAGAACGTACCAGCGTGACTTCAAACACTTTGTTACAGGAAATGTTCAAAATGTCCTGCGTTAGCGAGGATACATGCATCCATCCTCCGTCGCATGGAATCCCTGATGCGCTGATGCAGCCCTGGAGAATGGCGTATTGTATTACAGCCGTCCACAATACGAGCGGTGAATCGAGGAAGTACAGTACATACTAACGAAACTAAAATGAGCTCTAACATGGAAAGTAAGCGTTTCCGGACACATGTCCACATAACATATTTTCTTTGTTTGTGTGTGAGGAATGTTTCCTGAAAGTTTGGCCGTACCTTTTTGTAACACCCTGTATACATGAATCAAACAAGTAGAAATTTGTGAAGATGTCAAGAAATATTGTAGCGCGCAGAACTGTCGGTATGTTTCCAATTACAACAGTTTACGGCTAACGTACCAGGGACAGAGATACATGTGTTGCTGTTTCTTTTTGTCCGGTTCAGCCGAGCAGCGCCTCTCCTTGAGGCTACCAACCCATTTGTCACAGCTGTCTCGGCCACAACTCCAGAAACGCTACAGACGGCATTGTGCCCACAGCTCACACTCTCGTCTGTTTCGCCTCACGAGGGATGTAATGCGAGTATAACTTGAAAACTTGCTGCCAGATGTCTTTACTTGAGCTGACTTCTAGAAGAAACTAAGTGTATTGTTGAAGATAACGATGCATAACATATTTTTTAAAGTTCGGCTAAAACTAACTGTACCATAGTCATCATATGGATTTCCTCAAGTTAGAATACAAGCATACATTTTACTTACACTTTTAACATTTCTCAGAAATCTGGAAGCATATAATGAAATATTTTAACAAGTGGAACACAATACTGCTTCCTGAATTTTAGTGGTACCCCTCAGCTCAAAAAGTTCTTTTTTTAAAACTTTTAACGTGTATTTGTATTAGAAAGCGATATAACGAAATATGTACTCCCGATTTTTGTAGTTGATTCTTCAACGCTGGAATTCATGACTGTTACGTGAAACGAATTGTTTAGGTTTTCTATTACGAATAGACACATTTTTTCAGCGAACTTTTTGTGCAATACTTTATCCTCATTAAAATAATTGTAACGTAATAGTGTATTTTAACTATTCAGTCAATCCTTCGTTAATAAGATAATGTATTTAATATAAATTTCAGTATTATTTATTCAAACCTTTTTTTCAATAATATATTAATTTACTAGCAACGCAATAACGTTTTGAGAGGAATTTATTTTAATGAAATAGTAGTTATTTACATTAATATTCGCTATACGTATTCTAGTCGTAATTTTTATTTTAAATTATTCAATAATCTTGTGTTCTCAGTCCTTCATCTTGAGTTCGTAGTCGCCAAGGTGGGGCAATTTCCAGTGGATCCAGAAGATCAGATTATTTAAATGTTTTTATGATCCATTTCTATTTTTCAGAAGTTTTGTAATTGGCTACATTCTGTTTATGTAGTTGAATGATTTTGACAGCGTTTACCAAGAAATCATCTTTCACGATAATTTTTAATGACTCGGCAATGTAAAATATATAATTTATCTAGGCTAACAAAACATGATCAGATAATGAACCATATAATTAAAAACTAAGAAAGAAGAAACGTATGACAATTGGATTAGTGGTTCTCTAGGTATAAGCGCACGGTGAAACTGAGAGACAGAGAAATTGCGTTTTGTAATCTGTTAGACTGGGGAAGGTTATATAACTAAGATAAAGTATTAGACTACTCCAGAGCATTGACTAGCACTGTAGCCTAACGTTCTAAGGGTCGCATCGTAGAGTCTCATGGTGTAGATAGTTCATTTTGGAATATTCTTACAATCGTGTACATTTTACGGATGCAAAAGTGTAAAATACGCCTCTCATTGTAATCAAAATACTTGGATATACCTGCATTGTTTCATGGCCGCAAATGGTAATTGATTTTTTATTTCCTAAAAAATTCGCCGTGAATTTCCAGGTCTTAATTAATAAACCGATTGACATTACTGACAACAAACCTGGATAATTAGTTTAAAATTATTTATGTTTATTCCACCCCGAAGTGATTTTATACGAAGCACTTCTCGGCAGCTGCAATCTTAGAGAATTTTTCGAACTACACTTTCTGTATGTTTTATTACTCTAACAAATAGAAGCAAGTATCATTTACCACTTTGTGGCTATTAAGATATCAACATGTAGGCTCAGTATCATAATCAGTCACCCTTAAATGGGCGATTCAATAATAAGTTTAAAATTATTTGAGGAAATAGATTGGCCTCAAATGTGCTCGTGATGGACAAAAGTGGAGCAACCTGATTAAAAAGATGTATTTGTTTACAGTAGTTAATTTCACGCAAACAACCGTCAAAGATAAAGCTAATCGGATAATATTAGGATTAGTTCTATACGACATGTTTTTTTCGTTTTTTATTTATGTTTCTTTTTTCCCCAAGTGATCTCTCCCAGTGCATTAGTCAATATAGTTTTGTTTCTGTAACAATAATGAACTCTTCGTGGTTCATTACAAAATTCCTCTAATTAGCATTATGTACAGTTCCACATTAATAACCTACTAGGCGACAGTACATGGTTTAAAAGCGGCATGAAAAAATGAGGTTGGTGCTCTTCATGAGAAAATGATGTTTTCAGTCCGTATTAATATAATATATTGATATTTCAGGCCGTTCTGATAGCTCAGTGGCAAGGAGCCGAGATAACGTCAAAAATTGACCATTGTCGATTCCGATGACAGCAGGCGTTCTTCCATCAACCTTGTCTTAAATTCAACGCAATTTACCGAAACACGTTAACTGATTCCATGTTTCAAATCGTTTGTTCTAATGTGAACAACGAATGAATTATATATCTGGCATTTGAAACAATAAACTACCAGTTATGGAATAAATACGTATGTATATCCATTAAAAATTATGTTGTAACTCAAAAAAACCTCATAAGGACCTTCCTTCACCAGTTTACTGTGTACACTGCTAGCGTACGGTAGCCATAAAAACTAGCATTTTGCTGGAGAATAATTTTACAGATGCAAGCGGGTAAGTAAATATGCACTGTAAAATTGGCTGGCATATTTTTGAGTGGAACCAATGAAAATTGTTTGGTAAACATAATATTTAAGCCAACTTGTGTACACCAGAATATAAATAGTTTAAAAAAATTTAAACATACTTTCCGTGTTTCGGACAGTAATTATGTGAGTTGCATGATTGGCAGTTCCAATTATTGTCAGTAATTAGGATTAAAAAACCATTACTTACAGTATATATATAACTTATTTCTTTTGTTCACATTTTTAATGATGCTGAAATGCACTTTCCCAATACATTTGATCAAATTTGATCATTTATGATATTTAAGGTTAGAAGTTCAGAAAAAATAATTTCCAAATTAACTGAAAGACAGTTTTACAATAATTTTTTCCGAAAACATTAAAATTAGAATCTACTATGAAAATATCTTGCGTGTATGCGGTTTAAATTAGTTGGGCTGATGAATCGTTTAGGAAACAGTAGGTGAAGAAAGGTGTTAACGCAGGACTTGGAAACACAAGATACTTTTGACACACTTCAATTTGTTGCTTAGGAAACACTAAAATAAAATATCTTTCTAAATAACAAATATCGCACTGTTCAATGTAAGCTAACTGAGGGCAAGTAGTACATCAATTACTTGAAGACGATCAAACCATCTGTGAATGCGAGGAGAAGAATAAATCTATGGAAGGGTAGTAAATGCTTGTTGAGATTCGTATAAACTTTGTGCAAATGTGTTTGTTTTGTTTACTCCGTATTATTTGCCCGTAGCGATTGAAGCTTTAAAGGGGTACTATCCCACAAGCTTCAGAGGTGACCACGTGAAACAATAATCTTAGTGGCCGCATTCAGGCGTCCTGAATCTACCTCACTGTGAGGTGCCAATACTGAAGAGTTACACACAGGATATCGAGCATGCTCGTGTATCATGTGGTATCAATGTGATGCATGCAGTTATCAGCCGGACGCCGACGCTGCCTATTGGGGGTGGATTGGGAAGTGAAAGGGCACGGGGGCAGTAGGGTGCGTGTGAGGCAGGGAGGGGGTAAGAGCACGTGCAGACCGAGGTCACCATGTCAGGGACGGCGCGGGCGGCGCCCAGTGGCGCCAACTTGCTCCCAGTGCAAGTGGGGGCACGCTTCGCATATTTCGGGCCGCGCAAAGTTTCTTTAATTGGAACGTTTTATGCTCCTTTAGCATTCCACGTCAAGTTCCCAGCCTCCATTTGGCGTAAACTTCGTTTCTACGTACTACTCATTGTCACGTGCACTCAAATTGTGTCACCTGTTGGAGTTTTCTATTACGTGAAACCGAGCGTGGTGGTGTAACGGCTGGCGTTCTGGCCTCGCATTCGGGAGGACGGCGGTTCGATTCCACGTCCGGGCATCCAGATTTGGGTTTTCCATGGTTTCCCCAAATCACTCCAGGCGAATACTGGGATGCTTCCTTCAAAAGGCCATGGCCGAATTCCTTCCCATTCCTTGCCCCCCATCCTTTCCCGTCTCTAAAGACCTAGTTGTTATAGGAGACGTTAAGTAGTTAAAAAATGTTACGTGAAATCAAAATCAAAACTCACAGCTGCTTGCACCAATAGATGTAAAGGAAGAATTTATCTCGTGATGTACCCCTCCTTCACGGACTTTTTCTTCTTCGGTTTTCCGCCAGCTACAGCTTCATTTATAACTCAATTAATGTGAACTTTTCCACTATTAGTTTCTTTCGACGTATAGTAATGTCGCCTGTATTCTTATTAATTAATAAAGTACTAATGGTTGCACCATCGCAGCTAATAGGAGATTTTGAAAACAGTTAAAAGTGAAATAAAGATATACAGTATATTTACACATTTAAAGTTCACCGGCAGTTTCCAAATATTAATTTTTATTACGATTTTTATCAGAGCAATAGATCTACCTTTACTTAATTTATTTATTCTTAATATTACGAATTTAATTTTTTTTAAAACCATAATAGAATTGTTAAAAAGCAACTATTGCATTGATTGCTTATGTAAATTGAGGCTAGAATGTTCAGTTGGCATGTGATTCTACCTCAAGTAGTTGTTGCTGGGTATATATGGCTCATGGTGGAGCACATATTTTTGTTTCAATAAATATTGATCGTTTGTTACAATATTTGCGTTTTTCTGCGATGATCGTGTGAGGGACGAATCGATGTACTATGCTGTGAAATACTGTGTCTAGATGCCCGCGTGTGCCCGTACAAGTTTGATACATTCATTTCAGCTAAATTCTTCTTCTTTGATTGCCACACCCATGTCCGAGTGTAGCCAGTTATCATGGGGGCTGTTTACCTCTCCATGGCAATGTCACGAGTTGATGAAACTAGGGTAGTTTTCCGTTGCCTTCCCGAATTTAACAGTGTTGGTAACTGTTAATGTGTGTATGACCGTGATGGGGTTTGTATGTTCCGAGCATTGTTCGAGTTGTGGATGAGAGATGAAAGATCGAGAGGGTGACATCCGATGCCGGCCAATCCAAATACTACTCTTCCGAAAGTCGCCGGGCTTAACGTCCCTACCCGAACGACGATCACCACCAACAACCAACAACGTCATATGCCCTCATCACTGCGAAGAGATCGAGGAATTAACCCAGGACTTTGAATGATTAAGAATTGTGCACCACCGCTTCTCGTACCTTGTCGGCCAGGTTCTAATAATTAAAGTTTCCTCCATCATCCAGACTCGAACCAGCCTGGAGTGATTTGGGGAAACCATGGAAAACCCAAATCTGGACGCTCGGTAGCCTGATGAAATGCCTCATTAACTCTTTTGTAAAATAAATACGGAAAAATCTTTAAATATAAAAATGCTTCCTCCAATTGTTTGTGTTCGCAAAACTGAAAAAGTAGTTGTTCGATTGACTTAAAATTTTTGGAGAATGTGGTGGGTGACACGAAGAAGCTTTTTAAAAACAAAAATCCAAAAACCACCCTTCTTCCTCTTTATATCACGTAAGTTTTATACAAACCAACATATTTTATCTGATTTCGTTGGAACTTTGCACACGTATACTTAAAAAAAAAAGTGTCAGTATTTAGTTTGCAAAACCCCGGCCCCCCTTTCCCCTTCCACCCCATTAATTTTTGAACAATGTTCTTTGTTCATACGCACAGTTTTTATCCGATATCGATGGAACTTTGCATTCATATACTTCGAAACAAACAGAAAATACAATCTACATTTGGTTTTAACTCTTTCCACCCTCATAATTTTTGTCAATCTTCTTTAAATAAAGCAACAATGTATATCCAATTTTCAAGGAACTTTGCGAATGTATACTTTAAAAAAGCAGAGAAACTACTGTCAACATGTCGTTTAGGAAAACACAATCCCTCTCCCCCTTTGGACTATTTAATATTTATCATATTCACTACACATACCCACAGTTTTTATCGGATATTTATGGTACTTTGCGCACGTTTACTTTAAAACAAAGAGAAAAATACTGTGAATGTTTGGTTTGTAGAAACCCCACCCCTCTCACCCTTTACCCCACCCTTTTCAATTTCCAATGTTATTTACAGCAACCCACACTTATTATCAGCTTTTGATGGAACACTGCACACATATACTTTAAAACAAAGAGAAAATAATTGTCTGTATTTGATTTTAGAAATCTAACCACTTACCCCATTTATGATGGCAAATATTCTTTATACAAAGCTACAGTTTTCATCAGATTTTGATGGAACTTTGCACATGTATACTTTAAAAGAAAGAGTTAAAAGCTGTGTACCTTACAAAAACTCATCTATCACCCTACTTAAACAATATTTACAATCAAAACCATTCAGTTTTTTTTTACAAATATCTCGAAAACGGTAGAGAAATCGGCCAAAGTGGATATAGATATTCTGTGAGCCTACAACATTTCCTGTCAAACGATGGACCGATTCCGATCAGACAGCTGCTGAGCGAAAAATTTGATTAAAATAAAAAAATGATTTTGTGAGAAATAAATATTTTTTCTTCCTTTGCTTTGATTCCACAGCAAGCAAAGAATGGTATTAAATTGAATGATGTGTTTCCTCAGGGAATCTTATGTTCACTAGAATATTTTTATTTATCTCCCTATTAATTCCATACCAAAGTGAGCCAAAGCGAAACGTAGCCAGGTTTTTCTAGTGTTTTATAAAATATCTTTGGCAATTTTTGGAATCCTCTGTTATACTGTAATTGCAGTTTAAAGAAGAGTTCATTCTTGTTACTGCTACAGGTATCGTTACCGTTGCTGTTTGAATACGAAAGGAAGAGACTGTAGGATGTCATTATCCAGGTAACTGAGCAGCGGAAGCCTGAGTCAAGTTGACAAGAACGAATGGCCCATTTTATTGCAGTCGCTGACGAATTGCAGAGTAGAGGGTCATAAACTGGGCGATGACATGCGGTTGCGTGTAGCAATGGCTTCTAGACCTCAGCAAAGCCGAATCTGCATAGGCAAGATATGGCACGTGACGGCGACTGCGTGTGGACAATGCTGGTAATTGCTCCATGCGTCACGCACGACACGCAATTCAGCGCTACAACAGCGGTACGCGACACTACTAATGGAATGCCACAGGCTGTGCCCAGTGCGACATTTAAGTCGAACTACATCAGATTACTTTTAAAATGTCTGACTTGAAGATGTAATATAAAGAAACGAAGCGAATCTGTTGGCTGTACGATTAGAAACGTTATTTTTTAAACTTTTGGTTACACACGTTACCGTCAGACTTCGCTTTATATGATACTAGCGGAGTTCCCGGCGTTGCCCGGTATAGTTGGCGTAGATTTACCCGAACCATATTTTTATTCCCGCAATGAGAAACTTTTGTAGAAAGCTTCATAAAATTCGTGCCAACTTTTTTCTGAATTAAAGCAAAGCTAGATTTACCCACCCCCTACCAAGGAACGGGTGGGTTGAAGTTTATTTGCCGGTACACTATTTTCATTCGTCCGCAAAGATCCATGTACATCAAGCTTCGTTAATTTGGCTAAGAAATTGTATTACTACATTACTGAACAACGCTAGCTTATGTTAGAAACTCACATTTGATTCAGTTGCGAATTGAATGGATATAATTTTTGCTCGAAACGCCAGATACTTTAACTCCACAGATTCAGACTTTTATATAAATATCAAAAGTGAATCCGGAATAATATTATAGTAAACAGAAGACTAATGCTGAAGGCCAGAAACATTGTCCAGAGACATTGGAGATATTGTCTAGAGATCGTGCTTAAAGAAAAACTCTGTTGTTTTAGGGGTATCTATGGCGTTTAAAAATTGAAAATCCTGAATTAAAGGAAAGAATACTCCAAGATTTGTTTAGTGTGCAAAATAGTTATTATTGTAAAGTTATCTTATTGTTTTCATTAAAGGCTGTGGTCAGAGACATTGTAGTTGTGTGTTTAGTACGAAGTATGCAACGTCTAACCCTTCCATCTTTGGGATTTGTTATCATACGTTCAGAATTTAATTAAATGCTCCTGCATTATTTAACGTTGAAACATAAGATATGCCAAACAATTGAATTGAGATTCTAAGCTTGAAAATGGTGGAAACACCATTGAAATCTGCTCCGTAGTTTCCCACTTTTTGTAAGACCAATAAATCCGGTTTTTGTTTTATAGATATAGACTAGCTGGTGCTAACGACTTCGAGTTTGTCATGAATTTTGAAGATTTTTATATTTTTGCACGGAACCTTAAATATCTGCAGGATAAATGCTACTCCCTGCCTAATCAGTAACCCGCCTGCGAAAGTCCCGTCAAAATCGGTTCACATACTAAATATGTCGCATATAAATTATTTATATTTATTAATAGCTGAAAAATCTGAAAAAATTTAGTGCATCGAAGAACATTCCAGTATATTCTTGAAGATTCCAAAGTTTTTTTAGAACACTTTGATGGAAGAAAATACCCTCGGTCAACCACTTTCAACCATCATATCTTCCACACCTCCATAGCTACTGTCATGCAACTACAATAATGCAAGGTGGAAGACTCGAGGATACTACCGCATACAAAACACCAGTGATCTGCAACATGTAGTTGTAGTTACAAAGTGAAATATAGAGACACACACTTCTATATACGTTAATGCTTTGCTTCTAGAAGAAAAATAAATTTCAAACGCATTACTGAGTGCATCAAGATCCATGCAGACAAAGTAACAGTAAAATACTAATATACAAGGTGTTAAAAAAGAGTAAAATATATGGATAAAAATAAGATAGAAATGTCTAATAAACATTTGGTCGCAAACGCATAGTTTCGGAGTTAACAGATTTGCAATGTAATGCTCTCCAAAGGCATTGTATTCCTCAGCCCTTCGGCGTAAGGAATCATTCACTCTTTAAAGCTGTCTTAGTTGGTCCTGTAGGTTTTCAGTACATGTCATCACGAAGAGGAACCAATGTTTATTTGACATTTTTCTCTTATTTTGACACCTACTATTACCTCCTAAAATATTTTACACGTTTTTTACTACTCTGTATATAAAAATTTTAACGATTCTTTACCCGTAAGGACCATAATGCACACAGTACTGCGATTGACTTTTGTTTTTCTTGTAGAAGCAAAGCATAAACGTTTGTACGCCAATATCTTTGTAACATTTAGCGTTAACTGAAATCCATAATTTCACTACGCTTAATGGAGACTTAATCTTTGAAGTAATGGTTTGATTAACGTTTTCCGTGTAACTGAAGAAATTAATAACCAAAGTTCTTGAGTTAAAATTGAATATTAACGTAATACAAAGTGTGGAGTATTTATTTACCTGTGCTGTAGCATAATCTTTGGTGGATATCTCGTAAAGGAGTGTTCATCTGAGATACAGTGTGATCTGTGGCACCACTCTGTTCTCGGTACGAATGAATTATCATTTCTTGCTCCGTTCACCAGTCATAAATTTTAGCACCGATTTTAAGCTATATTATAAGACTTCAAACCGAGAAAACAGACGCAGTCTTCTTATAGATTTATAACAGTGTATACTTATCGTTCTGGACATACAGTTAAATTTTATGCCGCAAATAACCTAGTTATCGAAAATATCAAAATTAACAACTATAACAGGATATGGCAACGAAGTGTATTGGCCCATGCAACACATGTGTAAGTATGCATTCCCACAGAATTTAATCCTGCACTCTGGTTCATGTCACAAGATTTAATTTCAATGTGTAATTTATGCACTGGTTTGACGTATACTTTGCTAGAGACGTAATTAAGAATGAATTATTCAACAAGGCGAATATTTTAGATAACAAATTGTCCTTTGGGCTCATGTTAATAAAGTTTTTTCACATGTTGAATTTTAGACGATTGACTATCGCCTCATTTTCCTGAGAATATACTGTAAAAACCTAAAAATGACGATCAGGGTGACTTAAACGATGGCGGAATTTAGACCAGGACCACGGTTTACGACATCCAATAAGTGAAGATTTAACGCAGTGAGCCATATCGAAATGATTGCATTACATACACTTTATTAATGAAAAGAAGTAGCGTTCAGCGTAATGAATTTATTTTTAATATTTCCATTCTTTTGATCACAAGAAGTGTATTGAGAGAAATAATTTGACTGATTCCGACTAGTTGACAGTGGTATGACCACGTCAACCATCTGTAGATTATAAATTATAAAAATAGAATTAGTAAAACATTTTTAATGCCTACCACAGGTATAGTCTCAATTTATAAATATTCTCACTTGGTTCACTGAGGAATAAAATTGAATTTCTTTTGCAATGCCATGAGAGTCCACACTGCTGATAGAGATTAATCTCCAGTTACTTAATATATTTCTTACGCATTCATGCCGTAACACGCTTGCAGTAATCTAAATTTTCAGAGAAGAATCTTGATCGGTACCTTGCAAAATACTTACCACAGTAATGTATATTTTAAATACAAATTCGTGTTAACTCGTCACCTATTTATTTTATTTTTTTAATATTCTATGCACAACTTTATCAGATGATCCATAATTATCGGTACGATGTAATTATTGCACTGCGATTGAAGTTAGCTTCAGTAATCTGGCGACCATATGATCCATCCGTTCTGTAGTCTTCAGTACTGATAACAACTCTAAATTTGCGTGTCCCAATGGCGACAATAAAGAAGGTAAGGACAATACTATTCACTACAAAAATAAAGCAAATTAATTTTGTGTATGAAAATAGAATAACAAGAAAATATACCTAAAACAAAAGGGAAGTGACGAGATATCAGATAGTAAAAGTGACTAAACCAACTCTATTTAATGACAGTTATTCAAGTTGAATTTTGTGTAAGATTCCAAAATCTTTTCTGAAACATTCAAAGTAAAAAAAAAAAAAAAAAAAAAAAAAAAAAAAAAAAAAAAAAAAAAAAATCTTAATGGATAGTTTAAATACAATATTTTGACCATTATACTATGAAATCACATTCTGGAGTGTTTACTTCCCAGATTTCAGTTTTCCACTTTTTTTTTGTTTAACACTACCGATGAATTCCGTGCTAGTTCCTTCAAAAGACCACGGCGGAATTTCTTTCCATTCCTTGTTCTCTTCTTCCACGTCTAATGACCTGGATTTAGACGATCTTTGCAAGGTCTACCCTTGCCTGATTTAAAATCTGAGATTTGTGTGTGGATTAAGGCCAAAGGCAAATTGAAAAACTAGGTTAAATGGTCTGTATACATTGGAAGTACCAGAAGAGAATAGATCCTAACGCTACCGTTTTGCAACACACGGGCTCATAACTCTTCATCGACGAAGCACTTGGTCATAACAACAGAAGTAAATTTAATTTCCGAAAATAACATATTGCATAGTCAAAAATATAAAACATTTTTACTTGTACTGTACATGGAAAGCATATCATTAAGTCACCATGATACTAAAATCAAAAAATTTTCTTCCAAAACTCTAATTATTGGAACCTTTTTCTACTATTTTTTCTTAAATAAAAAATAAGTATAGTACATAAAACATTGTATATTTTCTATTTGGAAAGTAAATTTAACTTTCGAAAATAACACATGTCATAGTCAAAAATATAAAACATATTTCCTTGTACTGTACATGGAAAGCATATCATTAAGTCACCAACATACAAAAGTAAAAAAAAATCTTCCAAAACTCCAATTATTTTAACCTTTTTTCTACTATTTTTTCCTAAATAAAAAATAAGTATAACACATAAAACATTGTATATTTTTTATTTGGAAAGTTAGTTGCTTGTCTCCCAGTATCAGCATTACACTTAAGCGTATATAAGCTGAATGTATATTGGTATCTGTTTCATAGTTGATTACTTCCAACAAATGATCACTAGAATGCAAGGTAAAGGGCTAGATAACAGAGCAAACTTCAATAGACGACTACATCGTGCCAGCCGTACATTAACATTTCTAGTTATACAATAGGCCCTCATCTAATCGCTTTGGTGCCTGTGCCATAGACACAAAGAACTGGCCGGTTCTGAATGTTCTCCATGTCCAAATCAGGAAGCGAGAGAATATTGCCACTACTGTGAAATATCAGATGTCGGAATTGGGACATCTGCTGCTTCACAGCAGTTGAAATATTCTCTCGTGCCCGAACAGCATTAGAGAGTGAATTATGATCAACCTCCTCCCCCTAACGCAACAAGCTCGGCTTGACATTCATTACTTCAACGGAAATGATTTTGATTAACACGTTTGAAAGAAAAATAGTTGTTTGCCCTATTTTTGACGTGACTTAATTCTTTAAACATAAGAAAATTTCATTCGCGTCTTAATTCCAAGGTAAAACTCTATGTATTTTCAGTATTGGTTCTGCTGATGCCGTAAGATTTGGTGATAAGTAGGGTACTATTAGGGTTCGGATCTTCATGACCAATATATATATATATATATGCAGGGAAATATGATATAATAAATGGAAAAATATGAACAAACATTTAAATTTAACATACATCAAAATATGTTCAATTATACATCATTTATTTTATTTAGTAGTGTCGCTTTCATATAGACAGCATGATTTGCTTCCGTGCACTCGCTTCATAATTGGGAAAATAAATTTTAAATCGTTTGTTGAAGTCATTTAATTTCAGATAATTTACAGCATAGAACTCTTTCATCTGTACTAAAATACTCCTATCTAAATTCCCTTACGTAACTTCGCACTTTCAGAAAATTTTACTTTCGGCATGGCGGTAGGTCTACTCACTGAACCACTGCAGATTTAACGATGACTGAGGATATTTCATTGAGACATTGATTGATGGGGATCGACACAGGCATGCTTCTGCTGCATTGTTGAGATTAAAAGGCGGGCGGAACATTACATTTAGAGAGTGACAATAATGTATAACTTTAATTCCTGACTGGTGAATTCTGACCACAATTAAAATTATTTTTTCTCCCCTACCTGTATAGCAGAAGTACAGTTTCTGTGAATATTTATCTTAATTTATTCTCACCTATATCTAGTGAATTCCCGGTACTATTAAAAAACTACCAGATTTTACCTCAAAATATTACCATATGACCATAAATACCATCGAAATATGACCAAAACTAGGAAAATGGTCTGAACATGCATTTATATGCTTTATAAAATACATTTAAATACGATCAGACACGTTGAATAAGTGTTTAATTCAGCATTTCGGCTCAAAAATAAGGCAGGAAAACCATATGACTTATCCTAAAGATCCGTACCCTAGTTATTATGTATTCTCACTAAACCATAAAAATAAGAGCAAGCATAAACAAAACCAAACAAATACTCAAACATAGACACTGAAACACAATTGAGGTGGTTCTTATTTGTCTCAGAGGCAATAGCAGACTTAAAAAGACACAATAATGACCAAATCTTTTTTTTTTAATCACTCCACCTTGCAGAATTTGTTATTAAATACAATAAATTTTCATTTGACTATCAATTCCAGCAGTATCTTCTAATCATATCTTCGTTATCTGACAAATCTGTCTTCTGAGCTTTACCTACAGTTCACAAACTGTACGAGGTCATTAGAGATGGGAGATATAGGTGAATAAGGGATAGTCTCTATCAAGAAACCATATTCGGGAACCCAGGCAGAATCTAAATAAAGATGGCAACGCTCTAGCCTCGCATTCGGGAGGAAACTATTTCAAATCCTCGTTCGGCCATCCAGATTTGGGTTTTCCATGGTTTTCCCAAATCACTCTAGGCTAATTTCAGGATGGTTCTATCAAAGAACATGGCCAAATTCCCTCCTGTTCCTTGCCCCCACTTCTAATGACGTAGACAAGGCGTAAAACAATTTAAAAAATTGTACAAAGATTGTAGGACCTAGTATGTTACCAACTTCTTTTCTATTGTTAATCTTCAGGTAAGATGTCATACAACCTCTCCCGAAAATCTGCAGACCTATATAAGACAGTAGGGTTCCTTTCTTTAGTTTATAGTTAAGGCATTTTATGCTGCTAGATCGATAACACTGCACAGGTTTTAATGTGCATTCATATACTCGGACTCTAGACAATGGCTCCAATTTAAGTCTCGCTTTTTCATTGGTATTACTGGGACTTTGAAAATAATGAAAGAATTGGAAAATTACCCGCCGTATCCCTGACAACTCCATATGGATTCAACTAATATTAAAATATTAAGAGTAAAAATAATGAGTTCTGTTTAAACAACAAAGCGAAACTACAACTACACTGTACCTGTATAAGAGTGGAGGCTTCCTCGGCGCTGTATATAGATGAAATGTTCTCTCTAAACTAGTCGAGTGAGTAGTACTATTGTATAACGCGACGTTTCGGCGGTCATATGCTCTGCCGCCATTGTCAAGTGACATCGTACTCACACGGCTAGTTTTCAGGGAAAATTTCATCTAACACTACACTGTTTCTGGAATTGCCATTTTTACAAGAGTCATAATGCTTAAGGCGTAAAACAGTAACATTGTTTGTCATTACGAACTAATGAGATACGGTGTTTTAAATTTTATTTACCATAGGGAAATAGTTTAATGCTTGTAACATTATCACTAACCCCAAAATTTTTTATTAATTAAACCATTATTAATAATACCGAATTATGTTGCATTTATTAATTATGAGTATCTTGAACAATTGAATTGTTTTTTGTAAATTGATTTGGAATATTGTTAGGTTTCCACAGACTATAGTTTGTTTGATAACCTGGGTAGCATATTGTTGTTATCTAAGTTGTGTAACAATCTTTGACTTTGGGCAGCATAGCTGTGC
This sequence comes from Vandiemenella viatica, assembly GCA_031002005.1. Classification (NCBI taxonomy): domain Eukaryota; kingdom Metazoa; phylum Arthropoda; class Insecta; order Orthoptera; family Morabidae; genus Vandiemenella; species Vandiemenella viatica. Next base: position 101,559,752 of record JARYHS010008074.1, on the reverse strand, counting down.
TGGCAGCGATTGTTGATTTGTGCGCCTAGATTTTAGCATAGCGGGGCGCGGGGCAGTGTGTGTGTTGCGCCACTCGGAGAAGGTTAGGGCGCAAATGACCTCGTTGTCTACCCGCCTTAAAGCCACAAAAACAACAACAATATTGGAGAAGGTTGTATGGCACGATCACAGGCTTTTCGTGCCAAATGGCTTGTGAAATATATGGTAAACTTCTAATTCAATAGTTTTTCGACCAGAATGTTGAGTTTTTCATTTCCAGACTTTTTCAAAATACCGTTAAATTTGTTTATCCAAGCTAACGGCTTGCATGTGTTGAAAGAGGATAATATGGGCCGTTGTAGTATAAATCACACGCCCTAATCCACTAAGTTAGTGGTTAGTTCATAGTTGGCTAGTCATTTCCGAGGACAATTGGTAGCTTGGTCTATATGGCGACCAATGACAGGATGGATGGCTTACATGTTCTGAGACATCTACTGTGAGTAATCAAGAATGGTACCGTACTGTCAAGGCATATGTTGGTTCGTGGTTGAAACTATTTATTCTTTATGCTTTGCTCTGATAGTTCTGACACTGATTCATATGTGTTTTAAGCATTCCTAACCGGCCTTTTTGTTTATTTGAGCACCATATTTTCTGATATCTCTCGTACGCATTTGGACGAGCCTTCAACCAGTACTTAGTTTACTTGTTTTCCTCTTCTTCTGCTGAATTAGTGGATGACGCTACATTTACAAAGATTTATACTTGCCTTAGTATAGGATATGTAATCCTACTTTTATATCTGTACCAAAATTCACTACTACCCTTATGTCTGTACCAAAATTCCATGGAATAAATTCTTCCTCCCAAAAATAAATTAATTATTATCTGTTTCCTAACCGATGCATACTAAGAATTTACACACAAAATATTATTTCCCCCCATTCTCATTATTTCGTATTGCATTATGAAAATATTTGTAGATTTAAGTTAAGATGGCCACACAGTAAATTATTTTAGCGTTGAGTAAATGGGTTCATTGTGAAAATATTAATTTACCTTTTTTTTTTTTACGGGAGGGGAAGTGGTACCCTTCTTTGTTTTTCTGTTGTTGTCGTGTTCAGCAAGGGCAGCTCGACAACTCAGGTTGCCGTAACACTGTTAGTGTCCAGTTGCCACGATCGTTAACTACATTAGTGTATGTTTGACAGTCTTCAAAAGAGTAAATTCGTTGTTTATTTGATTTAAAAGCTGTAATTAAAGTTTTAAGGCCCAGTTATTTCTCTTCAAACAAGCAAAGAACATTAGATTTACATCTTTAAATTTAATTTTTATTAGTTACATATTTTCTGATTATTATGTCACTGTATGTCTCATAATTTGTTACTGAGCCATTACGACAATAACTGGGTGAGACATTTGGTGAGGTTGGTGCCATTAGTCCTTATGACATTCCTGTTTTCCGTAGGCGTTGTCTGCATGAGCCAGAATATCCCTGTTTTAAAACACCTTTAATCTTTTGCTGTTTACTACACCCCAGGTGGGTTGCATTGTCCACGTGCTACGTGGCTGTTGTGTTTGTGGACGCAGAAGTAGGATTTAATGGCCGAACTGTGAAGAACATAAAGAAGCATTTCTCAAGGATGTATCGTCCCAGCTTTTCCAGTTTATACCTGTCACCTTGCGGACGTACCAACTTTTAGACTCCGTGGAACCAGTACTAAATGTTTATGGTATTGCAACTGGACATTAGAGCTCGACCGAAGTTCATTGGGGGAAGGCACGGGAGGGAATTCGCACATTACCTTCTGAAAAACATGAAAATCCGAACTGCCAGCCTGGGGATCAATCCCGCATTATTCTGAATGCCAAGTTCATATGTTAACCACTAACCCAACTGGTTTACTAACTGGATATAGTCTGACACAATGGAGAAGACTTTGTGAGGCTTAAAAAATAGGGAGGTATGTTAGATTAATAGAATTCGAGCTAAAAGGAAGGTTATAATAGTTTCCCTATTGTAGCAAACGTTGTAAGTTTTGTGGTGATGCCTCTTATGATCTTCGTATGAAACGCATAATAACGGAGCGAAAACAGCGGTACTCTCCAGATTATTACCGAAAATCACGATCAGATTGGCCGGTATACTGAATGGGTCAAGATTAAAATACTCCATTTGTATCTTCAAATGAAAGAATTGTCACCAGACATCTGGTTTTATAGATAACAGTTGTAGATCTCAGTCCACTTTAAATCATGTTGCTTCACCCAAGATATTAAAATGTATATAAACTGAACTTAAACATGGGGAAAGGATATGTTTAAAAGACACTGCGTACTGTTTGTGTGTAAATACTTTCTTCTCCCGCCGAGCGTAAATTGAGATTTCTGCTAGAGTCATCCATTCTTTCCGGATGTGTCTGTGAAATATTATTTTCTGCTAGGGGACACAAGTTATTCTATCCGTTGAGATTAGTTATATCAAAATTATTTCTTTCACTCTTAAAAAAAAGTAATAGGTGGTATTGTTTAAGTGGAACTAACCTTATCATTTCTTCCAGCTGTGGAGACACATTAACCTATTCATTGTAATCTGCGTGACGTGTCACCCACAGCTCTATACTTTTGAAACCAAATTTCTTGGAAAAAGCTTTATCCTCTTTTTTTAGCATACCTCTATTTTGCACTATATCCAGAAACCTGGACCTTCTCCGAGGGGGTATTGCTGGAATACTCCGTAGTTTGTAATTATTGTATTCTCAATCTATGGTGGCCCTCGAAGATGGGATAGGTGATCTGTTGGCAGAATATTAAGAATTTAATTCTAGCTGAACATAAGACGAAAGTTGTTCACATCAAAAGGATTTCGTATGCGTACTGTATAATACCAAAGGCAAATATTTAAGTTAATAACCAAACCTTCTAAGAGCCATGGTATTTGAAGGATATGAGGTTAAAACTGCATTGTTCCGACAGCAGCCTATTTACTACATACGGTTTAAGTCGACGTCAATAAGAGTGATTTTCCTTTGAATTTAAGGAAATGTCCCTTATTAACAGACATAAGTATCACGGAACCACGGTATGTGCCGATTACAATTAAAAGGGTTAGTTAATAATATAGTCATATGTAAAATAATTAGGCAGATATTAGTTAGTGGCCCGTAAAATTATTTTTGACACTTTAACGGTCATTGGATTCAAAAAAGGTCGAGAAACTCTGTGCTAAACCTCTCACAAGAAAGTTTACTCATTTCTGTTGCTTCAGTTCACGGAAAGGTGCTGAGTTCTAGAAATACATAATCTAGGTGTTGCCCACAGCAACGCCATGCCGCTCGAGCACGTTTGGTAATTCCGTGTGCGGCGGCGAGTGGAGGCCTCCACCTGTCTGGTGTGTGCACTCGCAGCCTGCATGCGGGAGCAGCGGCCGAGTTTACCGTGTTCTCTGTTTGCTGAGAACACTGTGCCCGCGGCAAATATGGCGGCGGTGGGGAGGACCTAGTTCCGCAGTGCGTAGGCGATATAAAGATCCACTCCATAATACCCAGTCGTTATCCCATGGTGTGCAGACGTTATGGTTTATAACAGCTTTGAATGCTCAAGTGCGTTACGAAAAGACATCCGAATGATATTAATTTAAAACTAAATTCTTCTTTATATGTATCATCCCATCATTCACTGCCAAATAAATCCTGGAAAAACTTGAGGGGTCTTCAATGCCAAATCTTGTTGCAGTTAAGCACTCTAAGGACAACATAATTATCCATGTTGTGAAGGTTTGAGCTCAGTTGTACAGAATTCCTGTTACTGTTAATACGGAATCGCAATATCAGACCACTGTATTTTGATTGTGAGAATATTATTACGATTAGAACTGCTTGGAACTAAAATTTGTACTTTGAACCACAACTTACACCGGGCTTCTCCCAAATTCTACCTCTCACCAGCTAAGACCGATTAAGTTTTCGGCCGAGTATGTAAAAACTCCTTAACACATAAGCATACAAAATATTTATCATTCATGCTTTACAGAGCCTTACTAATTTGTAATTTACGTGGTCAAAAATATACAGTTTCTGAACTTATAGATTTTAAAAAAATGTATCTTTCTCTATATGGTAAAAAAAGGACTCCTTTAGTTAAAAAAAATCCACCCAGTAGAAAAAATTACTGAGAAAAGTTACATAGAGAACCACAGGTGGAGGAAAGGAATTAAGCATTTGTCAAACATTATTTACGAATCTGGAAACCCGTACTAAATTTGGGAATGTTAAGAAAATATATAAGTGGGCGATCGGTGTCGATGAAAGAAGGAAAATATATCGCTAAGACCAAACGTCTAAAAACAAGCGCCAACGCGAAGATAATGGAAGAAGCCGATGAATTCTTGAACTGGTGATGCTGCTGTGGATAAAAACAGTTGTTGGCTTATTCACTCCCAGCTGGATTACAAGCTGCAGTCTGGATTACACAAGTGCCGTTTCAAAGGATCATTTATTACGTTTCTCTACCAGTGGTGCACGGAATTGTCGCAAATCAAATATGAAATTCAGAGAATCAATAACCAACAAAAATCCATTGAACTTGTCTCTTTATGGTAATTATTTCACACACACTAAGAACATAGATTTTTTATCACAATTTTTTTGTACTAGTTCGTTGAAGGAGTAGCGCTTCTTGGAGGTCTCTGACTGCTGTGCAGTGTGTCGGATAGCAGTGCCCATGTTATGTACAGAAAATAGAGAATGGATACCCAGCATGAACTGAATTAATTAAATCTGTTTCCTAACACAAATTTTCAGTTATTTATGATAAATTTACAATTTAAAGTTTTGAGCCTGAGATCACCTTAAACTTCAGTCTTCACGAGTTTGATTGGTAATAATTTTATTATTATTTCGTTAAGGCCCCTCGGCCTCATAGCTATTCTGCCAGCACTTAATATGATCAGCATGTATATATTTGTGTATATTTCAGTATTTAATTGATTGATCAAATGGAGGTCAACACAACACTGAAACTGACACCTATGCCATTAGCTGGACTTGAACCGGTATTCTAACTCCTACGCTGCTGGTGGGAAATGAGGCCGCTTCTAAACATGTTAACACTCCTCGGAGGACGCATAGTTGTCGACTACAGACTGGAAGGGATAAAGCATCGCCAAGACTGCCGATGGTGATCTCACGAAGTCTCCACGGTGGGCCAAGAGGGAAAGTCGTGGGCTCACCACCATCGCGAATTGTGTAGCACCCTTTAGCCGCGTCGTCTATAATTTTGTGCCAGCTCACTCAAATCAGTCATGTCCTATATAATATTCAACCACTGCTGATGATTGTGCTCGATCTGTTCTCCTCTCCCTGACTTCTAAATGAACTTCCCCGGGACAAGATACTGCACCTATTGCTTCAATCACAATAGCTACGTCTGCTATCTAGAACTTGATAGATCTACAGCTCCGAACTAGATAGTTTATCACTTTTTATGTGAAACTTTAAAACCGATTTTTTGCAGTTTATGTCGCCGGCTGTTCCTCCGACTTAGTAGATCATAGACTCCCTGGAAAGACGAATTCATATTGGCAATAACGACACGCAGAAAACGTGTTTACGCCAGTAGTTAATGAACAGTGTATTTCAGGAAGCACTGAGTAAAGTTAGGCCTATTATCAGCAGTAAACGGCAAACGTCCAGGAGACTGCTTGGATAAATCTGTACTGTTTCTTCAGAGAATGTAGTTCTCTGACTCTAGCCCTCCGGTGGGTTTTGATCGATGATTGCCACAGCCTCAAACGTCTGATAATGAAAATTGTGACAAATATTCGACTCAAAAGTTTTTTAGAATAAGCATTTGCCTATGTCTGCGTTTTTAAATGCACTGAATTACATTCTAACGCATAGCGCAGAAGCTGTGCAATGAACTGATTTGCTGATACCGGTTTGTGAACAAGGACACGCTGAATTCTTCAGGAGCCTAGCTTGAAAAAGGTGTGACGGTATTCTCGTATTTGACTGTTCAAGAAAACTGTGTCTCTGTTATAAAAAGCTGTGTGTTGGATATTCATCACGATTTCCATTCAGACGTTTGAGGCCGTGGCAGATTGGATGATCGTTGACTGACACCCACCAGAGTTCTAGACTCGGCGATATATGCGATCGGAATAAACATTTGGGGATTATCTAAACATATACATCAATGATCTATGCGACATAATAGGGGGGATGAAAAGATTATTTGCCGATGATGCTATTATTTATCGCGAAATAAAAACCCAGGACGACTGCGCTTTGTTACAAGACGATATTATGAAAATAATTGCGTGGTGTAAAGATTGGCAGTTGGAATTAAACGCTAAAAAGTGCCAAGTCATGCGTGTAAGTAAAAGGTGACACCATTTACCTATGAATATACAATTAATGGCATTGTCCTTAGAACGGTAGATTCCGCTAAATACCTAGGGGTAACAATTCGTAATAATTTGTCGTGGAATGAGCATATCGAGAATGTAATGGGAAAAGCAAATCGTATGCTCCGATTTCTAGGTCGTAATTTAAACCAATGCAATCAGGAAGTTAAATCGATTGTATACAAGTCACTAGTACGTCCTCACTTAGAGTATTGTTGTTCTGTGTGGGGTCCCCATCAAAAGGGGTTAATGGAGGCTTTAGAGAATGTCCAAAGAAGAGCCGCCCGATTCGTGACAGGTATATATAGTTGGAGGGAAAGTGAAAGTGCGATGTTGAAGGAGTTAGGTTGGGAAGACCTGGAACACCGAAGGCGTTGCTCTCGACGGAAGCTAATTGAAAAATTCACGATAGACGTATTTCGGAATGACAGCCAGCAAATATTGCTACCAGCAACATTCATATCTCGAAATGACCATGAAAATAAGATAAGAGAAATCAGGCCCAGAACCGATTAATTTCTGTACTCATTTTTCCCACGAGCGATTAGGGAATGGAATAGAAAGGATTTACCGGGCGAGTAAACTAAAATCGGACAGGAGTAGCTTTCGATAAAGCACTCCAGCTATCCTGATCTGGGTTTTCCATGGTTTTCCCAGATCACTCCACGCGAATGCGGGGATGGTTGCTCACAATAGCCCATGGGCGCCTCCTGCCATATCCCTTATATCCCTTTCAAACCATAACCCTTTTCGATAGGTGCAATGCACCCTCCGCCACACACTTTTAGTGAATCGCGGAGTAATAATAATAATAATAATAGTGAACTTGACATTCGAATACCTTTTCTGGTCTTCTAATCTTTACACTCGAATAATTCTGCGAGTACCTGTTCTCTGACAGATATCAACACATTATATTAATACAGGACTTCTGTTCAATGCGTGATAGCGTCCAATCTTCCCCATAATGTTACTCCAAACTCACTGCTGTTAAGCGACATACCACCCAACCGCTCACTTTTGCTTGGTCAGTAACTGCGTGTCCACCTCACACAAACCCATGTGTGATAAATTTAACACAAGGTTCAACTGCGTTAAATCTTATCACTACTTTATTGTCAACGAGCTGGCTGTCATAGCCTCAAGCCTGTTCCATCTTAAGTGAACCGCATCAGAACAGGCGAGTTCCTGGTATGCCGTTTTCTGTCGAATTTCAGAGGCATGGGTGATCTCTTGGAACTAACACTTAACAACCACTTTCTTCCAAATTTCAGAGGTGAATCTCCTCTGGGGTTTCTTGGCTATTATACCGAGCTCCTGCGCTAAATACTAGATCGCATATCCCCTAGTCTGAGCCTAGTTGGTAAATACGTCCGGCAGTAAATAGCTGCTTAAATGGGTAATTGTTCAAAATAAGTACTGAACATTTCTTATGGTATATCAATGATTTTTTGAATGATACTGAAAATGAAAGCGAATTTGTAGAAGGATAAGGGAAGTGACGTAGCTAGGTTAACAAGGGCTCCAGTGCAAAAAATATTTTGGGCTGTCAGGCCAGATGGACGACATATATATTTTTTTTTTTTTTATCTACGAAGTCTTGTGAGGTTTGCTGGCAGGGCTCCCTGTGCCCCCCCCCCCTGTCCCGAGCTGAGCGTGGGTCCTTAAGCTGCGCTTGGGGGCTCCCTGAGCTTCGAGGCCTCGGTGCACGGCACCTCCGATTGCTGGATAACGGCACTGTAGCGTTACGTAATCTTGGCACAACGCTTGACTACAAATATCTGTCTGACTACGACAATAGCTAACCGTTATATCTAGCTTTGTTAGCGGTCTTTTGAATCATGGAAACACTTTCACTTTCGTCAGATAGTAGACGGGTAGAAGAAAAAAAGGCGGAATACATGTTTGAACTAAATTTGGCTACGAAAAATGTATCAACTCTTACCACGGTCTAAAGCAAAATTAATTCAAATTCAGATGAATTGAAGACACAATTAAATATTTTGGTGGAGTTATTAGTCCCGTAAATGAAACTGACAGTTAACTCCTACTTCCTCCATTAAGAGTAGACTGAGGTGGAGTGAAAGCGAATAAAGGAGAAAGCTTGTGGGGATCTATACCATAAAGTAAAAGAAAGTCAAAAACGAGAATGGAAGGAATCATTATGTGGATTTTGTGGGTATCCTTTAGTAAGTTACGGAGATTGATTGGCTGGCGGTAACTCTGGGCTTGTATTCTGGAGACATCAATACATGCAGACTTAGTTTTTCCATGATTTCCCGAAATCGCTCCAGGCAAATGCAGGTATGGTTCCTTCAAAAGTCCATGGCCTCCCAGTTCCTTGCCATTACTTGCCCCAAACAGTTTCCCGTCTGTAATGGCCTCAACGTATACCCGTAAGTAAAATAATTAATGAAACGATTTGTGAGGAAGATGCGAAAGCGATTTGATCTACAAATGTTAGTTACTTTCATTTGTACTAAACTTTGCTTTAGCGCACGAAGAGCGCTCTATAATTCTGAATTCGGATTACGATGTAGACTTTCTTTTTCTGCGTTGAATAAGCGTTATAATCTAGGTTACCTGTAGGGCGCATCCTGGAACTTTGTTATTGCGTTTGTAAGCTAGAACGGAGAGAGCAAAAATTATTACGTGAGTTGTAAAGCTGTAAGTGAAAACAAATAAACAAGCACGTAATACTTTAGTAAAGCAAATGACTCACGAAGATTTGAATATTTTCTGTCATCGCAACGCTTGGCGCTTAAATTCAAAAGCTCAAATAACCCATTGAATTTTTTAGACATTCGTTATTCCTTTTATCTTTTCGAAACATTGTCGTTGTGCAATAAAAAAACGTAAATTCCAATTCTTTATATTATACGTACAGTTTTCATAAATTTACTAAGTATTCAGTATATTACCAGCAATATTTAACTTGTATATACGAAATGTTTGCAAGCAAAGGCGGATCCAGGAGTTTGGTTTGAGGTCGGGGGGGGGGGGGGAAGCTTGACTTGGGCGAGGGTAGGCTTTAGAGTCTCCTCGGATAATGTGAGCTGAAATAGGAGGGGGGAGGGGGGGGGGGTCGGAGGTCGATGACATAAATCTGATGTCAACATTTTTCTTTTATCATATTGCCACCCTTAAAAGAACAGTAGACAAAAAAAAAAAAAAAAAAAAAAAGAGACCAAAGTTAAGATGTCAGCGGTGTGCCCAGAAGCTTTTTGGGTTAGGGAGGCTTGAGCCCCTTAGCATCCCTTCTCCCTGAATCGACCACTGTTTGCAAGTATATTACAAACAGCTGAAAACTATGTAGAATTCCGAAATTCTGGGAGTATTTTTTCTGCAAATATTCTTTTTTTAACTTTACACTCCATAATACTTGACACAAACATAATTATGTATTTCTTTCTCAGTTTTCTTAATTCCTAACAAATTATTTCCATAGTGGCGGGCACAAAATTTATGTTAACTTACTATAAGTATAAATGAATAAATATGGTTGTGGTACTTCAGGTTCTTTAGGTTAAATGTACTGTCAAGAGAACAATTATTGGAGTTCTTTATACTTCCGAGTAACAGAGAAAAGTATAGCGAAGGTGTATATATACCTAAGTGGTCTTAACGAGGAACTCCGGAAGAGAAATTACTGACTCAACAAGGTAATTAAGGCCCATTCATATTTTGCAAGACACTAACAACGACTGACGACCATCCGGGAGGCTGAAGTTTCCATTTAAAATGTTATTTTGGAGAAAACTGTTTCACAGAATTTTCGGTTGAACTACAGAAGATGAGAGAGCAGTTTTTCTCCGCAGTAGCTTACGAGACGCTTGCGTAAAAAGCTTTCTCGCTTTTATACTCGGAACAAATTTCCTGAGTGCACCTTTCCCATAAAAGCAGCTTTGCTGATTTGTTCGGAAAGGAGAGAAATGTTTTCAGCAGCATCGCACAACTGGGAAAGACGTCGAAGTTCCTCTACGCCTCGAGATTACTTAACGGCCAGAGTAAACTAATAAAGGAAACAAGGAGAGAGGCTCATCCATAATTCCTAACAACATCTGGGCTAAATTATTCATTAATGTGATTTTGGGAACACTTCACGATTATAATAGACCAGAATAAACGTATCTATGTTCTTTGGCGACTTATAGTGAGAACAATACCGTGGATATATTGCAGATAATCATAAGAAAAATTCTTGTAATTTTTAGCATTAACCAGAACATACTTACGCAACTCATACATACCCGTTAGCTTTTAATTTTGCATTAGATATGTATTTTAGGAAACACTATTTGCATTATCGGTTGTTATATTTGATTTCACTTTCATTCACTAACCAAAAAAACATTACTCTTTCAGCCATCTTACACACCCAAACAAAAAAATATATTATCAAATAAATTTAGTATGACTGATGAACCCGTCAGTGTGCCTCAATACACAAATGCGGTGCACAGTTGATTGGGGAGCTACAACAGGTTCAAGTCCTCATCAAGTCCGCATAGGCCTTCGTTTTTGTGGTTTCTATGCGATTTCGCGCAATCATCTAGACCATCTTATACCTACCGCCCACTAGTGAGCGTACAAGCTTTCATGGAGGGTGGTAGGGATTTTGTCCGATACTGAAACACTTTCATTAAAAAATAAACGAATTAAAAAAAAAAAAAAAAAAAAAAAAAAAAAAGATTTAATGACCTAAATTCGCAGCTTCAAGGAGCAAATGAAACCTTTGTAGTTTACCAAAGTATTGTGTTATTATTTATTGACAAACACGAAATATTTCGCTAGAATCTATTGAAAATATAATTTCATAAATTTCTTTAATTACTATCTATAAAACATAGAATAACTCCAGCGCATATTGACAGATCCAGTTGGCACCTGAACGAACTTGAATTGGACATGGAAAAACGATTTTAAGATATTTACCCCAAGTATTGAAGTTGATGATACAAGTTTCCAGAGGAACTGTTAGAAAATAGATACAATGAAGAAAGTGAATATAAATTAGATAGTTGTGGATTCGAAAAAACTGTGACAAAACAAAAAAAGGTCTGTCTTGTATCTTGATATGTGGAAAATGATATTCATTTTATATACATTCTTAAGCCGGGTACTCACTAGCGAGCTGTAACTGTAACCAGCAGATACAGTAACCACGTTCTAGTGTGGACGCGTGAAACGAACTTCGCTCGCGACGAACACCGAGCCACCTCACTGAGGTACGCACTAGCGAGCTGTAACTGTTACCAAACGTGTACAGTAACGAGGTTCTAGTGTGTACGCTCACTGTAACCGTAACGAAGAGCCGACTCTATCCGCAGTGTTCGTTTGGAGCTCCGCGATGTCGGACGAAGTGTCTCTCGCTTGTGTAGCATACTAACTTGTATATGCTTTATTGGATGATTATAAACTACCACGAAGATGGAGTATTCATGGAATGTATAGAGAAAGAAGTGATCTAATTCTTCTTTTAAGAAATCAACAAATGAGTGGTCGTTACAAAAAATTCACGAGAATTTCTCCAACTGATTTTGAGTATCTAGTGAACATAATTGAGCCCAAGAAGCCTTCCGAGAAGCATTAACAGTTACAGTTACAGCTCGCTAGTGAGTACGCGGCTTTATCTGTTCCATGTCTCGTGTAATCAGGCTTTATAGCTGTTAATCATATTGTGACCAAAGAATGAAACCGCCTGAATAGTTCAGAAATAGAAGACCTACGTTTATTTCTTACAAAAATAGAACCGGATATCCAGTATTTAGTATCGCAGCATCAGCTTCAGAGATCTCATTAAATAATGTAATTTCACTAGACTTGATGCTTCTGCGTACGCGAAGTATAAATAAAAAGATAGATCTAACTACAGTAAGTCGTTTTATAAAGATTTATTCTGCCAAACGTTGTGAAACTCCGACATAAAGTACTTGGCAAGTATTTTTGATTACTTGCTTTAACTTGTTGTAACTCTGTTTTATAAATTTTACTAAGCGTATTCACTTCGCTACTTTAGAAATCACCATTACTGTTGGTTACTCGGTGGACGGTTAGAAAACTTTATTACTAACAGAGATACAAAAGTTGGCGGTATGTATAAAATTGTTGGCTACCCCTGATCTAGACGAATGCTGTGACGGTCCCCAATTTCTGCCACACAAATTACACATTGCACAAACAAAAACACACTTATCACACAGAACACAAAAAGTTACACGTTTCATAGAGAGACAGGCATCATGGGTTCAATATGATGGGTCTGTCAAACCCGGTTTGAATTCGGGAGGATGCAGGTGTATTCCCGCTCTCAAGATTCACATTGGCCACTTATGTAAAACGGAGGAAAAGGGGGGGGACGGTGGAACGTAGTACTTAGTAGATGGCCGGATCAAGGAGAAAAAAATCTCGTATAAATTGTTGCAAGGAGTGACGATTTTGTTATGAACCTTATTTAGTGATACCACACCGAAAATTTATCTTCTTTAGAATTTTATTTATGAAAAATTATACTCTTAAATAATTTTTCCATGAACTCAGAATGTCAGTATTTAATCATGTATTATTCTCTGAAACTTTGTTCCGAAAATTATGAGACATTTCTTGTGTCGTCTGGGGCCATTCTTTGTGGAAACTGGCTTTGAATTGTCATCCTTATTGACCTACGACCTCGCGCCGAGCAAACGCTCGCCTTTCTTGAGTGAGACACATCGCCCGACTGCAGCCACTAAACTATTTAGCGGCTTCCGTGAGCTGCTTGCCTGAGACGTCTAGCTCTGCAGGCGTGTATAACAGAATCTCTCTTACTCTCAGAAGGTACGCGATTTTAATGAAACAACTGCATTGTTCATACTCGTTTTCATTTTTTTTCAAAGCCACTCGGTTTAACTTACTTCCTTCGAATTAAAAATGAAAGAGGTTACTTATTAACAGGATGCTCTATTGGAACTTTCGACTGATTAAAAGTAGGAACTTCCGCAGCTGTACATGGCAAATGGCATCATATTAGAAACCCAGAATATTGCAAACTATTACATTCATTTCTCGAACCTGGTAAACAGTTGGAAACGACGTCCTTAATTAATCAACCTTTGATTATCTGGTACATTTTTTCTTTTTTCAAATAGTATTGAAACTATAGTTCTTTAATGTATACTTATCAGCCAGAACATTATGACTACCTACCTACTATCGATATAAACCCGTCCAGCTGATAGCAGCGTCACCTGACGAGGAATGACTGCTAGTCAGACACACGCATGGTGCATGTAGTATCAGTGAGCGTGCTATCCATGTTTAGAAAGGGAAGGCGCGAGATCTATCTTAGTTTGACCGAGAGCAGATTGTGATGCCTGGAGACTCGGCACGAGCATTTTGGAAACTGCACCACTTATCGGCTGTTCGAGGAGTTCTGTGATGAGTGTCATCAACAAGTGGCGAAACCAAGGTGAAACCACGTCCAAACGTCGAGGGATTGGGTGGCCACCCCTCATTAGAGATGCCGGACGTTGTAGGTTGGGCAGACTGGTAAAATAGGACAGGCGGCCAACTGTGGCGGAACTAACATCAGACTTTAATGGGCAGAGTACAAGTGTGTCTGAAAACACAGTGCACCGATCACCCCTACGATGGGCCTCCGCAGCCGACGACCCATGTATGTGCCATTTTTAACACCACGACATCGGTAACTACGACTGAAATTGGCACGTGACCATCTAACATAGACATTGGCGCAGTGGCAGAGCGTTGCATGGTCTGATGAATCCCGATACCTTCTTCATCATGCCAATGAGATGATGCGAATCCTTCGTTTTCCAGGGGAACAGCTTCTTGGCACCTGTACTGCGGGACGGAGACCAGCTTGCGGCGGCTCAGTTATGCCCCGGAGAACATTCTCGTGGGCATTCATGGGTCTAGTTGAACTCGTGCAAAGCACCATGACGGCCAATAAGAATCGTACACTGGTTGCAGTTCACATACACCACTTCGTGACGACCATGTTTCCCAACTGCAGTGGCATTTTTCAACAAGGTAATGCACCATGTCACAAGGCCAGGAGTGTGATAGAGTGGTTCGAGGAATACAATGGAGATTTGCAACTGATGTGCTGGCCCCCCAAACTCGTCAGATCTGAACCCGATCGAACACATCTGGGATGTGATTGAACGTGGCGTCAGAGCTAATCGCACCCCTCCCCAGTATTTTACTTGCATGTGCAGATGTGGTGCCAACTCCCTTCAGCGACCTACCAAGGCCTCACTGCTCCGATGTCAAGACGTGTAGCTGATGTTATCCGTGGCAAAGGCGGACATACCGCAGGTAGGTGGTCATAATGTTCTGGCTGATCACTGAATGATTAAATCAATTCTGGAATATTTTAATCTGCAACTAATCATGACTGAAGGAAGTTAGTGTATCAAGTATGTTTTTGGTCTGTTACAGAATCTCTTTATGAAATACGTCTATATAAAAATAGGATATAAAACATACGGGTATAGTGTAATTTTTTGCTGTATCTACTATTTTTCGATTCCTCCCCTCAATATTTTATTTCGCATGGGTAGTCATTATTATTGAGGATCGGCCAAATTGTCATTAATTGTATTTTGAGTAATTAATTTCTATTATAGTCATGACAGAAATGATTACTCGCGAAGGCACATTAGCTGGAAAGCCGAAATATACAATATTTCATCCCAGTAGTTCTAATGTTTTGCCGGTGGAATGGTTGTTCCTTGTTCACCTTCTTGGTCACAAATTATAGCAAGCATTCGTTCCTTATGCCTCACCAAATACAGCCTTCTTAGACCAATAACAATCACTGTAACTAAGAAACTAAAATTATTCGACTTATTCAGACTTCAAAGCCATCGACTTTTGGAAACCACAGTGCTTAACCGCAATCAGTAAGCTATGACGTTTCTAGTATGTCTCTGCCAAAATCTTAAGCTCTCGGTTCCTTCTGTCTATTGACACTATGGGAGGTCCCAGGTGTGTATTGAGTAGCCAAACGTGACAAACGTCCATCGCAGAAATATCACACACACACAAACACACACACAAAAAAAGCTCTGTCGGTCCATCTAAGTACTAGATTCTCTGATTTATTACGAGGCCGATGCGTGACGGGATCTGTTGTCAGAGATTTGTCACATTACAGTATGCATGTTGAGTGTTCTTACACTATTTACAAAAACAATAGAATTAATTAGAACGTTAGAAATAAACTTTCTGATGTGCAGAACTGGCAGGAACAAAGTTAGTGTGAGGAATTATTACATTAGTGAGAAATATTAATTTTTGTATTTACTGATTGTGGAGGAAAAGTACTTTCGTGCAGCCATTTTTTATGGACTTTTACACAAATATGTTTGATCTTTGAGTATATGTACATCATTAATGTGTAACAAATGATTTACATTACAAGTTTTGACTGACATTACTCGAAATTTAAAACAGCAGTTCACTCTGATTCTCTCTCTCTCTCTGTCTCCCCCCCCCCCCTCCTCTGCCTCTTTCTCTCTCTCTCTCGTGCGCGCACACACACAGGCAGACAGACACACATATGCACTCAAAGTGACAATATAAATCTTTATTTATACCGTATGGCATGTCAATGTTTAGTGAACATCGATATCACCAAGCGTTTTATAAATTCAAATCCTGGTACAGTCAATCGGCTTTCAGTTTTCAATGTTTTACAATTCTAACTCAAGGGCTTACAACCATAGCATTATTTATCCAAACGCGAGTTTCAGTTTCTATTCTGCATGCTTAATTATCTGTGAATATTGTGGAACATTTGTTCAAGGAAGCCAAATTGATAATGTAGCACTATAACTTCATAATGTATTTGCCAGTGTGAACCATAAATGTGTGGAGTGGATAAAAAAATAATTTGCGGTGTAAAAGAATTCTTAGAAAGCAAAGAGTTAAGTAATGAAATGCCATATCAAAAGAACTGACAGTGAGAATGGAAGTGTCATAGGGTAGTGTATAAGGACCATTGCTATTCATTATTATAAAGAATGATGCTGTGAATAGTTCAAATAAAAATGTTTTGTTGTTTGCTGATGACATAATATTATATAATAGGATCAAGAAAGGGAGAGGACTGAACATCTGCTGAATACCTGGATAAGATATCCACCCGGGTAGGTCAACATAGGATGAGGAAAAATGCAAAGAAGAGTAATTTGATTAGGTACACAGATAAAAAACTAAATGTTGATTATGATTAAAGGATGATGAAGGAACTGGTTGTTGAAACCTTCAAATGTATATATATATATATATATATCTTGGCATAACCTTTGATAACAAAACTCAAGTGGGCAAGTTGTAGACGCGCCCTAAATCTACTCAAATGGGCAGGATTCATTTGGCAGGTGGTAGGGAAAAGATTCAAAATCCTGCTTTTATTGGGAAGAGTGATTATTAAATTTACAAGATAAGTGAGGGAGTTGGGTTACAAAACTTTGGTCAGATCATTGCTTGAATGTGGTGGTGTAGTATGGGACCCACATTTTGGTATCAAATAAAGGAATTGGAGTGGGTGGATACGTCTCTTGCAAATCAGTAACTGATATGATAAAGGAGATGGAATGGAATTCTTT
This sequence comes from Vandiemenella viatica, assembly GCA_031002005.1. NCBI lineage: Eukaryota > Metazoa > Arthropoda > Insecta > Orthoptera > Morabidae > Vandiemenella > Vandiemenella viatica. The sequence continues at coordinate 101,542,748 of JARYHS010008074.1, read as the reverse complement.
GAGAGACCGTAGGATGGTCAAGAGAGTGATCGGAGTGTACGAGGTATATTGGTGGGGAAATTAATAATAGTACATGGAAGAGAAAAGGCTATCATGACCACAAGCTGGCATTCGATTTTAGGAATAAGAGTGAGAAAACTTTATTTCGTAGGTAATAGAGTTAAGGAATGGAGTAAATGACCAAAGGAAGAGATGAATATTTTTTTAGAAACGCTGAAAGAATTTAAAATCTAAATTCTTAGGAGGCAAAAGTTTGTGGGTACAAGAAAGCAGGAAAATTACTATCAGAGCGTGTGAAATTGCAAGACAGTAAATAGGTGAGGTACCCAGAATTTGGAAAAGAATAGCAAAGATACATTGGCAAACGTTTTCCTGAGTCGTTCATGGAAAAGGTTAGATCAAGTGGGTGCATCTCACACATTTATTTCATGATCTCTCACTCAAAATTTGTCAGAGAGTCGTTGCTTTAAAACAGATCCCTCGTTGGTTGCAACTGAATCATTGAAGGGATGGGAAGATCAATGACTCGAGCGTGTTAAAATTCTAAATTCCCGATACTAACGCAGAGTGACTAGTGCCTATACCCCTCCTTCTTCTTCTTACCTACTTCTGATCGATATCTCCTAAAAATGGACAGTTTTTGGTGTAACTGTACAGCTTAACAAGTGTTGCCTGACAGCTTCCACCTTTTCTCGTCCAGAGATGTTAAAATTTTCAGTTACACTGGTTGACACCTCGTCTGATCGATATATGACAGCTGTTCCCACAGCGGTAGCCGGCATGGGAATTTACTACAGGTGTGAGCGGACATCTGAAGCTAATGATCCGACTGTCGGCGCCCCATTAGTTCATAACTCACATCTGGCTAGTCATTAAATACAAAAATCGCATATGCTATCTCGCCTTCAAGCTTCCCCGAAAAATCAGGCTATCAAGAAGTTTTAACAGTCCTTTGCTGTTTCTGAGTCTTAATCTTTGTGCTTGTAATAGCTCTGTGTTATGTTATGTAACATTCAGATAAATATTTACAATGTTGACGATAGTGTTATTTTATCTTTTTTTGCTAATGGCTTTACTCCTCGTCGTCAATCGAAGTCATTAGAGGCGATAAAGGAGATGGGGCTGGAGACGGAAAGAAATGCGGCCATGAACTTTTGAAGGAACCATCCCGTCATCCGCCTGGATTTATTTGAGGGAAACCATGTAAAACCTAAATCTAGATGGTTGGACGGATATCCGAAGCCACGTCCTCCAGAATGCTGTGCCAGAGCGTTACTGCTTACCCACCACGCTTGGTATCTTATCATTTATACTGCATTATGTCTGACGTTAAAATATTAATGTATACGAAAACAATTGTTCATTTCTGCCTAACTGAGTCTCGTTTTCTGTACGCGACCAACATAACCCGCTGTTTCGTAGCAGGGAATGTCAAATCTCTGATATTGTTGGTTTTAAACGTGTCATATTCGTCAGGAAATGTCATTACTAGTGTTCGGATCTTTATGACCTAAACAAAAAGAAATATGCTGGCAAATATGACATTAAAAATGGGTAAATATGACGTAATAATAGCAAAATATGACCAAACATTTAAATTTACTATACATCAACACATGCTCAATTATACATCATTTATTTTATCTAGCACTGTCGCTTTCACTCAGACTGCATAAGTTGCTTCCGTGCACTCGCTACACCATTGGGAAGTTAAATATATATATATATATATACAGGGTGTCCACAAATGAATATCGGGGTTTTAATGCTTTATAAGATTTATTACATTATCCTTACAGTTATAAATGATATGTCAAATGAAAGAGCAACTCAAACAGTTTTGTTCGTTGGCACTAGTGCGCATGTGCGTGAAATGTTTCCGCTGCGATCCGCTAGAATGCGGTAGTAGCAAAGATGGCGACTAGTGAAGAGAAAGCGTTTTGTGTTTTACAGTTTGCAAAGACTGAATCTGTAGTTACTGTGCAGCGTGCGTTCCGCATTAAGTTCGGGCGTGATCCTCCAAGTGACAATAACATCCGTAGATGGTATCATCAGTTTGAAGATACAGGCTGCCTTTGTAAAGGGAAGAGTGCGGGACGACCAAGAGTTTGCGAAGAGACTGTTGAGCGAGTGAGAGAGTCGTTCACTCGTAGCCCAAAGAAATCTGTTCGGAAGGCTAGTCGCGAATTAGAAATTTCTAAGTCGACTGTTTGGAAAGTTTTAAGGAAACGCTTGCAACTACGTCCTTACCGTTTACAGTTGTTACAGGCTCTAAAGTCTGCAGACCATGGTTTACGTGCCAAATTCGCTAACGAAATGTTGTTACATGACGATGAAGATTTTCTACATCATGTTCTCTTCAGTGATGAATCGACCTTTCACCTCAGTGGACATGTTAACACTCATAATGTGCGGATCTGGGGCTCAGAAAATACTCAAGAGATCGTACAAGTGCAACGAGACTCCCCTAAAATCAATGTTTTTTGTGCCGTATCCCGGCGGAAAGTTTACGGACCTTTCTTTTTTGATGAACCGACTGTAACTGGTACTTCTTACCTTGATACACTAGAGCAATGGCTCTTCCCTCAGTTGGAACAATATGAACCAGAGAACTTCATTTTCCAGCAAGATGGTGCGCTACCTCACTGGCATAACGAAGTACGTGGTTGGTTGAACGTAACTGTACCCGACCGCTGGATTGGCCGCAAGGGGCCCAATGACAGAGCTTGCTATGCGTGGCCTCCACGTTCACCTGACCTAACGCCATGCGATTTCTACCTTTGGGGTTTCATCAAGGATCGTGTGTATGTGCCTCCGTTACCAGCCGACCTCCTTGAATTACGACAGAGGATTGAAGCAGCTGTTGCAACAGTTACTGAAGACACACTGCTCAACGTTTGGGAAGAACTCGGCTACAGACTTGATGTGTGCCGTGTGACAAATGGTGCCCACATAGAACACTTGTAAGCTTGTATATAAAACTGTTTGAGTTGCTCTTTCATTTGACATATCATTTATAACTGTAAGGATAATGTAATAAATCTTATAAAGCATGAAAACCCCGATATTCATTTGTGGACACCCTGTATATATATATTTTGAAGTCGCTTTAATTTCAAATAATTTATAGAATGGAATTTCATCTGTAATAAAATACTAATACTCGTCTCTAAATTCCCTTACGTAACTTCGCACTTTCAGAAAATTTTATTTTCGGAATGGCAGTACTGATCCAGATGAAGATTTAACGATGACTCAGGATATTTCATTGAGATATTAATTGACACGGATCGACAGAGGCATGGTTCTGCTGCATTGTCCATATTAAAAGGTGGGCGGAACATTACGTTTAGAGGGTGACAATAATGTATAACTTTAATTCTTGACTAGTGATTTCTGACCACAGTGAAAATTAGTACCCCTTCCCCGCCACCTGCATAGCAGAAGTACAGTTCTGTGAATAATTATCTTAATTCCTTCTCATCTATATATAGTGAATTCTCGGTACTATTAAAATTACCAGATTTTTCCTCATGACCATATGGCCATAAATATTATAGAAATATGACCAAAACTAGGAAAATGGTCTGTATATGCATTTATATGCTGTATAAAATACATTTAAATACAATCAGAAATGTTGAACCAGTGTTTAATTCAGTATTTCAGCTCAAAAAGAAGGCAGGAAAAAAGATCAGAACCCTAGTCATTACCCTGGAGATTACATCGAAACCATGTTACCTAATTAAAAGATAAAGCGTATATCCGAATAAAACCAATCAACAGGATGTACTCGATACACGGTATTTTGCGTCTTCGATGTGATGATATAGTTTGTAGCTTGTCGCGTCTATTTAACAGATGCCACTCCGACAGCGAATAAAGCGTCCATCCATCTGGGGGCGAACCGCAATATCATTTGGTTAGAGCTCTTCGACTGACCCAATTCGTGGCTAGTATTTCAGTTCGCGTGCTTCCAGCCGCAAACAAATCACCACCTACAACAGGGCATGCAATTGTAGTGGGCAAAGCTGGAGTAGAGCATCAGACATCTTGTTACGTATTTCTCCAAGCAGTCCCATTATAAACCTTCGCCGAAACATTGTCTTTGCGCTTTAATCACACGCAAGTTCAATTTACTGATTTCCATTTTTGTAAATATGTAAAAATCACGATTTACGTGAAAAAATTTTAACTTTTGTCACAAAGATTTCTTTTATTGCGCAAAATTAATGTGATCACACCTCGATCACGTATGCACAAATCAGTAGATTCGAGCGATACTTGTAGATTTTGACGTGTTTCTGTTTTTACAAGTAAGTATTCGGATCATTTGCTACAAGTATTGCTGTTATAATATGTAACAATCGTAGTGACTGACCGGTAACGCTCTGTCCTCGCATGTGGGAGGATGCAGGTTCAAATCTCCGACCAGCCATCCAGAATTCCGTTTTCCATAATTTCCGAAATGATTCCAGGCGAATGTCGGTATGGTTCATTCAAATTACCATGGCCCAATTCTTTTCATTCCTTGCCCTCAGATCTTTCCAACCTCTAATGGCCTTGACGTTGATGAGGTGTAAACAAAAAGGGGGGAAAATAGTGAAAATGCTGTTCCAAACTGATTTTTTTTTAACTGCTTTACGTCTCTTTTTAACATCGAGGTCTTTAGAGACGGGAAAGGATGGGGGGCAAGGATGGGGGCAAGGAATGGGAAGGAATTCGGCCATGGCCTTTTGAAGGAAGCATCCCGGCATTTGCCTGGAATGATTTGGGGAAACCATGGAAAACCCAAATCTGGATGCCCGGACGGGGATTCGAACCGCCGTCCTCCCGAATGCGAGGCGAGAACGCTAACCGTTACACCGCCCCGCTCGGTCCCAAACTGAAAATAAAGAACTGCCAAACTGAAAATAAGGAACTGCCAAGTGATTTAACATGAAAGCGTAACTTAAAATATGTTATGCATTTTGAACTACAAATTTAACTAGCACTTAAGGTTAAGAATCAGGCATTAACTTAAAACTTACGCATTATATGGATTATAAAGTAATATTATAAATTCAGAATTTTAACCCATAGGCTACTACAGATAATACTGGTTTTAAAAGCCGCATATAAATATGTGAGATTTTGCCGTGGAATGGAATTTAAGGCTACCAACTGTAAACAGGGAGAAAAATTAAATGTTTAAAAGAACTGTAGAAGGCGTAATTCCCGTTGATTTGTTACATAAATTAGTAGCACAAGAAAATATATTTAAGATGGTAATAATCAAAGCCACTATGACTTTTTACTGCTACCACCTAAATCATTTATACAGATTAGAAAAATTATACAAATATCCGTTCTTAAAAGGTCCGCAACTATAGTGAGACATCAATCGCTTTTCTTAACACGAGTGATACGACTACGAGTGCTTTGCCATTTTTTTCTGGTTGTTACATCTTATTGTCAGTTAATTTCATTCGAGCCTAATTGGAAATTGAGTATCTCCGTCTGACGCCAACGTTGTATGCTTCACCTTTATGTATAGAGGACTCTTATCACTGTGTACGCCTTGATGATAATGGCTAATTTCGATTTCCGATTACGAGCTAAAATATTATTTGACTCTTGTCCTCTGTTTCAGTTTTTTTTTTGTAGGTTTGTTTTGTGTTTGTAAAGCACGCCTCTCAGTCTCCGGATATCTGAATCTAATTTAAGTAATTTAGGTTCAGGAATTACAATTTTGTTGTAGATACGTTATTAAGTTTGTGGAATTTGCAATTTCGACGTCCAAATATTCGCCGTTGTCAAAACTACCGTCACTTGGGCCACGACATCAATTATGCTCAACCTGCTTGAGTACAATATTGCGATGCGTCAACGCTAGGAACCACGCATATTGAAGATTTCTTGGATACATCAAGTGTTCTGTTTCTCAGCCCTTAATTTACTATAATATTACATATTTTCAACTATGATTCTCAATTTGTTTAAACTTCATATTCTAGCAACCCGGACTTTTGTTTGATTTTCTCGTAAGACAAAAGGTGAGTATGCTTCAGGCATGCCGTAGAAACTTAATGGTATTCATGATGCATATATCCCGTTCAAGTTAAGAATTTACGAACGGAAAAAGAATTTCTATAGAAGGCTTTCTGTTCGATCCATGCGTCTGATTTTAAATATAGCATATATATATATATCAGAAAAACCAGCTGTGAAATGAGAACTATTTATCATCTTGGTTACATGCTGATTGTGTAGGTAAACATGAAACGCTATGCAGTTCAACAATGGAAAATTCTGAGCAATGCTAATCCTCATAGTAATAAGCTTTCGCTTCCCTAAGACTCAGTGTGTATTCACTCACCTCTCCAAAATGTGTTGCCCCCCTACTCATACTTAATATTATTCACATCCGTCTGAATTAACACTGATACTATTGGCCATACCAAAATCAGAGTTTATCCATATGGTATAGAAAAGTGAAAAATATCGCTCAAGGAGCGCGCATATTCGTATTAGAGACTCAAAAATTCCGCACCATATTGTCTTATCAAACTTTGTCATTTTGTGGCCTTCTAAGCACGAATGTGTGTCAGAAAGTAGGCAGCATCTGCCCCAAGGAAGGATGACAGAATAAACATCTTTGAATTAGGGGTTTGATGATGATTGAAATGTTACAATCCTTACTTTTGTTCCATCCAGCACCAGGCCAAGCAGGAGTAGACTAGAAGAACTTTCAGTAATGCGCAAGTGTGCAGCTATTTATGTAGTGTTCAAGTGCCGTCCATGTGAAAAGGTAATTGCCCTCCAAACTGGCTGACTCCTACAGTTGGCACTGGTCATCAGTCTCCAAGTAATCGCTGACTGAAAATCCTAAGAAAAACCTTTTTATCATGTTCGTTGATATTGCTGTAAAAGAAAATTCCATCCCGATAATACAGTGGTGATCCAAAACATAGTGCACACCTGTTGTCCCACCTTTTGAACGCAATACAGCAGCGGTTCGTGAGCACCAAAACACTTGTGCCTTCACCAGCTTTGTACTCAGATCTACCACAGATCGCCACCTATCCGCTTGTGGCATGATAGAGTCATCCACAATGAATATTAATAAATGATTATAATTAATATTCAGATTTTGTTATATTTGTTTATTTAAATTGTAAAGTGTAGGGTTAATTTGGTACTAAATAATTATGTAATAAGCCTGGGTGGCCAAATTTATCAGTATATAATTTAATTCTGTGCTAAATTGATATCCAGAAAGTATTAAATATGGGAAATGGTTGGAACTGCAGTTTTGAGCGTTGAGATGGCTGGACAATGCTAATGCCGGCGACATCCCGGCGCCCTCGCTCAGCGGACGGGCAGAAAACAGTTACCCGACGCGGCTGTTGTCCCGACTATCCCTTTGAGGTGGGCCAAGGTCAGGCAAAATGTGCGCGAAAACCAGTGACGAATGCTAGCTATTGCGCGAAACACGTGATTGTGGGATATATCGATTCACCAATCGTGCTTGGCTACAGGGTTCACGTTTGTTAATCCAAGGCTTCTGTTCCATGTCTGGAGAGGGAGAAAATTGGCTTTTTCCGTGGCAAGAGAAGACGACGCCATGAGAGGGACTTGCTGTTCAGACGAGCTGACGGTCAGACGTGTCGCCTGACACTCTCATAACTGTTGATCGGTGACGGCGTCTGGATGCATTCTGGCTCAGATGGGGCTGGAAACTGAGCGTTTCATCTGCTAGAGGCAAGCAACTGATGTGCTAGCGCGGATGAGTCCGCAAACTGGCATTGCAACAGTGACACAGAGTGTGTCACATCTCGTCGAGCAGATGCGGAAACGGTAAAGTACCGACGCAAAGGTCCACAGTTCCATAGGGTTTTTAACGAGGCTTGCTAACCCGTAAACGGCTTCTGAGATAAGACTTTGCTCCCATCACGATAATTATTGAGCTAACCAACATTTTCATATTCATCAACCTCAACATCTTGATCATTGTATTTAATTCAAATGATGTTGCTTTCACTTTAAATGGCGGCCCTGGCACATTAATGTATGTTGACTCCTTGCAAATTTCTTTGATATATTTAAATCACTTATGTTTGCTTTTATCCGGCAAATTGTAAACGCCGGGTATTGCTTGCTTATTTTCATTGGATATTATGTTTAACGTAACGTTAAATATGCCCGGCCTTATATAAGCCAGAAGACCAAATAAATTGAGTAGGTATTATTTTGTGTAACTTAAATTCTTGTAGAAATCAAGGTTCTAGTTAACCAATTTAACTAACCACTAAATTGAAATTAATATTCTGATAAAAGTATTGGACGTGATGGTATCCCCCTCCCCCTCTCTCTCCAAGAGTGACCAATACATGCTTTACAGAGCGGGCAAGTCTCCGACGTCTGTGATGAGGCATGGACGTCCACCACCTTGTCGCCTAAGTGTGGTTTTACCACTTTCCATACATTCTCACTACAGTAGCACGGGAACTGCCAACCAACCTCGCCGTTTCCGAGGTGCTCGTTGCCAGGTACCGCGCCCACAAACCACTGGACACTAATTTAAGGTAACAGCAATACCAGTGCGGACTTGTTATCGTGTTTGTTCTGGCGGAACGAGTAAATTTTTTGAAACCAGCCGTGACTATGTGGCTTTCATCAGAGGACTCTGAGGCCATGAATCGTTTCCGTCTTTAAATAACTTCTAAAGCGCGCGCTAACCGTTTCGAGTGACGTCACTCAAGTTCCCACTGTCAACGTGGCCGGTTCTATGGGGCTTGCGTCCCGTGTTTTTGTGAGTAACATTGACCATATATGATTAAGCTGGGACTTTTCCAATCAATTCCAAGCCGAATAATTGCTGTATTGCGTTCATATGATGTCCCGAAACGCGATCAAGCAGGTGGTTATAATATTTTGCATCTTAAGTGTATGATATCCAGAACGAATGGTCGACTGCAACCATGGGGTTAGGATTATGTTACTTGCTGATGACGTAATGTGTCAAGAAAATTAGGCACATAACGTGATAGTCTGTAGGAAGGAAGATAGATAACTGGCTCAAGTGCTTAATGCCAAGTACACCTCTCCCCCCCCCCTGGAATCACTGGTGTAGGCGATAATGCACTGAAAGTGGCTGCCAAATTGGCCGTCGTGCAGTGACTACAGAGGCGCTACGGGAGCCGCCCGCTACCATCGACCGGCAGACATCCGCCCTCGTAAATCAGACGCCCACAACAGTTACAGCGATTCGGTGCGAACTCACCTTTATGACACCAGACAGGAACTCCATAACCTACTCTCTACAATACCGTTTGAATAACACACACGTCATCGCCATTCCTCTAGTTCAGAGGTAATCAGCCTAGTACCTACAGCCCACTAGTGGACGTTCAAGCTTTCAAGATGGGTGGTAGGAATTTTGCCCGATACACAAGCACTTTCATTTTTTTTAAAAATTTAATTGTCTTTAAAAAATTACAAGGGATACAACGATGTCCATTTGCAACTTCAAGGAGCGAATTATACTTTTATAGGCTCCCAAATTATTGTAACATTATTTACTGACAAACTTAAACCATTTTTCTATAATTTATTGAAAAGAGAATTTTATCAATTTCCTTAATATCTGTAAAATATATTACAACTCCAGAGGATTCTTTCAGATTCAGTAGCTACCTCAACAACCTTAAAACCGACTGGAAAAAACGATTTTTAGATATTTACCACAAATATTGAAGAGGCTCATACAACTTGGAAAAAAAGAAATATTAGGTATCAGATAAAATGAAGAAAGTAAACATTAATTTGACTTTGGTGGAAACGAAAACCTGTAGCAAAATAAATAAAAGACTTGTCTTATATCTTACTATATGAAATGTGGTATTCAGTTTACTAATATCTTTCCGTTTCATATCATGTGTAATCAGGCGTTAGCTTTCTTAATCATATTATGGCAAAAGAAAGAAACCGGCTGAATATTTCCGAAAGACGAGACCTTCATTTGTTCCTTAGAAAAATTCAGGCAGATATCCAGCATAATTAAATGTAATTAAACTAGAATTGATGCTTCTACGTACGCCAAGCATAAACAAACTACGGTACTACAGGAAGTAGTTTCAGAAAGATTTATTCTGTCTAACGTTGTGAAAGTCTGACGTAAATTTTTTTATAAGTAATTATTGTTGTTTTAATTCGTTGTAAGTCTGATTTATAAATTTTAGAAAGTAAAGTCGCTTCCCAACTTTATAAATCACCATTACTGTATAACCGCGTGTGGTTAGAACATTTTACTACTAACAGAGATACAAAAGAGGGCGGTTGGTATAAAAACGTTGACTACCCCTGCACTATTCTCTCACTCAATTTCATACGAGAAGTAATTTTTTATTGTTATTATTCGCAGGAGGAAAGCTGGATCTAGCCATAAAGCTGACCACTGCCTTTCAACGCAATGTGGAACCACGTTGAAGAGTTATTACATTCTAGATATTTTACGTGAAATTTCCGTTTCGAACAAGTCTATTTGTGGCAAAGTCGCGGTCAGTACCTAATCTTTCACAGAAGGCTGAAACATGTGGTCGGACTGGTCTTTTGCAAACATATCTCACTTAGGCAGCGGTCGCACATGAATTAATTTAATTCAGGTAGAACATAAACATGAAATTCTGATCTTCTGACAGCTATTTGTTTTGATGGCATTAGAGTGGATATACATCATATTTTCTTTGAAGTTATATAACAAATAGACACAAATAATTTTAAGAAATCTGACAAGAATTATTGCGGATTGACACGCGCGAAACGTATGCACACAATTTTTGCGCTGACCGATTTCCACGAAAGAAATTTCAAGATAAGAGTTTATTAGTAATCCCCGTGATTGGTAGCACCAGTTATGAAAATTTTAAAGCTGTGTGGCAACGTGGTCGAACGATAGCATTTATAAAACAATTTATCACAGTGAGAATTGATGCTCATCAACAATGCAGAGGTAACTGAACTGGTTGGATCTATACCTACAGTGTAAAAATCTCACGGTAAAAAACATAAAAAACTAACCTAGCCCACAACCACAAGCTTGGTTGAATCCTCACGAATGGTACATACTAAGCCGTTATGTCACAGGTAGGACGGCTAGGTCCTTTTATCTAAGACCTATAGTTAAACCTTTAATAATTCCTGCACCCTACGGGATTTTAACACCGTAAAACGGGCCCGGAGCAGCAAACTTTTAAAAGCAAGCGTCTTAACCACTGAGCTACCAGATCGCTCGTACAAAACATAACATTAGTTGAAACCCAGAACACATACTCTGTTATTAGACTGTGTTGAAGTCCTCAGATGTTGTACATAAACCAAACTAAGATGGTAAACAACTCATGACACGTAAATTCAGTTGTTGCTACCAGAAAATGAACTTACCAATCATTTCGTATCGCAGAGGCCTAAAATATTGCGTCAAATGTTATTGCTGAGTAATGTGAATTTTTATGTGTCTCTCGTGATTACAAGACAGTAAGGAAAAAGATTTACTGATAAACGGAAAAGGAAATTAAATTATTTATATTTATTTTATATTCTAATAATTACAGTTATAAAATGTGTATTCAGGAATTGAAATATATCAGAAGAAGAAATCGGTTACACCATTATCAAAGTATACTTACTGCTCGAAATAAAGCATACCTCTAAACTACGACGTTCTTACGTTTTTTGAGAAAGCGTAAAGAAGCGTTGAAAACAGTCCACTTTAGTACTGAGATTACAAGTTAACATTTTATTTTACTTCGGGATTTTTGCCTCGTCCAGGTCATTAGAGACCGTAGTGAATTTGGGACAAGGAACTGGAAGGAATTCATGAATGGCCATTTGAAAGAACCATCCCGGCGTTTGCTGCAAATTAAGGATTTGTTTTTGACAATGCCTGGTTTCAGTTAAGTCTTGACGTTCTCCTGTCTGAATTAAAGTGATTTAATCGAACGACTTATAAAATGAATCAGCTCAATTCATTTTTCAGAAACTACCAAGTACAAATACCATAGTGTATCATGCACACTATCGCCCCAAAAATAACTACAGTTATGATACAGTCCTGGTTTGTTATCTTGCGCATGTGAACTAAACATGTCTCAGATGCCTTGTGTCGTGGTATCCATAAGTATTTTCTCCTCACTTTACCCGGCGGGGCTGTTGTGATGTAGTTATTGAAGTTCATTGTATACTATCAGCTAATGACCATTAATGGGCCGTTAACTACCAATCAATTTTCAGATCAGCCCACCCAGGGTCCTTGCCTTCGACAAACCGTAGACCATATCTGAAACCTCTGAAAATAACTGAATTTTGCAACATAAAATGTTGAAACAAAGTCCACGGAAGACATCGGTTAGATGATTGCTTTCGTGCACAGATTTTAAAGTAAACTTCTTCTAGTACTTCTCCACTTATGTTGTTCACCATCATACATTTAAAAACGAGCTATTGCCAGTAATTAGTTCACTTGCTTTTTCATTTTCCAAAGCGTTTAGAAATATTCAGGTTGTAAGGTTCCTTATGTTTATAGGAAATGATATGAAAAGGTACTTCGTTTTCCGTTCTTCTTTACAATATTACCTACTTCTCTTATTTGTACCTTTAGAAAATAAATTATACTACTTTTCGTTAAGTTTCCAGCGTAAGATTGGTTCAAATAGCATCTTTATAAACCCTCCATGTCCACTGCTGGTTTTTCTTAGGTACCACCGTTGTAAATCAAACTACAATTAACAAATCGTATCAAATGTACTTTAAAAGTCAACTCCACTTTCTTTATTATAATCTCTGACCGAGCGTAGTGGGTGAGTGGTTAGCGGTCTGGCCTCGCATTCGGTAGGACGCCGGTTCGAATCCCCGTCCGGGCGTCCAGATTTGGGTTTTCCATTGTTTCCCCAAATCACTCCAGGCGAATGCCGGGATGCTTCCTTCAAAAGGGCCATGGCCGAATTCCTTATAGTTCCTTGTCTCTAGTCCCATCCCGCCTCTAATGACTTCGACGTCGACAAGGCGTGAAGCCATAACTAAAAAAAATATATAATCTCAACATGAAACAAAAGTCTTCCACTTATCTTATTATCATCCATTTTCAAATTACAATCAGTTACCTAATACACCTTTTATGTTTCACTAACTTTATCATTATACTAATCCTCTACCCTCAGGCTAATATTTTCCATTTCAAATCCCGCCCAGAATTCTTACAGCTTCTCCATTAACCTTTTTCTATCAACACTTTCTCTCATTTCATTTTCTCTTCAACAACCTTTTTTTCTTCAACTGTTCTTTTTCACCAAAGATCTCCATTACCTCTCTTGAAATTCTGTGAACTTAAAAACTCAATGTTAGTATTTACAATCATAACTGATAAATAAAAAAAATTACTAATATTAAAAAAATCACAAATAGTGAGATTGTGTACTTTACAAGGTCTTCTTCTGACGTATTATTTGTAGTCAACGCGTAGTCATGAATGTCGCAATGCAGCGAGAAATTGTATGGGGTCACAGAAGTGATTTAAATGAATTATGATGATGATTTACAGTCACAATAAAAAAGAGAACCATCTAGCGCCATGTATAAACGGCGGTAGAACGTGATGACAAGTCAGCCTTTTCTAACAACAGCTTTTACCAGTATCTCCGTTGGTGGGGCAAATAATTTTTTGGTATAACAGAAACTAAGTAACAAAAATTTCGTAAGGTCTTAATAAAATAGTAGCAGAGTTTGTGAACAGCTGCTCAATTCCTCTCTGTTGTCCCCGTCTAAAGTAACCTCGTAGTTCTACCAGTCAACGAAAACCAAATTTAACGTGGAGCCCGAACCACGAAGAGAGCCAGAGCTGAATATTAGTTTCCAATTCTGTATAATTTCTTTTCAATTACGAATAAAACAATGCCGTTGGTAAACATTTACACTGCGAGATATACACTGCCTTTTCGTGGGTACTAATTTGGGGACACTTTTATGTTAGTTTTTCAACATCTTCGATGTCACGCCCAAATAAAACATTCTTTATTTTAATCCTGGGATCTTGGGATGAGCATTGATTGAAACCCTATCAAATTCCGACCAGTATTGTTATATTAATCTCATTCAACGAGAAATAGATGCTAATTTTTGGACAATTTTGTCTCAGATTTCCGACGTCATATGAAAATTAAACATTCTTAGTTTACTCCCGTGAGTATGTTCTGTGCAGTATCCTAAACATCATCTAAATTAGAAAAGTAGTTTTAGTGGGGACCGCGTTTATATCTGACTAGACAGTTATAAGCAAACTTTTTTAGTATAAAGATCCAATTATTCTTTTTATCTCTTATTAATAGCACCACAAACCTATTGCTTCAGGAATATCTTAACTATACAAACTTTTTCAGGTTACAGTTTTATTATATTTACAATCGTTCATGCTAGAACCTACAGGTTGGAAATATTCTTATTGAAGACGGTGATCTTGCACTTCAATCCACTTTAATAAGTATTAAGACTTCTTTTATTGGTAAAATCTTTATGTACTGGATGTTGCACTTTTTTGGAAATTACCTAAACGGACTCTTACAAAATATAATGGCTACCACACTTTCTCGCAAGCGATTTCAACTCTCCTAACTCACTCGCCTCTGTCTGACATTTCAATGATATTATAACAGTACAATACTGTACCAGGTCCTTCCACCTATTCAACATATATTCACACGTAAACGCGCATAATATAATATTTATTTTAGCCTGGAACTTCAACGAAAATTAGGTAATATCTTTCTGACAGCTTTCTATCAAATTTCTCAGCTTTTCAATGTAACATCAAAATGGAACATACCCGATTTTACTCCCACTTAAGTAGAGAATACATTATTCTCTACCATTTTGTGTATATAAATATCGGAATTAATACGTACTTACAGTATGGTAGCTTGAGGTGATACGGAAAAAACGTGGGATGTATCATCAAAAAGATAAATTGTGAAGAATCGCGAGAGAAAGAAATTTTGCAGGTGTAAGTTTACCCCAAGCCTACACAAATTTTGCAGAATCTTGCAGTGGAAAATAAGCAGCCATGTTAGTTCTGATGATTGTTAAATTCTTGTATCCATGATATGTACATAAAGGACGGTACAAATATAACGTCCAATGTCTGGTCACGTGAATTTCCCTTCAAAACCGACTCAGCATTGTGCACACCACACCAACAGCTACTGGTGACGGGAGACAGTATGGCAAAGCAAGTTACTAAGCGGAGTTACATTATCAATTACAACCAACTTCTTATAATTGTTTTACGTCTTATCTTTAAAGATAAAGAACAATTTAAAATTAATGATATGGAGGCCATTCCGGCGATGCTATAAAAATATCTAACAAATATGTAGCTACTTATTTATATCGAATTATGATATATATTTTTAAGGAATAGTTTTAAAAACTTAAAATGTTATACTAAATCATTTCAGTGTATTTTAACATTTATTTGGTTAATTTAGTTTTAGATGCAGTGAGTAAACTTAAATGTTAATAGTAAACTAAAGAGGTGTGCAGAGTTTGTAAATAATTATGTACAAATTCTATACACCCGTTTTGAACACGATCTTAATATGAAAAAAATCCACAATTTTAAATCACAATTATGTTTTTTCCTCTGTAAGGGGAAGAATAAAGCTTGTCCTATAGTCAAAAAATACATCACCAACAAAGTTTTATTAATGTTTGTGTAACTTGAAATTTGTACTATTATTTGTAATACAGCCATTTTCTCAACGAAGACACCGAAATCACCAAGATAGTAATAGTAAACCCTTTAAAATGTTGCGCTTAGCAGCTGGCAGGAGCTTTCAAATGGAGGATTAATTTATCCGAAAATTATTGTTGTTACAGATTCCGCGTTTCAAATCCTGCAGACGCTCTATTAATTTGTCAGTTCTGCTTTATAATCAAAAATTATAATTTAATATCTTTCAAACATAAGCGTATCCACAGGGGAACAGCTCCATTGTAATTATGAATATCCAGGCGTTGTATTTCAGCCACATAGCTAATGATCCATTAAAGCCCTGTTGCTTACACCTACGAGACATAGTAGTACTGTATAAGCTCTTCGTTACTCTACGTTGAATTCTGATTGACTAGAAACAAAAAGTGATTACCATTTTCACGACTGTTAAGGTTTTCCTCTTCTTCTCTCTTCTCGAGTACTGATTTAAAGTTAAAATGGTAAACGCTTTTCGATTAAATTCAAGTTGCTGCACTATTTTCTATTTACATCTGGAATAGACTTAATTCTCCGAATCTCTAAAAGTTTTGTAAGTCCTTTCAGATCTATCAAAATGAAGTTCACTGTTTATTTTAAAACGTACCTCCGATTTTTCTCTTCAAGACAGTGACCATAGCCGTTATGTAAGAAGCAACAGAAAGAGCGCTCATCAAATTTGTATCGGATCTACGTTACAAGCGAAGATATTAACAGCAGTGCCGGATTAGGCTGTGTTAGTAAACACCGGGTCTTTCCGCGGGCAAACATTTGCTATCCAGCTGCAACCAGGCATCAGGGGATTCAGGCACGCGAGAAAACATTGCCGGTCCTACGGCAGCAGTTTGCGTGAAAAGACAACAGCTTCGCAATTCAGAAAAATATCTGAACCAGGAGACTTCGAAAGCCCAATTCAAATTTTTCCCAAACCCTAAAATATTCGGTTGTCAGTTAAAGAGCACCAAATCATAAGAGATTCAACGCAAACGTCATGTCACATTATTCGTTCAACTTCAAACTTAGACATTTTCATTTTGCCTCAACCCGATTTTCTACTTGTCCGGATGCAACGGACATTCACGGACACTAAACTCTCAAACAAATCGATCCATGTAACTGAGATGTAGACACTGTGCCACTTTTCTGAATACTGAAACTGTAATTTGATTCTACATATACTGCAGTTAAGATGTTCTTTCAAATCTCTTTTGGGATCAACGAGTCTAGTGACTTTAATGCGTTCGGGAAGACAGGTCTTTGAATGGCGGTTTTCGGTTTTCCATGGTTTCCCGTAATCACTCGGACACTGCGGATCGATGAACTCGTCCGTATAAATTCTGACATCCATTGGCAGCTCTGCGAATAATGCTACTTGTACTTTTTCTTGTTAGAATTTTGTGACGTGGATTACCAGTGCCCTTCTCTAAACTAACTTTCCACAGAAACTGTCAGAATTGTTTTTGAAAGCCAACATTATCACTCGAATCCTATACTTGTGTCGTTATTGAAACGTTTTGGGCATCGGATCTACAATTTCTACTTGTGAGTCACTCTTCCAGAGTAACTACGATCCTACAACTGTTCAATTATTGTACCAGTATTACTGTGATTTAGTTCCAAAGTTTCTACTCTTTGTACCGTTCCACTGTTGAGACTCCGTTCGCTGTTTGTCTGTCACATATCTCTAACATTTACACGGAATGCGAAAGAGACTCGAATTTGTTATGTGTTTAGTTGACCCATAATATTCAATAGATTTCGTTAAGTAAAGAATTAAGATTTTTTTTTTTCAAATTTTCCCCTTCGATTATAAGGTTGTAGGCGACCGTCACTTTTACACGTTTTGGTAACTAAAACAAAAAAAAGAAGGAAAAGCTGCGACTTAGAAACTTTAAATTTGTTTCCAATATCAATTATATCCTATAAGTAATCAGTAAATACTGAAAACACATATAATGTACATTGTAACTTGTAAACATATTAAGGAAACGTGTTCACTTTGAGTTTTTTTTTTTTTTAATGTCAGTTATATAGCCACCTTCAAGAGTGTTCTTTTGTTTCTTCAAGTGTGAATGTACTATATCGTCCTAATTATCGTTTAACTCTTAATATTGACACACAGGACAAACACACACTTAATTAAAACCATCCATGCCCTCGGCCGGACTCGAACCGGTGACCCATGAAACGCCAGGCCAGTTCGTTAGCCCCTACGCTACCAGGGCCGGACATTTTGACGTTAAGTTACCAAATATAATTTTCCTTATAACCACAGTGTGGCTGCGCGCATTAAGGAGCCACGACAAGGCATCGCGGCTGTAGAGAAGGCCCAGGTACGAGTCCCGGTCCCGCGTATCGGCCACACTGATTGGAGCTTTTAGGCGGTGTTACATTTTCACTAAGGCGAATGATTGGATGGACCTCAATCTCCAACTCGTGAACTACACATTTCACGAATAAAAGTAGAGAACATAATAAAGTAAATCCCAGACATATGGCAACACTTACGCTCACACCATTGCTCCTGAAATGACAGTATCTGGTTGTAACTACCCTGTGAAAACACTGGACACATTTTTAGTTACAAGAAATGATAAGAATCAAAGCTTTGCATGATCGAGTAAGGTCGGTTCACAAATAATATTATGTTTACTTGTTATGAATTTAGAATGCATTCCATTATACAGCACCTTTAACAAATTTGACTATAAATGACCGATAGCAGTGCGCGTCAATGTTGAGTGGCGTTGGAAAGCCTGAAACGGTGTGCACTATCTAATCTGAAAGAGTCAGACCTTGTTTTCTGTGTGTAGCACGAAGTTAGAGTTGCACTCACCTGGAATTTTTATTTATGTGTTTAAGAACTGCTACTATGGCCGTCAGTACTCTTTCTATTACAGGTTTGAGAAATTGGCATTGATTTTGGAACGATACCAATAAAGTGAGATATTAAATCTTACTTTCCCCACCAGCACAACCTACAACGGTACTGTAGGTGTTCTAGGTGTTTTAAGAAGGCTGGGGCGAAATTTCCACTGTTGGCTCAAACCAGGTCTGCAAGTGCTGGAAGATAATGACGTGTTGATGTAATCTGATATGCGGTAGAAAGAAATACGTGCTGTGTTTAAATGTGTGTGTTGGAAAAAATGTGCATGAAGATGCCCACATTATTATTGAACTATATCCTGGACATCACAATAGTAAAAAAATTGACATTAAATTGGAGAGAAGCAGAAATGAAAATGATCTGCACGCAGGACTTTCAGTGTACAAAAACACCAAGAAATATGTGAACAGCGTAGATGTGCTGTTCAAGACAGACAGGATGTTAACGACATAGCAAATTGAGAATAAGTATAAAAAAAAGAAAAATAGTAGTTCCAATTTTAAATGAACGTGTGGTCATGAGAAACGTTTACACTCATTTGATATCAAAGTTTTAAACAGCAGATCGTAAGGAAGCAGGAGAGTTTGTCCCTCTCTGAAAACAAAGCAACAAATTTTGTTCAATGATTTGTGTAAGATCCGAACCACTTATTTCACCCTTGACTCTAAGTAATATTTCACACACACCCTCCAAAGAACGATAACCATGTTCCATTTTATACGGAAATTGTAATGACTTTTCCTTTCACTGCACTGCCTGAAAAGGAATAAAATTCAGATGGAGACATATTACGCTTATTTGTTATCCCACCGAGTGCAGCTGTGAAACAATGTAGAAATTTCGTGACTTTGGGTTTCATGTAACCCAGCAACCGTGCTGTTCAAGCGTTCTCGTTCCTCATATTTCAACCCATCTCCAAACAAACAAACAAAAAAAAAAAAAAACAAAAAAAAAAAATTGCTTACTTCTTGGTACCAATTTTAGATTATATGTGCAGTGTCCCTAATTTTTTGGCGTTTTTGATAAAACATTCTATGTGGAGGGAATAAAAGCTACTGAATCTGCCAACAAGACTGCTCGGCTCAAGGTACCACTACACTGAATCCTGACGGTACAAATACAGGAGTTTCCAGTAATGGTCTCCTCTTACTGGTCGTCCTGATTACAGCTTCCCTTAACTATCTTGGCGAATGCTGGGACAGTCTCCAATGTCCGCCTAATTAACTACACGTTATCCGGCATATTGTCACTGACTGTAGTAAGACGTCGTACTCAGGTTTACTGGAAGACTTTGTTAAAGCATCTAGAGCTTGTACATGTAGGGTGAAAAATTTACAACATTAAACTTTTATTTCAAGTAGATTGTTGATTGTTTTAGACTGACACATTGTTTGTATTCTCTAGTACTATATTACCGTAAGCTAAATAAATAAATCAATTACATGTTTCACAAACAAAAATACACTTCTCATACAGAACATAAAGTTACACGTTTCGAGGACAAATTGAAATACATACCGTAGGTTAAATGGTACAGCTCTCATAAATCCTATTCTAATTCGTGTGGGATGCAGGCCCTCCTTCCTCCCTCTCACTATTCACACTGCTTGTCTGTGTAAAAACAGGGACCGGTATCGCATATTCCTTAGATGGCTCTGTCGGAAAAAAATCTTCTTAACATTGTTGGATCTGTGAAGGGACTATAGTTTAAAAACAAACAACTACTATTCTTTTTTACTCTTATGAATTAATGTAACACTACAAACTTACATGACGACACAGTTATATTAGGAACATTCAAAAAGAAATAAGCCGGAATCTCGAATGTGCAAATCGGTGACAGAATAGTAATATCGTTGCGTCAGTGACAAAGAGGGTTTCAGACAAGAGCGCGGAAGTCCACATGCCCGCCGCTAGACGGTCACGAGTGCAAGTCACGTGACTACAAAGCTAGCAGAAGCATGCGTCAGTCGTCCAGCGCTCATTCGTGTTGTAAATGGAGGCGTCAAAAGAAGAGCAAAGAAGTGTTTTTCGTTTTCTGACAGCGGAAGGAGTAGGGGAACGGACATTCATTAAAGAATGTCACAAGCGTACGGTGAACACTGCATGTACCTTGCAAAGGTCACGGCGTGGCACAAGCGCTTCAGGGAAGGACGGGTGTCGTTAGTCGATGATGCACGGGCTGGAACACCACACCGTATTACCGATGACATTGTGCAGCTGGTTGATGGACTCGTTACCCAGGACCGCCGAGTTACAGTGAATGCCGTAGCCGCCGATGTCAGGTTGAGCGTCAGAAGTGTTCGCACCATCATGACGGAATAACTAAACTGGTGCAAAGTGTGCTTCCAATGGTTTCCCCACAGTCTTCAAACACAACAGGAAGCATGTCGAAAGGCACACTGACTTGATCATCAGTAGCGCTCTGCCAGGGAAGGGAATGAGCTCCTGGCAGGAGTGGTGGCTGGAGACGAGTCTTGGTGTTATCACTTCGAACCAGAATCGAAACGACAAAGTCTACAGTGGAAGGATCGAGGGTCACCAACAAAATCCAAGGCCAGTCACATAAGTGCAGGAAAGGTAATGCTAACGTTCTTCTTTGACCAAGACGACCTCCTTCTGATAGATTTCCAGCACCACGGGGCAACTGTGAACGACCAGCGTTACTCGCAAACCTTGACCACACTTCGCCAAGCGATCAAGTCAAAACGACCAGGCAAGTTCACCCTCCATACAGTCTTGACCTCTATCCCTGCGATTACGCCATTTTTGGTCCCCTGAAAAAGGCTCTGAGAGGCAAACGATTCACCTCGGAGCATGATGTCAAGCAGTACGTACGGAACTAGTTCATATCGCAGCCCCAGCAATTTTACGAGACAGCCATTCACCGCCTTGTGTGGCAGTGGGGCAAGTGCCTCACAGCCAGGGCCAATACTTCTGAAATACAGGTAATGGTTCCACTGGCCTCCGGCTCGTTACTTTTTGAACCAGCCTTATAAATCAGGGATGTAAGGATGTAGTATAACAAAGTACGTTGGAATATCGTAGTAGGGAAGCTGCTTAAGTGTCTTTCCTATACGCAGACAATCGCGGTTTCGGTGAGCCCTTTAACGTAAAGGAAAGAATGAAAAGGCGTCACACGATTATCTCAAAAGTTTCCATTTTGATATTATTTCGTGTTCTTTCTGAGCGAAGTACAGAAGTTACGAAATTTTTACATTTCTAGTATTTGATAAAACTCAATATATGCTGAAGTGAAATCCTGAAAGTTTCACGTTTCCTGAGCTCAGTTATGAAGTAATTGCAAACAACATCCAGAATGGTGTCGAGCGTCCCGAGGGTAATTCTCAGAAATGTAAATCTGGACAATATGATATGAAGGAGGAGATACAGCACGAAATTAAAATGGAAAATAGAAGCTAAAACAAAGCGGCAGGTGTTGTGGGTGACAGCCCAGCGCCACCGGCATTAACAGCGACAGGTTAATTTCCGGGGGTAACGCCCACGCCTGTCCCAATGGCAGGAGAACACCTGAGCTCCTTCCTAGCATCATAGTTTGAAATTTATTGGAATGCTTTCTCACAGCGCCTGTATCTTTAACACGATTAAGAAAAGTGTTTAATCTGTCTTAAGTGCTGCATTCTGCCTACAAAAAGCAAGAATTACCTCACTTAACAACTTATAAATGAACTTTTGGTGCCTCTAAAACTGCAAAGTTGATTTATCAACAGTCATTAACGTTCTTTGTTAGAATCAGAGTTTGATATGTAAACTCAGTGCCAATTCGGAACAGCCAGTAAATTTCCTCTTTTATCACCCACCAGATACGTGGTTGCTATACTAAACTCCATGCTGATAGCTTCTTAACTGATCAAAACGTAACGTACAACTTTGAATACCATGGGAAATGCGTCCCGAGTCAACCTGAGTGATTAAACACCACATCTGTTATAAGTTCACATTGACGGTGACAGGTATTAACTCATTTAAGAAGGATCCAGTATCTCGTTCTTACCAAGTACTAAATTAAATATCCCAGATTTTAGTAACTTTTCCTGGGCTGCATGCTCTGAAATCAGATGATCTACGTTTCCACCAGCAAACTAGTGACACCATAAACGGTGCGTCGTCATAAAACCTTAACTCGCGGCAAACCATCAGTAATCCGTTTAGGTATTCTTTAAAATCGATAGACAAACTATATCTATGCACTAGTCAGATTTTTACATTCATGAATAATTTAAATTGGGTAATGTTCCTGTCTTGCATCGATCAGCCAGTAAATTTCCGTAAAGTCACTCCAGGCGAATCACAAAGATCATCGGCAATTTGGTTTACATATACCGTCAATAACAGTGTACAATCATATTCGAAAAGCCTTATTGAACTATTTTTTTAAAAAACAGTGAGTTTCACTTTTCGTAGTATGTTTCGGCGAGCCTCATAAACAACTCTCAAGAAATTTTTTTACTCGTTAAGCTCAAGGATGTTAGAGTCAGAAGTTGGAATATGAACAAATTTTGGGAAGGAATTCAGGTCATGGAATTTTGAAGAAATCATCCCAACATTACGTGGAGTATTTCCGGGAAACAATGGAAAACCGAAATTTGGACAGCCTTCCCAAGGTCACGACATTGGGTCACTGCTCAACCATCAGGTTCGGTAATCAAGAAAGTAGTCCACAGGAGAATATACTTACTTTTAGATTACGCAGCTATTTCCGGTTCGAGTCTGATATATCTGGACTATTTATTTGCATATTTATGGCTTAATACTTTTACGGCTGTTATTTAAATAAAATTCTGCTGTATTGGAGTAAAAAAACAGGGTAAATCTTTCTTAAAACATGGGAGATTTCTAATGATTCTGTAATGTTATTCTGCTGTGTGTGTACTCTGACAAATTGCTGCAGATTGCTAGCTCGGTTTGTGGACGATTTGAGTTTGGTGCGGCAATTGGACGTTTGATTGCCATCTCCAAAATAAACCGCTAATTTTCGTTCCGAAGCTCATGTTGAAGTACTTACATTTCATGAACTAAGGAGACTGTTACAAATTACTTGTTCACCAGACTGAACCAACATACCAAACAGTAATATGAGATTAGCAAGTCACTTATCAAGCATTTTATTTAAAACATGCATTAAAAATCTCTTCAGAGATAAAATTGTTGAACGCAAAGGCGAATTACAGCTACAACCCACCTGAATTCTACTGTTTCTATCTAAGGGCAGGTGCCATGAAACATATTTATACACGACGATATTAACTGTAAAGGCATTTGGGCAGAGAAAAATAAATAATGTTAGGAAAAATAAACCCAATACTAGTCAATTTTTAAGGCAGGATGACAACAACAAACACACTAAATACGTGATGAAAATACGTACTGTTACAATGTTTTGGTGAGGCTGGAGGTGGCTGATTATAACAGTGGAAGGTATAGACAAGTATTGAGAAAAAATATCGCTGTTGGAGGTGGAACACAACGATAGATTCATATTTATAGAACTCAATAACAATGATACATAAATAGGAGAACGATAATGAAAAAACGCAAAGAACTAATAAAAAATAGATAAACAATAACTAATGGATTTATTGGTAGGTTCTTATCAGTGGTTGAGGCTAAAAGGATGGCTAGTACCCCACGGTGTGTTGTGAAGTTACTTCCGATCTACGAAATTCCGAAGTGGTAGTAGTTTCCTGGAAAACTGTGACAGCTCTCAATATAAAACAGTTGTTGAGGTGATAGTTGCGAAAACTGTAATGGGCTGCCACTGGTTGGTCTATATGGAAAGTATGGACTATTTGCCTGTGGCCATTGGTGATAAGGCCTGAGTAAGAAATAGTGCAGTAGAGACAGTTATGTTGATATACGATGATTATAGTAGAGCATTGAGCATGTCCAATGATGGGAAAAAATTTCCCTTGTGATCGAAATGGAATAGGTCGTGGTGGCCGGGAGCATTTTTTAAGTTTTGTTTCGAGGTCTGTTACATTGGAGAATCGAAAAGGAATTATTTGTGAACAAAGATGTTCTTCAGATTGGCTGGTATGCTGAAGCGCGCGAGACAGCGTGTAGGATTTCAGGGGGAGTAATCTAGAAAGTCATGCCCACGAAGTAGGATCTGGTTGTTAGAATCAAGACAAAAGAGAACCGGATGATTGGCTCTCAGAGGAGGAAAACGGTTGTATCAGAATCGGATGGTAACGTCAGAGCTTAGATTTTGTACAAGATCAGCAGGATAACCACGAGAAATGAGGACTTGGGTTGGGTTTGGGAGTACCTGAAGAAGGACTCCTCATCAGTAGTGGATGACAAGGCTGTATGGAAGGAAACGTTTAGGATGAGAGGGATGACAACTGTTGAAATCTGGATATGTTGCTTTACGTTGGTGGGCTTGATGTGAACGGAGTTGTGAAGGATACTCTGCCGTAGAAAAATATTCACATCGTTTAACGTGACTTGTGAGTTGGAGTATGTTTAATAAAATTGCTATTGTTTGGGGAATTTGAGAAGTCTAGGAGGTTTAGGTCATAAATACATCATCTAAATGATCAAATAAATGAACTGTGGTTCAGAAAATCTTCCTAAAAACGGCTCAGCAATTGGTTGACTGGCAACCATGGCAGTGCCACGTATCTAATGATAAACAAGGGAAATGGAGCAGAATTTTTGGAAAGGATGAAGTAGGCCATATAACTAAGAAAACCTGTGTGGGAGTCGCATAACTTGGAAATGTCCCAGATCACTTAGGCCTTAATAATGGAAATGCTGTATGCAGGGATGTGACATCAACGGAGACAAGCGTGGAGTATGGAGGAAAAGGAATGGGGTCTGTGGACAGACGTTCGAGGCAGTTTGGAATCTTTCATAAAGGAATCAGAAACTTTAGACAAATCTTAATACGGTAAAACTGGAACCAATCACCTAAATGATGTGTGATTGGCCAAGTTCCACTCTTGGATCCAATTTAATCTAAATTGGCGTAACGAAGCTTGAAGGAAGTTATTCTCGGCATCGGTAGTTTGGAGAAAGTTGAACGAATAAAAATCGCGATGCACCGGTCCGAAAATGCAGGTTGGCCAAGCGCAAAACGAGCACACTGGTAGCCCTTCATCGCGCTACAATTGGCTGCTGGCATGGATTTAATATAAACCGCTGCTTTATTGCTAGCGTCGCCACACAGAGACTAATTTAAACTCATCTCCTGTTCTGCCTGTCTTGCTTTGCGTGTAACGGGGGCAAATTAGTGCGCACCAGTTTGTTTTCTGTTAGCAGGAATGAGCAAGGAAAGAACGGTACACAGTATTGTACGTACCGTAGCAACGTGATGGAAATTATTATTTTAGACCTTCTGTACCTACTGCATATCGATTCAGCGATGAAAATTCTCTTTTAAAATCACAACCTCCATGAAAAACATTTAAAGTTGTTAAGAGGTTGGTTAGTGTTAATTATCGCTTAGGAGTGTAGCGTGAATGGGAAACTCAGATACCTGTCGTGCAATATTTAAAAGCCACCTCATTTCAAAGTGGAGTGGGCTGTGCACTTGACACGAGTAACTGAAAGTTAAAAATTGCAGAGTAGTCTCGAATTCAACTATAATTTGAAGATTTTGTTCTGTGCCTGAGACTTGTAGGCAAAAATATTGAAATGTGGCAGTGTAACGTGATTCAGTCATCGGTCACATACTTTCCATTCATTATACTGGCCGGAAACTTTCTGCATTCTTTTAGCGTTACAAAAAAATCTCCTTTTCCAAAAACTGAATAATAATGACAATCTGCTCTTCAGTAGATTTGAACTATCTCCTGTTCGCATGTTATCGCACCCAGAGTCTGCAAGAATCTCCGAATAATGTGTAATCTCCACCTTTTATTTAAGTCTTTCACATTTTACTACCTGTGAAGATTAATACTTTGAGGGTCCGCCTGTTATCCAAAGCACGAAAACTTGTGGCTGTGACGAAAAAAAATGGCCTTATCGTGAAAACGAAATAGTTGAGACTATTCGTGACATATTTTTTATTCACACGTATGGTACCGAGCGTGGCGGTGTAACGGTTAGCGTTCTCGCCTCGCATTCGGGAGGACGGCGGTTCGAATCCCCGTCCGGGCATCCAGATTTGGGTTTTCCATGGTTTTCACAAATCACTCCAGGCAAATGCCGGGATGCTTCCTTCAAAAGGCCATGGCTGAATTCCTTCCCATTCCTTCCCCCCATCCTTGCCCCCCATCCTTTCCCGTCTCTAAAGACCTCGATGTTAAAAAGAGACGTGAAGCAGTTACAAAAAAAAAAAAAGAAGTAAATCGTATATTAATAGATATACAATCAAATTCTATTTCATATTCCACCAATAATTCACAGATTGTAAGAAAAAATTTGGTATCTATTTTTAGATCGTTTGTACTGGCTGATTTAGAGACAAATTATATTTTTGCTCTTCTATTACGAGACAGTAAATTTTTCTTTGGAATGTTCAAAATTGACAATAGTAAGATGCGTTCCATATATAATATTTCAAATTTTTTTCTGTCTGCAGATGCGAAATCAGTTTTTCAGAATTGCGTATATGATAGAAATCCGTAAAAACGGAGGTGAGTTACAGAATTTTTCACTACCGAACAAATTGCATAAATTTACTTGCATTGACTCTTGCTAACGACGCAAGGATACGATAAGTGGACATCAGTACAGTCTGGTTATTAGATGTACCTGATGAGTTCCTCTTCAAACAATGAACTGAGCCTACCAAGACAGGTGAGTGAGTGGTAATGATCGGCACTGGTATTCTGTAGGACGTGGGTCCAAATTACAGTCCTGTCATCCAGATTTCGGTTTCTATACTTTCCCAAAATCATTTCAGGCGATTTACGGTTTCTTTAGAAAGCCGTGGCTGAATTCTTTCTCATTTCTTGTCCCAAATCATCTCTTACCTCTAATTGCCTTGACGCTGATGAGTCCTAAAAGCTTCGATCAGCTCATCCGAACGAACTGGAGAATAATGACAAGAGAACTATGTGCATGGCTATTAATGCCTGTAATACATTCAAAATGATATTGCGGACGCGTCCAAGAGTTCATTAATAGCACGTCAATTAAGATAATCCTTTAATTGACTTAAATTCTGTGGGTCACATGAGTAAGGAATTTACAAGCATTACATTGTATTAAAACACTTCGCCGCTAGCAGTGGGGTCGTGCTTCCAGTGTGCTAAAGGTTAACTGGAGTTACTAGATATTGTTCATCGTTCTTGGTGAATCTCTGAATCGCTCAAATGAAATTGTAGTACTGTATTGGTTAATCTCGTAATGGTGAGTAGAGTACAACTAAGAAAATCTCTGGCAAATTATTCCAGCCGATATGATCATTAACTGATGAACATTCTCACAAATCGTATTTCTTTCGTCAACAGTACAAAATCAAAAGATACTTAAGATTTGTATGGATTAATAAGTTTGTAGCTGTTTAAACCTAAGATGATTTATTAATGCAATTCACCACATTTTGCATATTTCGTGTGCACTGATATACGTGATTGTGGATTAAAAATGATAAATCAATGTTCATAGAGCTCTCTCTCGGATTTCATTCTCCCCTGAAATGATTCAAAAGTTTAGAGCACTCGGTAATATCTTTACTGGAAAATCAAAAAGTAGAATATGAAAAAAAAAAAAAACAGTAGAGAAGCAATTATGCGAAACAATTGGGGACAGTGGTGATTTGGAAAACTGATCATTAACGAACAAATTTGCACCAGTGTCATAGGAGGAATAAGAAACCAAGAAACAGTGAAACGCATTAAACAAAAAACTGTATGAAAAATTGAATATCACATGTCTTACAAATAACATAACGGAAAAAAGCGCAAACTTAGTTCAAAATTTTTAAAATGGCCATAAAAGTTTTCTTAAATTGTATTTAAGAAAAAAGTCCAAAATTTTCTTTTCTTACAAAATAACCAATGATTTTATTATTATTATTTTTGCCACATAATTTCGCAAATGTTTTCGGTTAACGGCTATTTCTGTTGATTGGTGTTCGGATTACCGGGCATTCGGGAGAACGTGGTATCGTATGTTTATATGGTTGGTAACGCTTCTTCTTACCTCTTGTACTGTAGGACTATCGGACTTCGTATTTTTTTTCTGGTTGCCAGGGACGAATGTCCCGTTTGTTTTTCTTTCCTTTTCTATTGCTTGTTAAAATTTATTCATTTAGTATTTTCTATTGGAAATAAATTATAAACTTTCTATGACTTGAATATTAATAAATCATCCAATACTAAAACTCCAAAGATTACTAAAAGTCCTTTGCAGCAGTAACTATTACCTCTCAAAAACGAACACCCGAACTTTTGTTTCCCTAGTAACCAATTCTCACAGAGTAATTATCCGTGTTTTATAGTTTCTCTAATATTGCGTTATCCTACAGTAGGTTCAAATCCCCGTCCGGGTATCCAGTTTTGGGTTTTCCCTGGTTTCTCCAAAACTCTCCAAGCGAGCCTCCTTTAAAAAGGCCATGGCCGAGTTTCTGCCCGTTCCTTGACCCCCATCGTTTCCCGCCTCTAATGACTTCGACGAGGCGTAAAACCAAAATTTTTAAAAATTGGATTAATGGTGCTCTACACCACTCTTATCACTTCGTATGTAATATTCCCAAATTGATCGTAAAAAATGACGTATTTAGTTGCATAATAGAGTCATTGACAGTGACAAGTAACTACCTTTAAGGTATCAATATTTTAAATAAAACTCTGTCTACAAAGAATTTTTGTGGTGAATGTCACTTATTATTCCACAGACGCGTTTCGTTCTGTGGTGTGAGGCATCATCACTGGAGATGTAGTGGTAATAATCACATGCCGGTCTGGAACAGCACTTTTGAAGCACTATTTATTAAATTTTCAGTTTAACATTCTTTCTATCGTTGTTTTGCAAGCCCTACTTGTTGGAATAATAAACGTTTCCGTTAATTGTTTCAATCGTGATTGTTGATAGTAGAGGTGTTCCCTTAATTTACAAGGTATGTTGCACACAGCTTTTTTGTTTACTTTCTCTTTATATTATGTAATTAAGGTAACCAGAACAAGCTGTGTGCTACAAACATGTGTAAAACACCGGAAAAATGTTTACTATACCAACAAGTAAGGCTTTTAAAACAACGGTTGTGGGAATATTCAACTGGAACTTTAATAAGCAGTGCTGCAAAAGTGTTTAAAGTGCTATTACAGACCGGCATGTGAAGATTGCCACTACATCTCCAATGATGATGCGTCACACCACAAGGGTGAAAAGCGTATGGGTAATTTATAGTTCAACAATTGTGGAAAAATGGCCTGCAACAAACATAATAAACTAAATCACAGCTTGATGGAGTTGCCTGGTAAGCCCAATGTATACTCAATACACTGGTGGGAATTAAAAGTATAATACCCAGAAAGGAATGGTGGAATTTTAGAAAACTTTGATGATATAATCCTCGGTCATACTCGGAAGAAATGGTAACCGATTGTGATACAGTTAGCAGCAAAAACTATGCCCACTTTGAGCACCTATACATTCGTGGATCCTTGCCGGAATTGTATCAATCAGTCCTCGAATGTCTTCTAGGTCCCCGTACGCCTTCAGTTCTTGTGCAGTCAGTTATTGCACAGTTTGTGATGGGTAACCATGCTATCTAATGCGTCTACTCCTGGCATTCCAGACATACTCTATTGGGGACAAATCTGGAAATCAATCGGTCCAAATTGTGGTCGTTATCTCCTGCAAGGCTTGTGTTGTGGTGGGCACAGTATGAGGACGGGCATTATCCTAATTCAAGATACGATTTTGATAGTGTACATGAAGGGTATCGCAATAAGGTGCAGCACACCCTCCACATAGTGGTGGGCTGTAATTGCGTCTTCAACAACAACCAACTCAGTCCTGCTGTTGAAACTGATTGTTCCCAAACCATGACACCAGTGGCTGCACCTGTGTGACGATCTGAAATCACAGCAGGATAAGCCTTTCCTCCCCTATGCGTGCGTACATGTTGTCGATTATCACTTTGCCACACACCGAATCGAGATTCGTCTCTAAACACAAATGTGTTTCATTCACGTGTCCATTTACGTTTTACTTCACACTACATCTTCATCTACATCTATACTCTGCAATTCACAATTACTGTGGGTGGCAGAGGGTGCTAAGCACCAATCCTAATTCAGTGCATTCCAATCCCGAACAGAACGAGGAAAGAAAGAATACATAAATGTATCAGTACGGCGTCTTATTTCTCAAATCTTATCCCTCCTGTCATTGCGACCTAAATAGGTTGGCGGAAGAAGTATTTCGTTGCACTTGTAAATTAAAGATTTTCTCATATTCTACAACAAATTCAAACGAAAACGATGTCGTCTGTCCGCCAAACAATCCCAGCCGAACTCACGTATCAGCTCTGTGACACTTACATAAGGACTGTAACTAGCGGTTACACTGGATAAGACGATACAGGCAATGAAATTAGGTTAATGAAACACGTCGCATAGTGTTCAGAGAGTGACACCCATCTTCAAACAATTGGTTTACAATCGTCCACTATCCGTAACCACTGCTCGGATCTGGCCACCAACACAATTCGCAGCCTTCTCGTGTTGTTGTCCTTCTGTATGGACCTGTTTCTGCTCTAGGAGTACTAGAGCCTTCTTGCATCTACTGTGTAACAAGTCTGTACACTGGCATTGTAATACGGCCAATCGTTCTGATGATTTCATGATATGATGCACACATTTCAAACATGCTAGTACTTTTATCTCTCTTATAGTTAGACATCTGCTTGCAAAGAGTCTTCACTCTTCGCTTTGCCATACTTGGTCAGTAAGAACTTCTGTACAAAGAAGGGTCATGTTACACATTACTGTACACCACTTATACGCTTAAAAACATAGTAATTTTGTGCCCTTTTTTATTTATTTTTTGACACACACGACTTTTCTACAATTTTATTATAGAGTAAGTATACATTACAGTTACGTGCAGAATAATGTGTAACCAAGGCTTTAAACTTTTAAGACCATCCTTACGGTACTACTTTACCTTTGGCAACAAATTTGGTATATTGCTGTAAAGTAAATGACATTTACATTCACGACTTGACAAAGTTATTATACTAATATGAATACAATTCAGTTCACAGATATGTTAAACGTAAATATTTTGATTACAGGTGAAAGATAAGCACATTAAAATTCGGGTTTTTAAACTATGAGTACAAATAGAACTATGAAGATGTCAGTCTATCGAAGTAAAAAACATGAAGTCAAAACGCTGAACCTGAAAAATAACGCTGATCCGTCATAAAGTGTTTAGAACCAGTGTCTACAACCAATGTTAGTAATAATTTGCACTGAGCTAGCTAGTATTATCATCAGTTACACATTTCAGGCTACAATGTTTTAAATAGCCCCGTAGTTTTCATACTTTTTTTTTTTTTTTGCTGTCGTCAGTCTTTAGACTGGTTTGATGCAATCCTCCATCCCTTCCTATCCTGTGCTAACCTCTTGATTTCTGCATACCCCTTACAACCCACGTCCTCAATTATCTGCTTATTATATTCTAATCTCTGTCTTCCTCTACAGTTCTTACCTTCGACTGTTCCCTCCACTAACAAATTAACCAATCAAGCATGTCTCAAAATATGACCTACCAGCCTGTCTCTTCTTCCTGTAAGCTTCTTCCATAAACTTCTTTTCTCACCCATCATTTCCAAAACTCGTTCCTTTCTTGCTTTGTCTGTCCACTTAATTTTCAGCATTCTTCTGTAGCACCACATTTCAAATGTTTCAAACTATGATACGTAAAACTTTTAATTTTTAACAATTTATTATTTGGGACCAAATTTCATTCATTTATCGCAGCTCCGTCTGGGTGTTGCATTTAAATTCCGCCAGTGTAGTGCTTTTGGTGATGGAGGAACAGCCAGCACGGGCTGTGGCGCGTGTCGCCGTGCTGCCTAACTACTTGTTGCTGAGGGGCGGCTGCGCGCGAGCCACCGCGGGCCGGTCGGCCGGCCGGCGTGGCCGCTGCGCTGTCAGTGCGCCGGCAGCCATGGCGGCCTGCAGACGAGACGGCCCGCGGTGCGGGGTTGCGAGCCAGTGTTTGTGTGAGTGCCGTTAGCGTGCCGCTGGCCGGCATGGGCGGCCGGCCGCGGCGCCCGGGCCACGGCCACCACCGCTGTCCTCCTCCTCCGGTAGAGGCCCCCCCAGCCTGCGCGGCCGCCCCCGCCGGCGACGCGCCCGCCTCCGCTCCTCGGCGACTCGCTCATGAGTGGTGGTGAGTCGCTGCCGAGCCGTCGCCGCACTGGGCTGCATCACAGACGGGCGGGAGGAAATACCAGTGAAACATCTTGTGGCGACTTTCTGATTAATCCCCCCGATATCCATACTTGACCAAGTATATTCCCAAAAGTGTCAACAATTCTGATGAAAAGTAACAGCGTTGTGTTGAGGTATTGTTGGCCATTATTGGTTGTGAAGAGTTTTGACGGTCTTGGCGGTATAAGTTTTCCTTGTAATTAAAATTCATCTACATCTACATATATACTGCAATTCACAAAATTGTGGATCGCAGAGGGTGCTCAGCACCAAAGCTAATCTCTTTCTTGTGCATTCCAATCCCCAATGGTACGAGGGAAAAAAGAATCCATATAAGAATCTGTGACCTGTTTTTGAATTTGAACATTGGAGGCAGTTACTACATCCTTTAGGTGGAATCTATCTGTGACCTGTTTTTGAATTTAAACATTGTAGACAATTAATTGACTTTGTAGAGTTAATGAAGTTCCTTCTATTTTATTAATGATTGTGTTCTACATCTACATATATACTCTCCAATTCACAAAACTGTGGGTGGCAGAGGGTGCTCAGCACCAAACCTAATCTCTTTCTTGTGCATTCCAATCCCTAACGATACGAGGGAAAAAAGAATCCATATAAGAATCTGTGACCTGTTTTTGAATTTGAACATTGGAGGCAGTTACTACATCCTTTAGGTGGAATCTATCTGTGACCTGTTTTTGAATTTGAATATTGTAGACAATTAATTGACTTTGTAGAGTTAATGAAGTTCCTTCTATTTTATTAATGATTGTGTTATACATCTACATGTATACTCTCCAATTCACAAAACTGTGGGTGGCAGAGGGTGCTCAGCACCAAACCTAATCTCTTTGTTGTGCATTCCAGTCCCTAATGGTACGAGGGAAAAAAGAATTCATATAAGAATCAGTGCGGCACTTTATTTCTCTAATTTTATCTTTCCTGTCATTCCGACCCAAATAGGTTGGTGGACGAAGTATTTCACTACACTCGTAAGTGAAAGTGGGAGTGCACATGCTTACCAATAAGTTTAAACGAAACGTGCGTCGTCTATCTACCAGAGACTCCCAGCCTAGTATACTAATCAGTTCTGTGACGCTTTCATAAGGACTGTAGAAAGCGGTCACGAAAATTGGTATTGATTGCGTAAATGGTGACTGTTGATTAGTGAGGGAGTAATTAAAAATGAAAACTTTAATCTATGTTCGAAAAATATGGATAACACTTTCGTGGAAAACAGTGATTCTGGATTGGGCGTAAGTTTTAGTAATAAATTAGGAGAGAGAAAATTCGCAGAGAACGTGTCTGATCAAGTGCTTGTTAAACATATTCATGTTCTGAAACGGTAAACGGAAAATGATTAAATACTTGGTATCATAATGCAAAAATTTCGGGAATACAGACAAGAATTTATAGTCACGGAATTAAAGGAAATAAAATGAAAAGAAGCATTGAAGCAACATTTAATGGATTAGGGAATTACGCAAATGGAACAAAAGAATGAACAAGGTTGAAAAATTACACTCTGTGATTTAGAATGAGAAATGATGTTAGGAATATCTTCTTCTTCAAACGTCACCTCTTTGCTGTTCAACATTCCTTTCCTTTAACTGTCACATAATGCGAGGAAGTTATGCAAATTTTCACCTAATTTCAATTGGCAAAGTTAAGTCTGAATCACACAGAATGCACTGAATGTTGTTTAAAAGAACATTTGAAAGATTTTCATGTATTGGTCCAATTGAAATCACTGTGGGTAGCATTAAGTCAATATCTCACGGATGGAACCAAATTTTGTTTATAGTTACCATCACTACACACTATTTCCAAGTATTGTTAGTATCAAATGTGTCTGATGAACATTGGTAACCTACATCTCGATCCTATGGCTGCGTCTGCCAGTGCGTTCAAAAATATTCCACATTTACAATGATATATAGATTGGTTTATCATTCGTCTGTCTCATCAATGTGTTATAAGAATTCTGCAGTCCACACGTACCTATGCACTGGTTGTTTGAGTCAATATCATAGCACGTGAGAAGATGGCTTCTCAACATAAATTAATTTATTTGTGATAACTTTAATCTAAGAGCTCCCTTGGAAAAACAAAAAAAAGAAGAAAAAAACAACAACATTGTGTTCTGAGGTAATTATTCGTTAATAGTAAAAGTAACATTTTCTAAGTTGTTGTACGTCATTTCACATTAATTTCAATCACTAGTAGTGGATTTACTTATGAGGGTCTGTCGAGTCTCTTCATATATCTTAAATAAGAGATTCAGATTTCTCTGCAAATAATAAATGACTGACGATTTAACAGTTTCGAATAAAATTGTTACCATTAGGAAATTGAGGTGTTATTTTTACTGCATAAATTTAATATATACCACAAATTTATACAGTGTGATAAGCATCATAATTTTTCCTCCTATATGCCCGGTGGTGAAAAACGGCATCAGCTGTTACTCCATATTGGGTCTAAATTCTCTCACATTCGTGTGCCTCCAAAGCTGAAAATATATGAAAAGTGACATGATTAGTATTTACTATCGGTATCCTGTTTACGTACATCGTAGTATAATGCTTCAAAACTAGTGAAGAATGTATGATCAAAAGTACTTTTATATTGTTATAATCCATGCTTATCAGAAGAGGGAGGGTCGTTTCTGTGTATTTATGAGTAAAGTGTGGCACTTGTAACTAAGCATCTAATCAAATTTTAAAATAATTAAGTTTAACTTTTTTGAAAACATATTCTAAGCCCAACTGAAATACACACACACAGGCTAATTAGCCTCCAACGTTTCAAAATTTTATCTGTTACCACCCGAGTTACTGAATCTACAAAGCGTTCTAGGATACTGAATACCAGGAATTATGTCCAAAATTCAGAATAAATTTTGGCATCAAAACAATGTTAACTGCTTACTTAACAACAAGATAATACATTTTTTCTGCATTCAAATACTACTATAAGATTTCAGAACAAATATATATTCTTAAAATCAGATTTTGGTAAATCATTAAATTGTGTCATTGCAAACGAAAACCACGCTTTTCTCCTTTTGGTAATAGATCAAGATTTAATATTTCGCGTGATGTTGTCTATGACCATTTTTATTGTAGGTCCTACATGATTTTCTGCTTCAGGTGGTAAACTTGACGTCATGTAACATAAATCAGAAAATAGGGTTATCTCTGTAAGGGAGTAATAAAAAATTATAAAAGTGTTTCTTCATGGAGTTGAATAGAAAATTGCTCTGTATCCATAACATTCACCATATTTATTTCTTTATTTCATTTACTTCATGGAAAGCATCTATATAGTATACAGTGTCATCGAGGTGCCATGAAAAAAAGACCATTTGACCACTAAACATACTTCACACATAGTTGTCAAGCGGATAGATAAGGATGATATTTTTAAAAGAAAATATGGATCACTTTTAATAAAAATGCACCACTGGTCATGTGATGTAAGGCGCTCCAGGATTGGTGGTCACTTCAGGGACACCAGTAATTATTGCGGTTGAGAATAGTAGCTTGCTTACTTTACAAGGTTTCTACATCTACATCTATACTCTGAAATTCACAATTAGTGTGGGTGGCGGTGGGTGCTAAGCACCAATCCTAATTCAGTGCATTCCAATCCCGAACAGAACGAGGAAAGAAAGAATACATAAATTTATCAGTACGGCATCTTATTTCTCGAATCTTATCCCTCCCGTAATTGCGACCTAAATAGGTTGGCGGAAGAAGTATTTCGTTGCAATCGTAACTTAAAAATTTTCGCATATTCTCCAACAAATTCAAACGAAAACGACGTCGTCTGTCCGCCAAACAATCCACGCATAACCCACGTATCAGATCTGTGACACTTACATAAGGACTGTAACTAGCAGTCACGAATCGAGCGGCTCTCCTCTGTAATTTCTCTAACGTATCAATCAATCCCTTGCAATACGGATCCCAAATTGCACAACAGTATTCCAAATGCGGACGAACTAGTGTTTTGTACGCTATTTCCTTTGTATGAGCATTACAACTTCTCAAAATACGACCTATAACACGTAGTTTAGAATTATCTTTGCCTACGATGGAAGTTATGTGCAAGTCCCATTTCATGTTGCTTTTTACTGTTACGCCTAGACACTTCAGGGAGTCTACCGTGTCAACAACTGAATTGTTAACTTTGTACTCGTGAGAAAACGGGGTCTTTTTATTACTTATTTGTATTGCCTTGCACTTTGCATTGCCTTGCACTTACAGTTATTTGTATCGTTAACTGCTGGGTATTTCCTGTTATTAACGAGTTTAGATTTTTAATACAAAGTGCAGAACAATTTTTAAGAAGCAGACGGCAGGAATGTAACAAAATAAAGGCTTCATTGGTTGGTCTTCTTTCAAAAAAATTTTTAATAAAAACACTGCAATGCACGAATACTTAAAAAGTATAATATATTTATTATTTTTATTTAAATTCAAAGTTAGTGATTTATAGGAATCGTTACCATAATTATAAATTAAATTAGTTATTTTATTATTTTAGTTAATTTTGACGAGCTGTCATAGGCGTAAGGAAATACATAGTTTAGTAACTGGATATTAAGGGACAATTTCATGAATTCTAGGTAATAATTTACAGAAGTATAATAAATGATGTCTCCAAATGCTACTAAATTAATCGTTTATTTGTTTATTATCGCACATGTTTTGCTTAATTTTTTGAAGCATCTTCAGCTATTTTCTTCTGTTTGATGTTTTATTTATTATATTTTAGCACCATGTTTTGAATGGAAGTATTATTGTTTTTTAGTACCATGTTTTAACCAGCGAAATTAAGTTTTAAAGCATCCTCACATGAAAAATTATTTCAATTAGGAGCAATGTCATCTGGTTAACAACGAGTGAGCTACAGCGACTTTTTTCGTGTTTTAGTAATTGTTAGGAAGGACATTTACAGTTTTCTGGATTATTTTTTTGTTGTGTTTATATTTAGGAGCACTACAATCCATATATAAACCATATTTTCATCAATTTATATCCAAGTTCAGACAAATTAACAAGAAGTTTCATCTGATGGGCGTTTGTTTACTGATGTTTGAAGTCACTGAAGTATGTAACCTGCGCCATGGCAGAAAGTGGTGATTTGGCGGTCTATTTTAATTTAAATTTATTTTATTTTGTTTACAATTACACGATCACTGCTTGTGGCGGTAAAGAATGGAGGGCAAGGAATGGGAAAATTTTTTGCCATGAACTTTTGATGAACTATCCCGGCATTTGCCGAAAGTAATTTTGGAAACCATAGAAAACCCAAATAAGATGGCTGGACGGGTATTCGAACCCGCGTCCTCACGAACGTGAGGTCAGAACGTTACTGCTCACCCACCACGCTCGGTTTAAAATTATACATTAAATATTTCCTTAAACACGGCAGTTCTTCAAAAACTAAGTACCGGTAACTTTGGATGTACAAAGTGCGTTAGTAAACAAGTTAAAATAATTTACTATTAGTAGTCTAATATTACTGCTGTAATAAGTAGTAATCTATCTTAAATATGTGAAACGGAGATTTCAAGAATATTTTATTAAAGTGTCACAAAAGTTAATAGATGGAAACTGATAGTACTACGTATATCCATAGATATTAAAACCCAGTTGGACTGAGAAATTGATTGGATGGTTTTAACTAACTGTCTTTAATATAAAGCGTCAAATAGGTACTTGAGATTAGAATTTGTTATAAGATCCACAAATATTATTTAATTATATATTGCTTTCTTTATTGTAATTTTGCTGCGTCTATTATAAGAATTTTCAAAAATATGCTAGTCGATAAATACCAAAAAGTTACAGAAGTGCAGTAGAAGAAAGCTTGAAATATGGTCATATGTCCTCAGCAATAATAAATAAAAAATAATTGTTTTAGTATACAAAGAAAGTGTTTAATGGGCGTATGTGATAAGATTAATGAGAATTTAAGACATAAGACGTTAAACAACCATTATCATTTATCCCTCTTAGCGATAATCAATAATTCTCTGCTGCTACAACAAATGTTCATTTTTGGCACTTTACTGACGACAGAGCAATGTTTAGTTCTTTTTCATAATTGACAGAGTGGGCTGATAGCTCATTGGGTAATGCGTCTGATTGGTGATAGAAAGATCCCGGATTCGAAACCCAGTCTTAGCTGGGTTTTCAAAGGCCCATAATTCACCCTTCACCTTTGATGTATAATGCGAAATACGTCGGAACGATTCCGTGGTTCAGATTTTACGTTAAACTGTAGGTCCACTATATCCTGTGGGATTACCAAGTTGTGTTAGGTTAGGTTAGAAGGAAAGGAACTGTCCGTCCTTTCTCTGATAACAGTCACAGTCTGCCCGCTTTGGAAACCAACGTTTGGATTGAGGAAGACGCTTAGCTAGTTAACATACTTTATATGAAATATATTGTAATATTGATCATAATCAATTTTATTTTTGATAAAATTTCATAGTGATCTTAGAAAAGTTACGCTTACTATCCGTATTTCCCTTGCACATTTAAAAATATACTGTGGCCGTGCATTACAAGCTACGAGCACAACAAAAACTGCCATGTGAATAATACTGTCACTGTTTCGAAATTTATATGATTAATTAAAACTGTTGGCTGAAGTGAAATTATCCAGGGTTATGTTCAGTTCGTGGAAAACTGCTTCATGTGAAGATTCCCCTGCAGTTAAGAATTGTAGTAGAGATCTATGCAATGAAGTATTTCGGAAATAAATTAAACTAACACTTAGGAAGTGAAGAATCTTGATCATTATTCTTACATTTTTAAAGGCTACGCTGTATGACATCTGTCATTCTTGTCACATGAACATTTTCCATTCTCTGGATATCTTGACACTGGTTAAAATGCACCATAAGTTTCTATGTAAGCAGATATTTTATGAGAAGAAGCTGAATATATTAGTCTCTTTTTTAAAATAATCTAACCAACTTTCGATACATTTACTTTTCCAAGATAGTTAACGCCTTCCAAATCACACAGTGTGTAAAAAAGAACTCTGTCCCACATGTTAATTTAAAGAAATATTTATCTTTTTACTAAATCAAATTTAACCTCCTATAGAAATTGTTATCTAATTAATAGATTACTAAAGAATATTTCGCGGTTATTTCTTATGTCAGGAATTGGACGTTCGCTTACTGCCTGTACGGAGTAACGGGTGCAGAGCCTGCTGGTAATGTAGCACTGGTTGCATTCACAGGCGGCAGAAATCTCTGAGTGGGAGCTAATGTTCTCGCCTCCGTTAATTTCCCCTGCGGCAGAACGTTGTCTCTCAGCCTTCGTTATGCTAGGTGTGGTGTGGCTAGCTACCGTCTCCAATTAACGTCCCGATCTTTTATAGAATTGTGCACTCACTGACAATAAAAGTAAAGGTAGCAACTCATCTGTAAGAAATTCTCTTTTGTATGACGTACGTGTGTATGTTTTGAAGACGTAATTTAATTCTAAGAAAATATCTGCATGAGGTAAGGGACAAGTTTTAACATTTCTTAACCCAAGGCCAAATCTACCGTTAAGTATTGTTTGATATTACGTTAGACGTAATGCTTTGTTAATGTCAGAAAAAAAAATATTAGTTTAAAATATGGAGCCATTGCTAATTTAAATGCAATTTTAGAATCGTATCATTTTTTCAGAGCTTTGTTAACCAGATTATTACATTATGTCTACCCTGAAAACTTCTGCAGATATTTTCTAAGCACTAAAGTTAATTCGTATTGCCTTTAAGATACAGTGTCAGAATTTGCAGTACTGGCGTATTTAGTTTCTTCAAAGTCTGAACCTCCTATTAAACGTGAAATCGTATTGCTATTGGTGCCTATGTTAACAAAAAAAATAAAAAATGCAAAATTTCATACAAACTTATTACTATTAATGAGTTGTCAGAGACATTTGGTAGATTTGGTATTACGACTTAAAATATTCGGCATTTTCGTCTGTAGTTGTGTTTGAAAGATGTTTGGATAGGGTAGTGCACGAGGTAAAGTGATTGTAAATATTACAGGTTAGACCGGGAATGGAAAAGCGGGCCTTAGAAAGATTTAGGAAATTTATAAGTTTTAATTCTTACAATCATAACTAATTTTGAAAAAAGATAATTTTATGATTTTTGTTTTAGTATTCAAGTGTGGTGGCTTATTCAAAATACTAGATTGATTAACGAATTTTAGTGAAACTCAAGAGGCTGTTATAAATGCCCAATGGCCTGTTTTCTATAGCCTTGTAAAAACTCAAAAAACTGAAACACTCGTTCATTTAAATTTGTTACTAAGTAAATAATAGCGTAAATTAATTTTCATAGCGACCGATACCACAGCAGTGTTCTCTAACACGGTTAACTTTATTGATCTAAGTACTTAGTCTACTTTACTAGCCCGGTATTCCTCCACCGTGCCGGCTTATGTCAACTCAGTGAGTTGGCGAATGGCAAAGCCACGCGCAGCTCATCCGGTTCCTAGATTTTTATCCCTTACTGCAATGATCGCTTGTAAGAATGCTACAAATATGTCCAGCAGACGCCGCTTCGCTGAGACCAGTGTTGACAAAATGGAGGACCTTAAGTATCACTCTCCGTCTGTGAAACATGTACTTTGTTCGCTAGATGGAGATTTGTGAACGCTAAGCCGGGACTGTGAGTGTTTAGATGCAGTTAATTATGTTGTTATGACTAATTTTTTTTTTGCGTTGTGTGTTATTTTAATGTTTGGTATTTTTGTAAACACTCGTTCCTCTTCAACCATCTTGGCAAATGTCCAAATGTAGAAATTTCTTCCATCTCGAGGGCTCAGACCACTTAAGCCAGTGGTTGGCGCCGACGCGCCATCATGGTCCCGCAACGACCTGGATATACCGTGCGGGCAGCA
The DNA here is from genome assembly GCA_031002005.1 of Vandiemenella viatica. NCBI lineage: Eukaryota > Metazoa > Arthropoda > Insecta > Orthoptera > Morabidae > Vandiemenella > Vandiemenella viatica. The sequence goes on along the minus strand of JARYHS010008074.1, from coordinate 101,500,785 downwards.
CGCAATTCACCAATACTACTTTAATAACCGTTTAGTGCTTCTCAGGATTAGGTCTGTTGGATCAGTGTTTATTGCAGTACAAGTATACACCATTAATCTCTTAAGAAAACCCTCCATCTTATACTATTGTTGCCTTACATGTAAACAGTTGATACACTTAGTATAAATACGAGAGGTTTGGAAACAATGACAACATCACAAATTACTAAATCTGAGAAATAAACAGTTACATTTATTCTAACCCAGTTTAAAATGTGCTAAAGTTGTAAGAAAATTGTTACATCCAAAGCTTTTCAGACTCGGTTTTCAACAATATATCATAATCGAAGCTATGACAAGGAATTATAAATGGCGCCATCAAAATTTACACAGGTTAATATCTAAAGATTACACTACAGCTAACCAGAATGTATTTATTTTCTAAACACTTTGTCTTACCGATGTAAGATGTCGTCAAGCAGGCCACCATAATAAGGAAATGGTTGTCAAATGAACGAAGTGAAAAATGACAAATTACAGACGTTTCAAGGCTGTAGCTGCTAATGATAGAATAATAAATTTTACAGATAAAATAATAATTTATACGTATTGGATGAATGTAAAATGCTGTTATAAAATTCGGTACAAAACTGAAACATATGTCAGACGTTCAGCACTCGAGAGTTTGCAGGCCTAAAACTTATGTGAAATAGATAATATTTAGGCTGACGAACTTTGTTAGTAAATCTACTGTACTATATTAGTAATTGAGGAAAAAGTTTTACTCAAGACGAATTTTATAGAAAGACGCAATCTATGATACGACATGCCAATGATTAACTCTGACGTAGGAAGAAATGCTTTTTGGTCACGTTGCTGACACGCAGCGTTCAGAGAGGGTTACTGTGCTGCCAGAGACATAATAGATCAGGAGTTATATTACCGTATCGTTTATTCCCAAATGGAATTTGCTGAAACAACGCATTTATACATAGTAGGTGTTTTCATGTTCTACAATGCTGGTGCAGGCACAAGTGTTTCGGGGCACACACTGCTGTCAGATCTGCCACAGATTGCCGCCTATACCGCTTTACAGATCGGGCAAGCCTCCAACTTCCACGTTCTGTGATGAGTCGTGGACATCCACCACCTTGTCGCACAGTCGTAGTTTCACCGAACTTCAACAACCCTGCATAGATGCTTACTACATTAGCACGCAAACAGCCGACCAGCCTCGCCTTTTCCGAGATGCTCGTTCTCAGCCCCGCGCCCACAAACCACCGGCCCGTAATGTAAGGGAATTGCGTGCCCTGTGCTTAGAAATTTGGTGCCAAAAAACTCCGGAATCCTAACAAGGACTTTTAGAATCCACGCCACGCCAAATCGCTGTTGTATTGCGTTCCTAAAATGAACCAACACACTAATGAACAGATGGTCATAATGTTTTTCGGTGATTGATGTATATTGTACCATTTTTAATATTATCAATTATTATTATTCTAGAATCACAAAAATTAAATACACCGTTAAACATTCCACAAGTTAATCACATTAAACTCAGTACTTCGCAACATCAAGTATTGTTCGAAACAGATCATCTTCGTTTTAGGATCAGTGGAGCAAATGTTTCATGGTTTGGTCCTCATCACATTCACACTTAAAGAAAGCGTCAATATACACCCATTTCACCAGATTTGCCTTGAATCTGACCACTCCTACCCGCAATCGATTTAAGGACCTCCAAATATTCCTATCTTCTGCATTACCAGGTGGCAAACACGTCGCAAATATCAGTGGTTCCGAAATGTTGGGGATCAAGACTAGTGTATAATATGTAATCTAGTTTCCGTGATTACTGTATCAAGTGCTGAAAAGATGGGGTGAAGTCAGAAGGTAATCGTAGTGATGACTTCTTTTGAGACAGATTAGATATTGGGATATATGTGAGCAGCCCCGCCGCTAATTGTTTGAATGCCCTTGTGGAATACCAACTATGCCGCCCCCTGTCTAACTACAGCCAGTGGGGGTACTAGGAATTTTCCGAACTGGGTCAAAAAACTGTGAGATTGCCGTTTGAACATTATTATTCCACCCCCATTGTTGCCACCCCGAGTGTCGCCGCCGCATCCATTGTCGCCCCCTGAAGGAGCAGTTGAGCTAAAAAAAAAAAGTGGCGCTCCATTAATTTGCCGCACCACTGGACGTGCCGCCCGCGTGCGGTGCACGCCTTGCACGCCCGCTTACGGCGGGCCTGTATGTGAGTCGACCTAGAGGATGTTTAAAAATTACGACCAACTACGAAAAATGGTGGAGACAACCATTGAGAACAGAGTGTGACACCTTACTACAATGTTGGTTTTAGGAGCATGATGCGGAGCTAATAGTACTTAGGGGCTCAGTCCAAGGCGATTTCAGGTTGTTATGGTTAATATTACATTTTACTTTGAAGATACGCCAGATGACATGAGAACTGACTGCGCAGTAACCTACTATTGAATAAATTCATTCTCACTGACAGAATTTATTTCACTTTTCCAGGTAATTCAGTGTAAATCACTGGTCTCGTGGCTCATTGGTTAAGGCGTCTGACTGGAGATCGAAAGGTCTCTGGTTCTAATCCCGGTATGGTTTTCAAAGAGGCTCTTAATCCGACCTTCACCGTGTTGTGTAATATGAAGCATGCCAGAACGCTTCCGTTGTTGTACTTAACGTTATGCTGTAGGTCCCCTATACCCCTTATGGTTACCGGATTAGGCTAGTTAGCCACGACAAGAGGCACATAGCGCGGCGAATCAAAAGCTCTATGACTTGGTGTCCGAATAGTCCTTCGGGATCTTCCATCCAACAATACCATACGAGGATTTGATTTCAGCGCAAATTCTCAAGTAATTTATATTCCAGTGATGCCTGATTCGCAGTACGTGCTACTTGTTGCAGAGAGTATCTCTGTACTAGGCCAGCTTCTGCCTGTGACGCACTTGTGAGCTGAGGCAGATAGGTGTCGGTGGGCCGTGCCAGGCTGTGCGTGCCGACCAGTGTTAGGCACCAGTTGCCACGGCGGGCGGAGGCGCCGACCTGCCCCGGCCCGTATCGACGGGGGCGGGCGACCTGCGGCAACCACTGTGCGCTTGCCCACCCTCAACGAAGCATCACTTAGCGCTGAGTGGCCGCTGGCTTCAAGACGCCGCCGCCACACAGTTCCCTCGCGTAGCTATCTGGCGGACTGTTATTCTGCCACGAAAGAACCCTGATGGAGTAACAACGGAGATTCTACCGGCGTATAACTGCAATGAAGTCTTCACAGGTGTACGGCCGGATTGTGCTTTAAAACACGATATTAGCTCCATCGTCTTCCTCAAGTGCGAAGTCTTTTTTTTTTTAAATTTTTGATGTGTCTCTACCTCAACGGCGTGTTTGTGAAAAGTCCCACTACCAAGGTAGCTCTACTTTACGTGTCTCTCTGTATAGGATGGGTGTGTTTGGGGACTCCTTTTATTTCTCTTTGAGGGGAAAAAACGGGGCTATGGTTCGTCAAACACGACCTTAAGTGAAAAACGCCTACAGTTTTCTTATATTCATATCAGTTTCATTCTGCCTGATATATAATGCTTAATGGCACTTTATAGGCGTGCCAGTGCCTTGGCATTGTTGTGCCAAGGGTATGGAGCCTTTCGTCTGTTTCTCTGATTTGCTCTATTCGATCGTAGAATTTTTCTGTTTGTTTAAATATTTCTGCGTATATGGGGCTTACGTCTGCTTGCTCATGTAGAGCGTCGGTTGGTGTGTATCTTGAAGCCCTTAGTATTACTCTCAGGCATCTGTTATGCAGTATCTGGAATTGTTCTAGGTTAGTTTTGGATGCTGTTCCCCATACTTGGCATCCGTAGAGTAAGTAGGGGAGGATGATTGATTTGTAAATTCGGAGTTTGGTTGATGTGGCTTGGTCCAAGCTGTGGAGTATTGGGAACAGGCTTACTAATATTGCGGTACCCTGTTTCTGTTTGTCTAAAATATGTTTGCGGAACAGAAGCTTTTTGTCTAATATCACCCCTAGGTACTTTGCATCTTGCGACCATTCGACAACTTGGCCCATGATTTTTAGTTTGCGCTCAATTATTGGTCGTTTCCGTGAGAAGTATATGGCTGTACATTTATTTGGGTTAATTTTAACCTTGGTGATACGGCACCATTTTTCTAGTTGGTCGAGGCCGTGCTGTAGGTGGCTGATGTTGAGGACATGCCTCCTGCTAGTCGTGTATATGGTGGTATCGTCGGCAAATTGCGTCAGATCTACGTAGGGTGGTGTTGTAATGTTTTTGACATTGATCTTGAATAGAATTGACGCTAAGGGTGATCCTTGGGGTATGCCTGCTGGTATGGGGTGTGTTGATGATTTTCGGCCGTCAATAAAAACATAGAACCGTCTGTTCTCCAGGTAGCTTCCGATCAACTGAACATAACAGTGTCGTACGGACGTCTGTGTTCTTAGTTTTGTGATGAGGTTGGCGTACCAAACCTTCTCAATATCCAAGAACACAGACGGCGTCAGTTTTCTTAGATTGAATCCCCGGGAGACGTCTTCAGTCAATTGAAGGAGTTGGCTTATGCTATCTACTCTGCTTTGGAAGCTGAACTGTTCCTTGCGGATGGTTTTTTCCGCATCTAGGGTGCTGTTAAATCGTTTGAGCACTACCCGCTCCTGCCATGTCAACAAAACTATCAAGAGAGAGCAGGAGAAGGATTAATCCTGGGACTGCCAAAGATATCGTAGCATTGCTACACCAGAAGACGCTGACGCTGTCTCAGTATCTGTCGGCCAGCCGACCAGTACAGATGTTTTCGAACCTGAGGAAGACGACGAGGTAGTCGTCAAATGGACGTATTTTCATAACACAATCCGACGGTACACCCGTGAAGACTTCATTACAACCCTATGGATCTTTAAGGGTACTCAAACTAACATATATTTCTGCCCAAAATTGCTTTGTTTATGTGAAAAGCAGCCGGATTCGAAACGCTTGGGCATTAAATTTTGAAATTGACGAGGAATGTTAGGTACACGTCTTGTCATTCAATTTAAATTATTCCTTCCCTTAACAAAAAAAGAGGCGATTATTGTGGCAAATCCCAATTCTGCCACTCAATGCATAAACTAAGCTTCAGAGTCTCTCGGACAATAATGCCACATACCTTTACTTTTATGCCTGTCCTTGACACTCGGACTGATCTGTTATTCCGCCACGAAAGAACTCTGATGTGGTAACAATGTATATTTTCTGATTTGCTCCACGCCGTAGGCCAGTGCAACCATGTAGATGGGATGTGCTCATGCTCTGCTTACCACGCTAGTTGATTTTACACGAAAGATGCGTCTGCTTCAAAGATAGAATCACTCCTTGTGTTTTTTACATTCTGATGACAAGTCGGATCAATTTTTCATCCTTTTATTTAGAAATGCAAGTAAATGCAATGTTGATATTAAAAACTCTCCTACTTGACTATATATACCGTAGTTGTCATCTAACCAAGGGACAAACAATTAGCAAATACTTGTAAATCATCACTCTCCACAAAAGCGACTTTCTATCAATTTACCGAGCGTGGTGGTGTAACGGATAGCGTTCTGGCCTCGCATTCGGGAGGACGGTGGTTCGAATCCCCGTCCAGGCATCCAGATTTGGGTTTTTCATGGTTTCCCAAATCACTGCAGGCAAATGCCGGGATGCTTCCTTAAAAAAAGGCCATCGCCGAATTCCTCCCCATTCCTTGTCCACATCCTTTCCCGTCTCTAAAGACCTCGCTGTTGAGAGACGTAAAGCAGTTAAACAATTCTAACAATTTTCTGTAAATTCAATTATTATTGTTAGTACGTATAATAATTGGCATCTGCAGTCACGGTTTAATGACAAGGATTTCTGAGATTTTTTCTTATTACGCTCGTATGTTGTTCTGTCTCACTAAAAAAAGATAAGACAGAAGACAGCCACAGCAGTGGGCCAGACATGTTGTTCGGAAGAAAGATGGAAAAAATTCGTTGGAGTCAAGATCATCAGACACCAACAAGAAGACCAGTAATATAACGTCATTCGAAGGGTTGCTGGAGTTAACTGGTAGAGAATCTCCCAAGACCAGACTACAAACAGAATTCAGCTCCAGTTTCATGTGGCGTATTAACTCTAAGAGGTCCCATCCTTTCTTGACTAACTTTGCTAGAGATGACTGGCAGTCTGCTATTTATGAACAAAAACTACACAATTTTCTTTTAATACGCTACTAATAATTACTAAAGGAAAAGAGATTTTAGAACTACATTTTTGTTCCATCAGAAAAAATAAACAAGATATACAACATGAGAATAATTTGAAGTTTGTATCAACTGTGCTGTGTTACACTGATCCCAGAAACTGAGTTTTGGAGGCGAATATTAGGGGTTTCTTTTTCTTATGATGCTATGTTTGATTCCGGGCGTAGATGGTTACCATGGATGATGCATCGCTCCACGGGAAAATGAACTGGTGTGGTTTCCCGTAGTGTTGTTTGTTTTATATGAAAGAAGAGGGGAAGAAGGAAATGGGAAGGCCTACTCTTCCGACAGAGACCAAAGAAGTTACCCATCCGACGGACGAATCACCATTAACAGTGTAGTACCGGATTAACCACGTAGCAGGAGGTAGCAAATGCTAAGGGCCTCGCGCCACGTAGGGGGGCCCCGCACCTAGGTTTAGATGGGCGACCTTTTTTTTTTTTTTAGCTCTACAATTTTCCCCCGAACTGCAAAAAATCGCATTATGGAGAGGTTCGGCATTAAACCCAGGACTTTGTCACATAGTCTGGTGGTTGGAAATTGTCCACCATCGCCTCTCCTACCCAGTCGGTCAGGTCCTGATGAAGAAAATTTGTTCCTCCACCCGGACCGGAACCAACTAATCCCTTTCAACGCCGGGCACTATCACGATGCCGCAGCCATCTGAGCCAACGAGGCGGGTAAAATTGGGTTTAGTTACGCTAAACTGTTGTGGTGACCTCTGAAGATCTGAAAGAGTTTGTCGTTTGAGTCTTAGCTTTTGTCCTTTTGTTGTCCGCGTTCAGTATGGCGCGAAATTTTCATGAGGTAGGCCCCTACGACGCATATCATTGCCACAGATACATAAACACAGCTGTAGGGTCACATGTTCGAGGTACGGGACGGGCAACTGGGACACACCGTAAGCGACTGTTTTGGTCTTAACTAACAATCGCCCTTAATGGCCTCTGTGGGCGACATCACGCACTCAAGCATCGCGACACGAGGCGTCACGCAACAGTGCGTGTGGAACGCTAGCGTCAGCCGCTTGCTGTCGATCAATGGGTTCGTGATGCAACCACTGGACCAGACCTCGGCATCGTGTAAGTGTTTGTTCCCTAAAACAAATCAAGCGATGGAAGATTGTGAAAAACACTATGTTCTTGTAATATCTACTTATCGTATTCTATTGACCCTAGTGCGTATTTTCTGGGTGTGCTGGGAGATATGTAACATCCCCACTGTTGTACACCCACCACCTCACCCGTTCCAGTTCATTTAATGCTCGAAAGTTCGTACCTGCTTCTTAGTTTCCAGTTTATTCCGATTCAGGTACCGAGCGGGGCGGTGTAACGGTTAGCGTTTTCGCCATGCATTCGGGAGGACGGCGGTTCGAATCCCCGTCCGGGCATCCAGATTTGGGTTTTCCTTGGTTTCCCCAAATCACTCCGGGCAAATGCCCCCATCCTTTCCCGTCTCTAAAGACCTCGAAGTTAAAAAGATACGTAAAGCAGTTACAGAAAAAAAAAAAAAAAAAAAATACCGATTCAGGTTCCATAGATAAAATTCGTTCTAGTGTGAGCGTATTTTTTTTTGGAAACTATTTTCAAGGCGACTCGTAGTGAAAAAAATTTCAGGTACAGTAGAAGATCTACGCGCTGTGTATTCAATTAACCTTCTAAACAATTAAGACACTTGGTCAAGGTGCCTAGTTGGCGATCGAAAGGTCACTAGTTCGAATCCCTTTCATGGAGGGGATTCCCATAGGCCCTTAACCCTACCTACACCTGCGATGCAACTTGCTGTGTAATGTGACCCACGCCATAAAACGTCCACTGTTTGGTTTTTGTTGTTATTTGGATTTTAGGGCACGTAAGTTTCGTGGCTATTACCGTAATAATAACAAACCAGCATGTAACATGGCTTAAAATTTATCTAAATTACCATTTGTATGGTCGGCTGTTAAAATGTCGTCCATACATACAGCAAAATAATTTAAAACTATCAAACATTGCCTTTAAAAGTGCCAAAAAACTAAAAATTACTAACATTAGTTGGTTGGCTGTAGAAAAGTCAACTACATTAATAAATGTTATTATACCAAAATGTCTAATTGGCTGTAAAAGGGCTAGGAAGATATAACAAAACAAAAGAGACAGTACTTGGCTTGATGGCTGTAAAGAGACCTCCAATCCATTTTAAAACTTACTCCGATCTGTCAAATATTTTATGTATAAGATCGACTAAAACACATCTTTTAAAGTAAGGGACAGAATCTTAGCTAGGCCAACATCTGCAATTAAAATAATAATATAATACCATATGGTAAAAGTCGCACCGTCAAAGGTTCGTCTCAACCATCACATTCCGGTGGGTCCTTTCGGTCAATGGTTCGGATTCCACCTTAAACAGTAGATCCTCTTTACTCGGTAGTATTACCGGGTTTGGTTAGGTAAAAATGAAAGGAACTGGCCACCTGACCTCTAATACCAAGCCAAATATACTTCCTTCCGGAGGGTCGAATCAACCTTCAGGTTGAATACCAAAAGAAATTACCAAAACCCTTAGCAAGCTGCGTATTATCCCTTAAAGCACGAATTACAACATAGAAGTTAAACTTGTTCAAGCAGTAATAACACTATAAATAATAAGTAGGTGAGACTTGGATCACTGCATTATCTGTCAGTGTTTAACCTGTGGAATAACGTTCATGTTCGTCATAACGCATGAACACACCCACTTTTTCTATAGTGTTTGCCCGCTTCTACAGACAGAAAAAGTCTAGAGCGAATGTATATCGTATGGCGGCTTAACGGAACATTTGAATCCTCCACTGCAAGTTTACTGCCATCGTGGATAGCCATCGTTTGCCAACATACATTCGCTGAAATACTCTCCGAGAGGCAGTGAGGAGGTTTACATGGGCATTTTGAATGAGGAAAATACTGCTCTCACGGCTGAAATCGTCCAACAGCTCAATATTATTCCCAGCAAGTTATCTGTTTTCTCTTGAGAGAACATATAGTAAGTTTTTCGCAGACGCTACTCTTTCAGCGGCTCTATCAAGAGAAATGGTCTGAATAAATCCACTCGAACGTACCGTAAATTTCTAACATTTCTATTCTATATTTGGTTGCGAATTGACCACATAGGTTCATGTTACAATTTATACTTACTTCCTCTCCTGAAGTTTACTTTTGTTTCAGTCATACGCGTACTGTGCTACCACCTCCGTTCATCCGACCAATTTCTTCCAGTCTTTACAATTCTTTCCACTTGAAAGATATGAGAGATCATTCCTTTTATTTCAACCCGTTATGCATTCTGGATTACAACCAAAGTAGCAACCGGTAGCTACCTCTTAGCTGGTTTAAAAAAAGTACACATTACATAACTCTTCTGATATTTGTCACTATTTAAACGTTTATTTTAAGCGATGTATGAATGATTTACAAAAAAAAAAAAAATCTTTTACTTCACGCAACAAATTCTTCAGTTTTTTTTTTTCTTTTTTCTTTTTTTTAAATGGCATTTGGCTTCCTTAGGCCATACAGCCAGCTCAAGTATGTGTTTATTTTCATCCAGTGTATACATATCTTTCAAGTAAGTAATTGCAGACACACCACAGGACCGACACGACAAGCACACAACACTTAAACACCCATGCCCTCGGACGGACTCGAACCGGTGACCTTCGGTACGTGGGGCCAGTACTCTAGCCCCTAAGCTACCGAGACCAGCCAAATTCTTCAGTTCTCAGATTCAACCCGCTGTTTGATATAACAACCATACAATACTCTTTACTAAAGTCAGGAATATAATTATATCATATTACAATCTAGCTTATAGGCTAGCCAACTTAATTATTTAAACTCTTATGCTGGAGCCGTCCACCTCGTATATTAAAATATAATTTGACATACTTTGTTTCATATTTATTAGTTTTATGGTTGTTATCTCACAAAACAATCCAAATTAGATATGTCGTTTCGAAACGTATTCTTATCTAACATCTGGGCCTATGGGATGATAGAACTTTCAAGATATTTATGAACTTCCTTAATTCGCGTTGGAGTTATCTTCTTGCTCCACAGATAGTCAGATATCTTTTCGGTTAGTCTGTTTTTATCAATCCTGTACAAATGTCCAGAAATGTCACCCTCCTTTTTTGCATAGCATTCGAATTTTTCTCTACATTCTTGTAGACTTTATTGTTCATCCGGAGTTTGGAGTTTCCAAATGTCCAGAAATGTCACCCTCCTTTTTTGCATAGCATTCGAAATTTTTTCCACATTCTTGTAGACTTTATTGTTCATCCGGAGTTTGGAGTTTTCATCCTATATCAATATTGACTGGGTCCATAATTTTCCGAATGATATTTCCTTCTTTTAGTGATGGGTGAACGGTTAACGTTCTGGCCTCGCATTCGGGAGGACGCGAGTTAGAATCCCCGTCCGGGCATCCATATTTTGGTTTCCCATGGTTTCCCCAAATCACTCCAGGCGAATGCCGGGATGCTTCCTTCTAAAAGGTCATGGCTAAATTCATTCCCGTTCCTTGACACCAGACCCATCCCGCCTCTAATGACCTTAGCCATCGACGAGGCGTAAAGCAATAAGTAAAAAGAAAAGTGATTTATATCTAACGTTACCCAGAAAAATCACATACAGCTTGACATCATCATTGTATCATGGTTCGTAGTAAACGACGTGTTAAAACTTGCAAATACTGTGTAGCGTTCTAAACGATGTCAAAGTATTTAGCACAAAGAGCCACTACGTAGCAGAACCTTGTATAAATAGTCGATACTACATCGTTATCCAGAATTATACAAGGATTGTTAATGTTTTACCTCAGTAAACTAATCAGAGGAGTTAAAAGGAAAAACCAAATTCAAAACTCTAATTTTCTCGTGTATCTCATAACGGTCAAGTAATGAATATTTTATTTCAATAGGAAATCACATAAACTCGACACTTAATTTCGTGTTCAGAAATTTAAAATCATTCTGAAGATTAATTTCTGTTCCCGTTATTTACCAATAAATAACTGATATACCGAATTATTTATATTTCCTAGTTTTCAGAAGTAACTAACGGTTGATACAAAATATCACCAACTTTCTCCTACATCAATCGTGTTTGTTTGCTTCTACCTGGAAGTATGAATTCCGGTTTTCCCTACCGTAAGGTAATGCGCATACATTCTATTTATGGGAACGCGAAATTCAGTGTAAACATTTGAATTACCAGCAGACCATATGCACTCTCTGCTCACCACACAACAACCACCTGCGGATTTCGCAGGAGAAAAAATGTTCTCGTTATTTTCGATCTGATACGTACAACGCACGGCTGAATAATTAGAAACAAAATTCTGGGAAACACCACTACTTCGAATTATTCTCACCAGTTCCATTCCTAACTTGCTAACCAGCTTCGCTCTTAATTTTAAGTGATGTTTAAAGCTGAGGAAAAAAATTTAAAAATTCTAACAGCATTAAAAAAAATAAAATTGAATTACCGAACTAACAGTCTTGGGAAATAACGTGCAAGTAGTATCACGTTGCAAGACACAGTAATGTATTACCATCAATTATGGGTAGATGTATTGAAGATAGACTATATATTTAATTTACTTTAGGATTAATATTCAGCTGTAACATTGACCGCAGTTTAGTGTCAGTTTCAAATCTAATTTGCTTTGGAAGATTTTTAACTGATAAACATAATTCCGGAGTTCTATACAGTGACACTGCAAAACATTGTTACAGCGAAGCAAAATGTGTGAAATCTTAACAGTTACCAGAGTCAATGGTAGCACAAAATTATTTCTAGAGTAATGATGATCCACTTTCTTTTAGGTAAAACATATTCTTGTTGTTATTATAATTATTACTAATATTAATTCAATTAACACATCACGGATGGTCCTCACACTATAATTAAAAAAAAAAGATAAATAAAATTTCGTTTCGTAGTTAAATGCCCGGATTCTCTACGTAGACAATTGCCGCAAGAGTAATGTTAATGAACCTTGCAGCTCTTTAGGGTACTACCTCAATCCACAATCATACACACATAACGTATAGTATGTATTTCGTCATCGCAATCAAACCGTAACTCAGCAAAAGATATAATCGAAACGAATGGGTTACAACGTTGTTAAAAAAACTGTTTGAAGTTAACTCCTAAAATCATGGGATTTTACGCTACAATTTAACCAAAAGATGAGTACAAAGTATTGAATCTATCATTAATTTTTAACGTATTTTTTGAACTATTAAAATTATAATTTCCTTTTCTATATCAGAAAATTAATTCACGTTGGTAAAAGGGAACATTACTCTTTACGACTGGCCTTACCAGCGAAAAAATCCGTATTACGTTGATGTCTAACGACTGGCCACGGTAGTAGTAACGCCACAGTGCCACGAAATAAACGTTTTGATTAAAGTTGAGGAAAGCCTGGGTGGAGAGTTTATCAGTGATATGGATCCAGGTCAGCCGTACCGCAGTGATGGATGGAAGCCGCAGTAAGCCCAGACAAGATGGCTGGGCTCACAGGTTGTTAACACTAACATTCATTACGAAGCCATTTCGCTTCCACGACACTTTCATGAAAAAAAGATTAGTCTACATTTCATTACTGAAGAAGGGCAGCCCTTAGCCAGATCAGATACTAAAGGTTCCACAAGTCGCTTCTATTTTTCTTTAGCACTACATGAGCAACGGTTTAAACCAGAATATTTGCCTGTTGAATAAAAGTTATTGGTCATCAGTATTGTCAAGTGATTCGTAAATATCCTACAAAACGTTTTCTAACGAGTAGAATTAACCGAGTGTGAAATTTGTACAATACATGGAGCCTGACACACAGGCATAATATTTCGAAACTGGTTGCGAAATATATGATTTCACACTTAAAAGAGTCAAGGTTGAAACAAGAATACCACCCCCACGAATGAACAGACACGTCTATACCACTGAACGAATGATACTGCGTAAACTGAATGTTGCAATCAATGAGAGACAAACTAAGAAATTGCCTGTGCTGTCCGTGCAAAGTATTTGGCAATGATGTGATATTATGGAAGCAGAAGACCACTCTATTAGGCAACAGAGGCTCACTGGCACTCGCAAACAAGTGTAATGGCCCCCAGATGACTGGAGTTAGGTAGTTTCCATTTGATACAAGTACGGCTCAAGCCCCAGGAAGTCACTGATCCAATTTGAGAGTAAGTCATTGCATCAGCTGGTGGTGCTTCCTTCATGGTACGGTGTATGTTTAAATGACATTGGTTGGGTCCACTGATCAGTTCTAACTTGGACATGACAGGTCATTGCTATGTTAAGTTGCTTGTTGCCATTTTTGGAATTCACATAACTCGATAACGATGGGGAGTTTTAGACCTGACCCACTTTGCCGGCGATTGATTTGATGACTATTCCGAAGAATTCCATTATTTGATGCAGCCACCTGAGACACAACACATATACTATCTTGAGAACATTTGGATTTTGGTTGACAGAATCATTTGTGTACGATGTAAATTACCCATTAACTATGTAATTATAGGCAGAATATCTGCAGCTGGGCACTTTGACCTCCTAGTTGTTTCCATGGCAGTCGAGTTGGAGAGTTCGCCGTGATAAATAAGGTTCCAAAAATCGTTCGAGGGTATCCAATGACTTCTTTTACGTGAATGTACTTCAGTTTGTGCCATCGTTACTTCACCTAGCGATTGAAAGTTATACAAGGTAATAAATAATTTCATAATCATATATGACTTGTTCAACATCACATCTTGATTCCTCTGGTGCTTCTGTAATGCTTTATCTCATAATGTCGTATTTAAAACAAAAAAGATAATATCGAACTTTAAACAGACGGATAGTAGCATGTATTCTTTTGTTAATAATGCGTTGAATAGCCGAATGATCTGATAATCCGTCATGTTAGACGTTTCAGACTTGCAACTTAATGATTATTAGATATCTTATTCTTGACTGCTACGGCATTATATAAACCACCACCTAATAATTATGGACTGTAGCACGGTAAATATATTCATCTCCTCCTTTTTCAAAACAGAAAACACCGAAAATATCGTCAACTAAAATTCTCATGTTATTAACTTCTCTACTGGAAAATCGTTATAAAATACTATTACTGCAAATTTTAGCTCATTCCAGCAGGTATATGCTAAACGTATGTGCATCCCCGGGCGCTTCCATGTTACGATTAATTAGCTGCCATCCTCAGTTGACCTACTAGGTTTAATAGTACTTCATATCGGTATTTAACCAACATTGACGGATGTATGCAGAGAAGCTGCTCAGAAGCTGCACACAGTAAATCGCAGCACAGGTGTCATTACATCCGTCGATAAAAACAATCTTCTTCAATGCAATTTTAGTTAATTATAGTCAAACTTGAGGATTCCGTGTTAAGATACTTCCTGGGTATGACAGATCTATAAATGTTGCTAATCACCGATCGGTGTGATAGCTCAGACATTAAGATATTGACCTTGAAAAATCAGATTTGAATTCCAGGGCAGCCAGGAATTTTTACAGGAGCTGTTTTGTTTATCTGAGGTGCACTAGGATGTACAGTGGCTCTAATTTCACGTTAAACTTTAGGTCCAGTCACGGTATAGCACAGTGCGTGGTATCTAGAAAGTTTGTTTTTAAACCGAAAGACCAAACGAGTTTACTTCAGTTATTACTTGATACCAAGTACAAAATTTTTGGCAGTGGAACGGTTCGTAATTAAAAGTATCACGAACGACGTTACTGGTTATACTGCAAACCGTTGTTCTGCATATCGTCTGTGCTTCCACGTTAATTGTATCTGCGAGCGTACGCACGTACGTTCCCAGAGTGGCAGAAACACTATGGAACCATCTACATCTACATATATACTCTGCAATTCACAAAATTGTGGGTGGCAGAGGGTGTTCAGCACCAAAGCTAATCTCTTTGTTGTGCATTCCAATCCCTAATGGTACGAGGGAAAAAAGAATTCATATAAGAATCATTGCGGCACCTTGTTTCTCTAATCTTATCTATCCTGTCATTCCGGCTCAAATAGGTTGGTGGACGAAGTATTTCACTACACTCGTGAGTGAAAGTGGGAGTACGCATGTTTACCAATAGGTTTAAACGAAACGTGCGTCGTCTATCTACCAGAGACTCCCAGCCTAGTCTACTAATCAGTTCTGTGACGCTTTCATAAGGACTGTAGCAAGCGGTCACGAATCGAGCGGCTCTTCTCTGTACTTTCTCTATACTTTCGATCAACCCCTTACGAAACGGATCCCAAATGGCACAACAATAGTCCAAATGTGGACGCACAAGAGATTTGTACGCTATCTCCTTTGTTTGTTCATTACAATTTTTCAATATTCGACCTATGAATCGCAGCCTAGAATTAGCTCTACCTACCAACGAATTAATGTGTAAGTCCCATTTCATGTTCCTTTGTACTGTTACTCCCAAATATTTCATAGAATCGACCATATCAATAACTGAATTGTTTAACTCGTATTTCTGAACAATTGGATTCTTTTTGTTAGTTATGCACTTTGTCTTGCACTTTTTACAATTTAGCGTAAGTTGCCACTCAGTGCACCATGCCAAAATAATATCCAGATCACGCTGAATTTCTAAGCAATCGGCCAAATTCCTTATTTCCCTATAAATAACCGCATCATCAGCAAACAATCTAAAAAGGCTTTTACTTTAATACGCTCCATTCTTTGTATTGCGTCAGAGTTACGCTATTTTGTGATATTTTGTCTACAACACCACTGTCTCAATAGCGTAAAGATAATGCAAATTCTGATATGTCGAACTAGACGATAATTTCGTTTTTTTCCTGTTTTTGCTCAGCGGAAAGACGTTTTACATTTCTGAGCTAACCAAAAAATGGTACAATTTTGTATGTGACAACTATCGTAGTTCTGTCAATCATAATATGCTTGTGTTTGCATAATTGCCCTAAAAAAGAAGTTTATCTTCAGAAGAAAAATCTTTTTAACAATAAAGTGTTTACGAAATTTTTTGCTGACTTATACAGGCAACACATATCGCCATGACTCAAAACTGTAAGTCTAGCTCACAGTCCAAGAGGAGGACGCCGTTTTATATTCTTCGTCACCTTTTAAAGCAATTCGTGAAGGAATCAGTACAGCTGCCGTGGTCCAAGACGAGAAAACGATCTGCTGGTGAAATCTCCGTCCTCCGGCGACAACCACCTGTAACCATGGAGACGGGCGGGTCCTGGCTACTGCGCATGCGCGGCGCGGATCAATCCCAGCGGCAGTGGGTGGAGACTGAGCGTCGAAACCCACCCCCGCAACGAAACAGCTGAGCTTCAACCAGACGGCGAGCATGCGATAAAATACCAACACGTAGGAGATCGAAAAATATGAGGACGAAACCGGGAAATCACGTGACCCCGAAAAATTATCTCAGTAATAGTCGTTTAGTGGTAACATAGATGGTAACTTATGTACATAGATATTATGGTTTGATTATTTGCGGGGATCGCTAGATATTTCTAAATGGAGTAGTAGGGTTGCCACTTACTTTTTACTGTAAGACGCAGTGTCCTTGAATGTGACAGTATTTTTAGTGCAGGGTTTTGTTCTGTAGTGTATATAATCATATGAAAGATGAGAAAGGGTTTAATCACGTACAGTTCCATTAAGGGTTTCTGTTCTGATGTACAGCTGAAAGGCTGCAGAGTTTTACGTCCACATCCAGCGGACAAATCGACACCAACAATAGTCTAACCCTGATTCGACACGCGATGCTGATAAGTTTTGAAATTAACCCAGGCCTTTGGTACACGATATGATAGTTAAGAAGAGTGGATGAAACACTGCCTCTCCTATCCTGCATTCCAAGTCAAAGGTTCAGAAATTTTATCCGCCACCGAGGCTTGAATCATAGAGAATATCAGTTCGAGATTTCAGGTAATCCAGGAGCAACAAATTTTTGTTTTTTTAACAGTACTTCGACATGATAAGGGCTTACGAAACGTTTGAAAGCATATCAACAGCCAGTGAGAAGACAGAAATCTGCAGGAAAACTAGCCTAGTTGAAGCCAATTTAGTATATTGGTTCAACAGTTTGTTACTGGGGATGACGCCTGGATACATTACTTAAACCCACTTTCAAATAACATAAAAATATAGCTGATCAAAAAGAAAAACCATGTCTAGCAAATGGGCCGCAGAGGGGAGTGAACAACTAAATATTGAATCTGTAAAAAATGTCAGTGAGTACATTTATCGTGGTCATGAGAGGTAATGTAAGACCCGACATACGGCTGTGAGACCTAGACTCTAAACGAATTTACAGAAAATAAACTAAGCACTGCGCAAAGAGCTATGGAAAGGTCAATGCTAAGCTTAAAGAGAATGATAAAAAATACTGACATTAGGTCAGTTACGAAGGTCACAGACATCTTATAGAAAACAGCTTTCTTGAAGTGGCAATGGGACGGCAATATTGCGTGGAGAAAAGACCATAGATGGACAAAAACAGTGTTATAGTGGAGCCCAAAAGATGACCAAAGACCACCAGTCTCATGCGGCAAGGACACACATGCGTTGTCGGAATTAACTGGCAGAAGATCGCCCAGGATCGTTAGACCTGGAGAAAACGTCTCCAGTTCTACCTGAAAGCATGACTTTATGAGACCACATCAGGATACGACTGAACTGGCCGGTAATGATAAAGAATGATAGCTGGTTCGATACCCGGTGATGGTGGGAATACTCACTGCGTTATCACTATCTTGTGGACCATACTGCTGGGTTAAATGAAAGCTCTCGGTGGGCCGTAGAGAGTGAGGGTATACAAAATCGTTGGTGTTGATTCGTCTGTGGATGTTGACCCCTTCGGTGTCTTTCTGAAAAAAGACCTGAATGAGCCAGCAACGGATTTCATGTCTTTGATCTTTCGTTATTTGATTCACCAAGCCTAGTGGGTGAGTGGCAAAGCTGGGGTCTTGTATTCGGTTGAACGCGGATTCAAATCCCTGTTCCGACATCAAGAATTTAAGATTTCCATTGTGTTGTGAAGTCACTGCAGGCGAATGACCGGATAGCTCTCTCAAAAGGCTAAGGCCGAATCCTTCCCCACCCCTCATCCTCGATGAGCCGTAAAATCTGAAGGAAAACAAACAACATAAAATCATTTTATCCACAATCTTCCACGTAAAACATTGTTATACTTTCGTCACTGGGAAAGTTAATTGGAATTCATTCATTATAAATTGACCGAGGCAGTTGCAGTGTGGCTATTATTCCTCCGATGACAGCCACAAATGTCTGGATTATCGAGAATTCTTATCATGTCAATATTTAGCCAGAGGATTAAAAAATCTCAGTCTAACCATATTCAGCGCGCGTCCTACTACTTTTAAAACATATATAAGCGCCTTGTTCAAAATCCTATTGTTTCGACATTACATTAAAATTACATAAAACTTCAAAGTATCATATTTAATGTAAATGGGCAATAGTGATAAATTTTGGCTGTTTCTGGTAGTATATTCAAGTGAATATTTCACTAGTTTCGAACTGTCGATTTGGTTTTCTACTATTATTCCATATTTTCGTTGAATAATTTCGTTATAAACTGATAATAAAATCGAATAATGACGTTTTGCAAGCCGCGTGCATGCTTAACGATGACAAGACTACGTTTCAAATTTCATTTATACTGCCTCTATAACAATTAAAGCAGAGAAAATACTGCAAAGTAATAACGTAAGGTTCTGCTACGTATTCGTTCATTCATTCCTACGTATCCGCAAATCTTTATGTTTGATATTCACAAGAACTGTAGCCAGTAGTTTCGGAACACAGCTTAGTTTGTGATGCTTTACACCAGTGGTTCCCAACGTGGGCTGTACCGCCCCCCGGTGGGCGTTAGAGAGCTCGAAGGGGGCGTTTGTGAACAAAGGCAAATTTGGGGGGCGTTGACGCCCAGCCAGCGCCCCCCTAGCCAACACTGGCAAGGATGTGCCAATAAGATCAATAAAAAAAAAAACATTGAACAAATGTTTTAGGAAGTAATTCCAAACGTCCTTTAAGCAAGATCAGTGGGGATTAAAAGTTAGTATTAGTACATTATATCTTTGTTGCTAATACCTGCTTCAATGGTTCATGAATGAATTGCAGCAAGCGCTGTGCACCAAACGTTGGTATTAGTACACAATACTTCCAATATCTTTGCTCCTAACACCTGCTTCAATAGTTTGTGAATGAATCACAGCCAGCGCTGTGCACCACAGGGATCACCATTGTTAGTATGTTTATGTCCGGCTCGATCAACGATGATACATTTACACTGGTCAGGGTTCGATTGTTCGATAGTGCCTACAGACAGAGTGACTATGAACCTGTGCGGTATCTAATTTAATTTAATTTAATTTAATTGCAATGTAACACAGGCTCCGGTGGAAATTTCCCTACACCTCCATCTTCCCCATATCCTGCACCCACCTACATTTGCCCTCTACAGATTTTATCTTTAAATTCTTTCAACATTTTCTGTTAATTATTCATCATTTCTCTTGGTAACTCATTCCAATCCCTGACACCCTTACCGAAAAGAGAAAATCTTCCCACACCCTTGTGCCTGAAATCGAGTGCCAGCTTGTGGTCATGGTCATATTTTTCCTTCCATGCACTACTTTTCATACCTATTGCAATATCTTTCCATGCCTCATCGCCAGTATACACCCTGTACACTCCCATGACCCTCCTCATCCTCCTCCTGTCTTGCAATGAATCCCATTCCAGCTCCACTATCATATCCGTCACCGATTGCATTCTACGATAATTTCCAGAAACAAATCTAGAAGCCCTTTTTTGCACCCTCTCCAACTCCTGTATTTGATACGTAAAGTGAAAGTCCCATACTACACTACTATATTCGAGCAATGGTCTGACCAAAGTTTTGTAACCCAACTCCCTCACTTATCTCGTACATACCCTCATCACTCTCTCCAACAAGTGCAGAAATTTGAAACCTTTTCCTACCACCTGTCCTATGTGTCCTGCCCACTTAAGCTTGTTATCAAATGTATTACCAAGATAATTGCATTTTAAGTCTTCAGCAAGCAATTCTTTCCCCACTTGATATTCATAATTAACCTTTTGTTTTTTATTTGTGTATCTAATTAAAGCTGGCTCTTCTTTGCATTTATCTTCATCCCTTGTTTACCAACCCAACTAGATATCTTATCCAGATCACCCTGTAACTTTTTACAATCCTCCTATCGTTTTGATTCTTTTATATAGCACTATGTCATCTGAAAACAATCTAATTTCAGATAGTAAACAATCAACACAATTATTCATCAGAATAATGAATAGCAATGGTCCCAATACACTACCCTGCGGCATTCCCATTTTTACTTCCACTTCTTTTCATACTACATTGCCTACCCTAACTTTCTGTTCTCTACTTTTTAAAAATTCTTCTACCCAGCAAATCATTTTCTCATCCACTCCAATAGTTTTTACCCTATTTACTGCAATTTTATGGCTCACTCTATCAAATGCCAATGACAGATCTAGTGCTACACTATCAATTTTGTCCCCCTTGTCCATTTCATCTGAAATATCTTGCATATATCCCACCAACTGAGATTCGCATGAATATCCTTGCCTAAACCCATGTTGCCTGCTGGAAAACCACTTACGTTCCTCACATATATTTCTGATGTGGTTGCATATCAATCTCTCGATTAATTTACCAACCACTGAAGTCAAACTGATTGGCCTGTAATTTTCGACTCTATTTCCCACCCGTCCTTTATGTACTATTGCACTTGTCCAGTCCTGTGGTAAGCAGCAAGTATCCAGACTCAATTTAAATAATATTTCAAGATAAGGTGTAATGTCACATCTGGCTATCTTTAAGATATCTGTAGTAATATTATCTACACCAGCCCCTTTATGTTTTTTCAGCTTTCTTATTTCCTTCATGATTTCCTCAGGATGAATTTCAAATTTTTTACTATCTTCATTTCTAATTGTGTTGTTAAACTTGTTCTCCGAAAGAGACCCTCCCGTTTCTGATTTATTGTCCCTAATGCTTTCACTAAACCAGTTACTTAAAGTCTCTGTCTTTTCAAATCCTCAGTAACTTCTTCTCCATCCTTATCTATAAGCGTCTCTACACCCTCCCTTCCCATCAGTTTCCTGATACAGCCATAGAAATTTCTAGATGCATCAGTCAGTGGTCCTCCTGCAGTAACAATATTCTTCATAAACCCATCTTTAGCCACTTTCTTTGCTTGTTTAGTTGTTTTAAAATATTCCTTACTACCCTGCTGTCTCCTAACTCTGTTATGTTCTCTTCTTACCAACCTCTTTAACCTCCCCACTTCCTATTATAGTACACAGGTTCTCTACTTCTCTTTTTTCTGCCTTGGAATAAAATTCTCTTCCCCCATTGTTATTATCTCCTTGAACTCTTTCCATCTTGACTCTACTGTACTTGTGTCTTCCTTCCATTTGTTGAATTGTTCCCTGAAATATCTCTTCAAATTTGAAACCTGTGCCTTTTTATAATTAGCTTACGTGGACCTACTTAGTGAAGATTATTTATTTTGGAATATCTATCTGCCACAGCGGTTAGCACATATTCGTTATTATTTTTTGCTTATTATTCTATTTACTGATCGATATGACGTGAGGAATGTGCTGTGAAATTTCAACTAAGTTTTAATCTTTTTAAAATTTTTGTATCATGTGCTAACTAACTCCATTCCATTCTGTACTGATCACTGCTACTATTCCTATTATTATCAACATCATTTATCACACATTGTAAGGAGGGTTAAGAATCATATCATTTTTGACATTTCGAGGTTTTTAAAAAGGGTAAGAATGCCTATGGCTGACGGTGTACCTGTGGTTGACATGAAATTGTATGAAATTCAAATTTAAGAAAATACTGTGATCCAGAAAATCAGCAACACTGTCAGGTTAACTGAATGTGTCCACGGGTTCGGTGATAGTCTCTTCTGTCGAAGGTGAACAGTTTCTGTATGTAGTGTGCGTATCTTGTTAGCGAAATAGCAGCTTCTGGAAGTACTTTAACTCTCAGTTAATGTAAGTTTGCTTTACTTTGTACTGAACGTGAAAATGGAAATGTTATCATAATGAATTAAATAAGTGTAAACGGGAATAATATTTCTATTATGTTTGGCCTCTCTGTCAAAGGTAGGTAGGTGTTCCTTAAATCGAGAAGGGTGTCGAATTTACGCTCATCAATAATAAATTGGCTTTAATTGCAAACTGAACAAACCATCATACCGTTTACAACATATACAGGGCGTACGCCGGGAAACGCTACCCACTGTTAGCGCTACAAGGAAGAAACTGCTCCCGGCGAGCGAGCGGTCAGCTTCCGGCATTGTTCACTTCATAAACTTGTATGTGCTAAGCATTTAAATGTGACGTCAGTTGCGGATCAACAGTGCCATCGTGGACATCCTGCAGGTACCAGTTGCAAAATCTAATCCTAGGCCCCTGGTCTATTTCTGTAATTTTATGCACCACAATTGTTTTGTACGGCTTTAAGTGAACTAGCTTTGTTACTTTCCAAGCTGACGTCTTAGATACGCCTGCCTGCTGCCCTAACTGACTTAATGATTTTTTGGGTGACTGTTCTAGTCGAAAAGCGATATCGTCAATTTTCTCCTCTGTGAGAATACGGTTGACCGACAGTCTCTTTTTGTTAAAAAATGAACCCGTTTCTCTTACTTTTTTAACCAGACGCAGAATTGTTGATTTAGCTGGCAGTAAAGCGCCAGGAAATTCGCGACGAAATTTACTGCGACACTTTTTAAACGACTTCTTCTTCACATATGTATCGTAGAGAAATATTATTTGTTGCACACTGTAACGTACCATAATTTTACTCACACTCAAACACGGTACAGATTAGTAAGAGTATGAAGCCCCAAACCAGCCAAACCGCAAAGAAACGTTTATTCACAACACTGATTAATAAGAGACTGAAGTCACGGCGCCGTGTGGCGGGAGTTGCTGGCTCCACTGTCCCAGCAAGTTGCCGACGGCAACAGACTGGGAGGGTAGCGTTTCCCGGCGAACGCCCTGTACTATGGGAGGCGCTAAGGCACCTAAAATCGATATGTGGCGTCTGTTTCCGGTACAAACAATGTCATATTTGTTAATTTGTCACGGCAACGCGCCTTCGATACTGACAAAGTATCTTTGTGATGATACCACAAATAATAGCACAACCAGACTAACAATTTTAAGTAAAGTTAATTATAATGATTGTTAATGCTAATGATAAATATGTAATTTATCATTTTTCAAATGGTTTCTTTTTCTTTTCATTTCGAAATATTCTTTCAGAAATGTATACATCTCTTTCCATGCCTACGTTTTACTTTACTTGTGCTTATTCCCAATCTGTAAGTCTCATGTAAGTCAGTAAAGTTTGCTCCTTTAACGAGATCCTTAAAAATCAATAAAAGAAATTTATAGATTTCAATCGCAGTCGTAGTTATTGTATAATATATAAAAAATTCAGTTGATTTCGTAATTGGTCAAAATTTTTTAATGAAACAAAAATATACCAGAATATTTATGTACCTAATTTATTTCACTAGTTTTCTAGGCCTCATTTTGTATTTGAGTCAACACAAATTTGTATCCAGTACTGTATGTTAATGAAATACTTACTATATTTCGTTTTGTGATATAATAATCTATTAAAGTAACGTTTTTTGAATGGTGGATGCATATTTCTTCCGCCAAAGCAAAAACTTCTTGAACTTGGTGCTATAAGGCCGGCACCGGCTCCAGTTTTGCTGGTGTGTGTGAAAACGCCCTTAGGCTATCTGACTTTTTTTTAAAAATAAATTTAATTTTTTTATTTTCTATTTAGGGAATTGGAAGCACTTAAAGAACATCTTAAAAACAGATTTCAGGAAATTATTAACATGACCATTCCAGATTGGGTATTAGAACCTTTCTCAAACCTACAAACAGCCGATTTATCGCTACAGGAAGATTTGACAGAACTGTCAAAAAATGAAGATTTAAAACTGAAATTAAAAAATGGATATCAAGAATTTTGGCTACAGAGTCAAATTCCAGATTGATATCCGGCTTTGTGGGCTGCAACAATAATGTTTTTTTATTGCATTCCTGTGGTCATATTTAGCCGAAAGTGGATTTAGTGTAGGAAACAATTTACTAACAAAGAAAAAGAAACAGATTTCCAGTAGCGGAACGCGGCGATTTAAGACTCCTGCTAACAAATATAGCACCAAATGTAGCAAATTTGTATCATTACATCAAGCTCAGACATCTCACTGATAATTTTACGATAATTTTAAATATATGTTTTTAATAAAATTTTGTACAAGGCAATAATATTGTTAATATTCTTTAATAAAGTAATTTTAAAAATCTGTCCTTGTTTTTACCAATATTTAATATAGCCCAATTCACCTAAGAGGGGTGCCATCAAATCACTGTTTGAAGAAGTGGGCAACAAGCCACTTAAATTGAAGCGCTGTGGACTACACAACGTTGATTTCAACAGAAGACTTCGGTGTTGTTTTTTTTTTTTCAAACAGGGGGGCGGTGAGTAATTTTTTTTTCGAAAAGGGGGCGGTAGGTCAAAAAAGGTTGGGAACCTATGCTTTACACTATACGTAATTGCTTTTTAGTCGAGGTGGAGAAGTGGATGCCAACTTTTTTTAATTTTTTTTTTTTTTTACTCCTTTAGTTTTACGTCTTGTAAACTTCGAGGTCAATAGAATCGGGAAAGGCTGAGAGGCGGAAATGCCCTTTTGAAAGAACCGTCCCGGTATACACTCGGAGTGATTTACGGAAACCATGAAAAACCAAAATCTAGATGGCCGTGATTTGAGCTCTATGTAGAATGACATGGTCGATCTTTATCGCTCATCAACTAGCCTCAGTCGCAGTATCTAAATACGAGAATAGTACCGATTTACACCGTAAACATTTCCACATTGTGTTTGAAGTGACGACGTATTACGTTGCTGATAATGATTCAATCGTTCAATTACTTTCTAAAAACTTGGCGCCCATGGACTGAATAATTCGCAAGTGGGTACTATCCTTTCAATCTTCGTTCCTCAAATACATAACGCACAGTATATATCACAAACATCCACATACATAGAAGAACACTTAGGAGCAGGATGGAAAAGAACTGGTTTCCCTTAAAGTGTATCCAAAGTTGGAAAGCTCTAACTGAATCACCAACTCTTTTTTTTTTTTTTTTTTTTTGACCAGTTAAGATTCAACTAAAAAAAATTTATTTTATGTATTGCTAATGTATATTATATTGTTAATATTTGTAACAGCTATCTAAATGATTAAAAGAAAATATTAATACTTTCTTAGAAATCTTCTTAAAGTGTCGTTACAGTTTTAATAAAAAGTTTTGAGTGTGTTTAGATCTTGATAACCAATTGTAACATTTAACACAGCTTACTAGATGTAAATTCTAATTTTTGTTCGAAACGTAACACATGTACCCAATAATTTATTTACATTTTTTGCAATGAATGCAATCTGCAATTTACTTAATAGCAGCATCTATGAAATCAGAATGATAATTACTTCTGCGTCTATATTGTCGAAGATCTTCGGACTGAAGGCATAATATTACTGCTAGGAGCAGGTTAATAATTATGAATTCACACACGGGATATGACTGAACTGGTCGTGCTATCCGTTATCTTCGGTACCATCGATAGATTTTTTCATTTTATTTCGTTCAGTGCCATATGTTTCGTCAGTAACAGTAAGACAAATTTCGATCAGAATTAATGTGTTTATACAACATCATTTACTGCAAGTCTCTTGGTGATTGCATCACAGGAATGTGAGGGAAATCAGTAGTGTTAATTGTATAATAATACAGCAGACCAAAGAACTCCACATTTTACCCTACATTTATTTAACAGATTGAGCTATATATTCACTACTAGCTGCTACTTAAAATTTTATTGTTTGAATTGGATTTAGAACCCTGAAATTTACCTAAACATGTCCCCTAAAGCAGAGGGTCTGGATAATATAACGAGGAAGCAATCACTATAGAATTCTAGCATTGAACTTCTCTCATGAAGAGAACCAATTTGTAACATAATTAAAAATAGCAAAATACTAAGGGGGCAGATGGTTAACAACGGGAGATTACTTACCACAGTCCTTCCGGCAGATTTTTGTTTTAAAATTATATTCTTTTCGTTTTCTGCACAACGTTTTAGGCTTGGCAAAATATATAAAAAATATCGATATTTTTAAAATAATCGATGTTAACCATCGCTAACCGTTTATTCTCGATACATCAAAAATCGATATTTTATTTGGAGTATCAATTTTAAGTACTAATTCGATATTTTTGGCTGTCGCAATTCAGTATCCAATTTAATACGTTATATATTTTAGATAAATATACATACACATCCAAAAGCATCTTAAAAAGAATTCGTCGTAACTTAATAGCTTTTCATCAACGGTTAAGAGATTAAATATGCTGTTAAATTTTAACAGGTGTACGTGAAAGTCATATTTTAATGTTAACAGTTAAGTTATTTTTACAGTTGAATATTGTTGATTGTGTTTCGAAGTTGATGGTTAGGTAAGTTAACAGCCTCTGTTTCAACTGGTTTTCTCATTGATGAATAATAATTAATGCGCTGACAAATATCTGATGTGCCAAGCCTCTTCTGTATATTCCGAAAGAGCGGCTCTACAGTTAACTTGGCGTCACAGGACGACAGGTGTAGATTGATGGGGGAACAAATAAAACAGAGTTCTTTTGAAGTATAAATCTGGCGAATACTGGTTTTATAGAGTGTAAAAATAAAAAATCAATAAATTTTTCCGTATTTCCTACAGGTGTCTTTAATTTTCTTATACATTTTAATTATTACAGGGTCCAGCAATAAAACCTCCCACATTTCACGTAGCCGGTGTGCGGGTTGTAGTGAGGATACTGATGTGGAATGTGTTTTGTTTTAAAGAGGTGTACCTGCCATTTTCAGTGTGCGCCATGTCATGGCTTGGTGATCATCGTGCGTTTGTTGTGGACGAATTTATTCGTAACAGTTGTAACAGATTTTCGGAGACGATTCGAACTTGGCCAACATGACCGTGTCCCGGATAGAAAAACTATTCAACTGTGGGTGTCAAACTTTAGAAAGACAGGTTCAGCACTAAAAAAAAACCCACAGGCCGTCCTCGGACTGCAACAACGCCGGAAAATTTGGCGCGTGAGAGTGTGTCTATGCAACATTCACCAATCTTTGGGGACACTTAAAGCCTATAGTGTACAAACATCGTCCCACAACACTGCAAGCACTTAAAGAGGCCATTACCCAAGAATTGGCAGCCATTCAAAGAGAAATGACGCGAAAATGTATAGAGAACTTTCTGGATAGACTTTGTCAATGTGTCAACAATGGAGGGCAGATATAATTTTTAAAACCAAATAATTAAAAATGGTAAAGTATGTATTTTTCATAAATAAAAGTAATTATTCTCTATCATATTTAGTTTTTATGTGACAACACATTAAAATGAGGGAGGTTTAATTGCCGGACCCTGTATTTTGGAAATATTAGGCAAAAATATCGATATATAGTTATATCTATTTTTTTTTCGATACACATCGACACTACTTGTAAATATCGATTCCACGTTTATCGATATATTTTTTTCATTTTCCCATCCCTACAATGTTTTTGCTTTGGCTGTCCTTTGTTAAGATATATAGCCTTTGATCGTTGTAAATCCATGAGCTAACTAAATATAACTGCCCAAAGGAAAAACACGTCTTTTATAAAAATATCTCTCCTACTTTCAGTGTCTCTTCCTGGCCTTCATTTACACTCATTACAAAGCCAACAAAACTGACTGCGAGAGAAACAAAGCATTTGCGACCGATGTTACAATACAGAGTCTTATACACGCTATACATTGGTCTTTTAACGATCGATTAGTTATAGAAAATTATGTTATTTATCCAGAAAAAAAGTATCCTATATCCTATCTACTAATACATATTATTTTCGTTTTAAATTTTATCAAGATCGGCTAAGCCATTCAGTCATGTAAACTTAAAAAAACAGACAGAGAGGCAGTGTTACTTTTGCATTTATAATATTAGTGTAAATTCTTGACTCTAGCTGTGTGGTCTCATTTAAGAGAATCAGGAATAACCAACAGGTGGAGCAAAACTTGAAATGTTTATGTTTCGGTTCGCTACACTAGTTGAAATGGTAGCCGCCTCTTTCTGTCTGAGATCAGACGCTGGTCACGTATCCTAATGTGTATCTTGTTTCGCCGACAGAGAAAACAGGGAAGAAAGTCGTCCCGACTTCGAAAATACGGTAGTGGAAACACCCAAGGGCACATCAGAGATCGTTCAAGTCGATCACCTATCACATACCAAATACAGTCCCAGCTTGAAGTCATTTTCTCTTAATCTGTTTAAAGTAGGTCTAGATTAAAAAATTCCAGCGTCCGTTAGAAAACCTCGAAACATCTTCAACTTCACTTGATGAGCGTAGCACTGAGTTTACCTTTTTTCTAACAGAAACCGTTTGTAATGTAGTATCCTAATAAACTTTTACCGTAAATTTAAAGCCACAATTTTGTTATACTGATTGGAGTGATCACCTATGATGTAGTGTTTTGATTAACGATTTCGTGTATTCTAACATAATAGCCTACACAATTACGGAAAATAAGAGCCATACAGTAAAAAAAAATATATATATATATATATATATATAAAAATAAACAAAGAAATAAATAAATTACAATATCCAAGGGATGGAGTTTTTTATCTGTGGAATAGTGTGATCTTTCGTGGGTTTCTAGTAATGATTTGTTCATCTGAGATGCCGTGTGATCTGTGACGATACGAACTACTTAGTATTTCTTGCACCGTTCACCTTTCATGTAGACTCATAAGATATAGCGCAGATTTTAAGGCACATAATACGGTTTCAAAATGTGAAAACTCCATTCAAATATGTTTTTTAATACTTGCGTGATGCGGCGACAAAGAAAGACTGATGTTACCCGCTGGCAGATTTATAATAGTATAGATAAAGTTGTGATATATTTTACATATACCTACCGTAATAGTAGATGATAGTATTGGAACTACAGTTGGACAAAGTTTTACACATTATTTTATTTCATATTTCTTTATTTTATAACTCTGTGAAAACTAATGTATTCACACGATATGTAGATAAGTTCGTTGAACTCAAATAAAATCGCAATATTTCAATCCAATTTCCCAAAACGAAGCTATGGTCTTCTGTTATCCTTTAATGATAGTTCATAGGAAACTAATTAGATCACGACTATAATAAATGCACTTTTATCTAAGTATTCACGTTTCCAGATTTTTATTTTTGTAGGACAATTCTAAGTTACGAACTGAAATTTTGTAATCAGTTAAATCACCCTTAAATTTGGAAGAGATAAAAAAATTAATCTTTTACGTATTTCGTACGAAATAGTAAACAATTAGTCGCAATTGTTAACGGAGGAACTGCGGACGGTAAAAAAAAGATCAGAAATTTCTTTTATATACACGAATCATCATTTAGTTACGATTAGTTGCTAATTAAGGAATTTGTATTTGGGTACTTGCCATAGAGCTACCTGAAATGTATACATTGTAACACATATTGTGCTTCACATAGAATACAAGAATTCAGAGCAATAAACTGTAGTACAGTTTTTGTTCCATTATAACATAAAGAGTAAACAATATTAACATTATGAGAATGATGTCTTATTAGGCGTTACATGTGAATAAAAGTTTCTATAGAAACTAGACAATTTAGTCTGTATATAAAATATGGCGTTTCAGTGAACAAAACTCTGCCGCTATTGCCAATTAACATAACACGTCTACTTCCACCTCAATCCGCCCCTAGATATTCAAAGGTGTTGCAACGACCGGAAGAGACTATGGCTAATTTCTGGAGAAAGTTTTATTGAACACTAGCTGGTGCCCACGACTTCCAAGAATTTTGTAGGTTTTTATGTTTTTGCAGGAAGCCTTAAATATTTCTAGGCCAAAAAGGTGTCTTTGTTAACTCCTGGAAAATCAGAAATCCGACAGTGGAATTCCATTAAAGTCGGTTCACATATTAAATGTGTTGCATATAAATTATTTATATTTGTTAATAGCTCATAAATGTGTCATACTCTAGAACACATTAGTACATTCTCGAATATTTCAGTACATTCAAGAACATTCAAGCACATTATAGAAGATTTCAAACAATTTTATATCACTTTGGTTGCAATATCAAAATGTCGAAGGTCGATCTCTTTCAATCACCATATCTCACACAATCCCATAGCTACTAATATACAACCACGAAGGGTAGACTTGAAGCTACTACCACACACAAACACCAGTGGCCTCCGCCGGGAAGTTGTGGTTGCAAAGTGAAATACAGGGAAACACACGTCTATTTTTATATAAATCGATCACTTTCAACCACCATATATACCATACTACACAGCTAATAGCATGCAACCATCATAGTGCACGGATGAAAAATAGTTGCTACTACCACACACAAACACCATTGGTTTGTGCTAGGTTGTTGTGGCTGCAAAGTGAAATATAGGCACAAACATGTCTCTAGTCGAAATGTGAAAATGCCTTAGGTTTGCCAACATTCAACCATGATATTTCCCACACCCCCACATCTACCGACATGCAATCACCATAGTGCACGAATAGAGAGTCGGTGCTACTACCACACACAAACACCAGTGGTTTGCGCTATGTATTTGTGGCTGCAAAGTGAAAACTAGAGACACACACGAGTATATATATATATCCCTGTGTCCCTCTCTCTCTCTCTCTCTCTCTCTCTCTCTCTCTCTCTCTATATATATATATATATATATATATATATATACAGGGTGTTACAAACAGATACGGCCAAACTTTCAGGAAACATTCCTCACACACAAACAAAGAAAATATGTTATGTGAACATGTGTCCGGAAACCCTTACTTTCCATGTTAGAGCTCATTTTAGTTTCGTTAGTATGTGCTGTGATACAATACGCCATTCTCCAGGGCTGCATCAGCGCATCAGGGATTCCATGCGACGGAGGGTGGATGCATGTATCCTCGCTAACGGAGGACATTTTGAACATTTCCTGTGACAAAGTGTTTGAAGTCACGCTGGTATGTTCTGTTGCTGTGTGTTTCCATTCCATGTTTAAAGTGATTTGAAGGGAAGTAATAAAATGAGCTCTAACATGGAAAGTAAGCGTTTCCGGACTCATGTCCACATAACATATTTTCTTTGTTTGTGTGTGAGGAATGTTTCCTGAAAGTTTGGCCGTACCTTTTTGTAACATCCTGTATATATATATATATATATTAATTTTAGTCATTCTAGTTACACTAGTCAGAGATTCTAGCATATTTTTAGAACGAATTCGATAAAAAAAAAGCGTTTAACAGGACAGAAAAATATGAAACGTTAATATTTTGGCCCAGTGGAAAGTGGTTTCGAATACCCACAGATGTCAGTTTCATTTTTCTTTAACTTCTTTCCATCCCCTTAATTTACAAATCCGGCAGGAAAAGCATTAGCGTAGCATTCACACGCACAGTTATTGAACAAACAAACGTTAATAAACGCTAGAGAA
Source organism: Vandiemenella viatica (assembly GCA_031002005.1). Taxonomy (NCBI): domain Eukaryota; kingdom Metazoa; phylum Arthropoda; class Insecta; order Orthoptera; family Morabidae; genus Vandiemenella; species Vandiemenella viatica. The sequence continues at coordinate 101,468,755 of JARYHS010008074.1, read as the reverse complement.
AAAAAAAAAGTTAATCAGGTACAAATCACATAACTAACTTCCGTAAATTGCAAAATTTACAATTTAAGCATTTATTATCCTAGTTTTCATTTAAAGAAATCAGTATCGCTTTCGTCACAGACCAAAGTACAAAAAGGTGGAATAGATGCGGAAAAAGAATTTTGAAAATAAAATTGGCAATTAAATTCATCACTTCCCTGTACATTTTTGTGTAAGATCATCAAGTCAAAACAACAGACATTGCTGATTTGCAGGTCTTGAATGAAATATTCCAGCGTACGTGTCAAAATACAGACCCTTCTCATTAAAAACATGCCTGTAGGAATACATCTTATTTGCATCATCACTGGTCTAAGAAACATCTATGTATCCTGCAGACAATTCCATCGGTGTTCGTATATTTAAGTGGATCTAATTTCCCAGGGAAGGATGCGGCATGCCATCGCATTGTTCCTAGGCTCAGTGGTAGGTTGCAAAATTCATAAGGACGGGATGAGCATCAGCCGCCCGACTGGGACTGCTATCCAGGGTCTCCCAGATGAGTTTTAGTAACTATCTTCTGCACTTGCTATGACCTAAAGCCAGAGAGTCCTGGCAACGAGACTTGTGCTTCTGATAAGTCGCGTTCCTTACAAGATTTCCGTATGTAAGAAAATAAGGAAGTGCTCCCTGCAGTATAACCCTCCAAATAATTTAAAATCAACGTCTGCAAGCAATTTAGTACAGACCATCAGTTTTAAAATCTGAAAAATAGTTTTCTGCAGTTCCCACACGATTAGATCAACTGAAGAATTTTCGATTATTTTACAACTAATTTTTTTGTTAACACCATTACTCAAGTACTAAAAATAAAATCTGGTATTCAGTTTCTCGTCTAGAAAACCATTTGAATTCGTTCGTGGCTTTCTGGTTTTGCGCTTCGTAGTAGTTAGAGGAGGGGGAAAAGAAAGGGAAGGTAATTCAGCCATGGCCTTTTTGAACGAATCATCAAGGCATTCGCCTGGAGTGATTCGGGGAAATCAATGAAAACCAAAATTTCGATGGCCAGATGGGAATTCGAACCCACGTCCTCCTGAATGCGAAGCCGGATCGTTACCCCTCACCCACCACGCTCGGTGCGTACGTTCGTATATATTTTTGATTGAATACATTACACATGAAACTAAATTAAAGAATTTGTAATATGACACTCAGACATGAAATATGCACGAAATCAATTTAGGCCGTATGTCTAAATAGACAGGCACTTCCCATGTGATAACTTCATAATTTCGCTAACTGACATATCAACAAAAATTTTAACTCATATACTAACAGAAATTTACACTTTTATTAACTTTTATGTTAGGGAGCAAACAAATTCTTCCGTTAATTTTTCTTAAGAACAACCAACCCACAACAGTAACTCGTTAGTACTTAGTTACTTAAATATATATTTCGTAGTTTCAGATCCGTGAAGTATAGTTTTAGTTTATAGTAAAAATACTCGCTGTTGAATATGTAATCCACTGATACCACTGTAAGACACAGTAATATTTTTCAAATTCTTGATAACGCTTATTACAATGTCATAGAATGCAGTTCCATAAGACTGAAGCCACTTACAGCAAAATTAAGTAGAATGATACCAAGCTTGAATATGACGCAATTTGTGTCTCATAAACAGCTAACCATACTCTCGATTCCTCATCTCAAATTTAGCTTGGGACGACTGAAACAAGCGCTGGAAGCTCTCGACAATGTTCAAACAAACTGTCAGCGGCACAACCATAAAACTGGATATGTGATTATTACAGGTCTTTTCTTACACAGTTGCTTGTTAAACTAATAATAATTATTTAGTAAATACGCCAATACAACTGTTGTTGGATATTCTTTATTTTTCCGACACTTTTCACCTCTCGTCGAGGTATCTTCAGCGTAATATGCGATTAGTTATAATTTGAAAATGTTTGTTTTTGTTTTGTTTACATATAACGAAATTATTCTACTTATAGGACGCATAATATGACTTACATTTACATACCAGTTATGAATTATCATATATAACTATATCAAACTGTATAACTAAATACAATAGTGGAAACATTATGCTGGTTGAGGTCACAGAAGACCAACTATCACAACTCAAAATGTAAATGTAAGTTCTAATATTAATCCTATCCTATTACACCAATGTAAACAAACGTTCAATATGATAATTCATAACTGGTATGTAAATATAAGTCATATTATGCATCCTATATATAGAATAATTTCGTTATATGTAAAACAAAACAAAAAAAAACATTATTTTCAAATTATAACTAATCGCATATTACAGAAAACATTGTAAGCTGAAGATACCTCAATGAGAAGCGAAACGCGTCGGAAAAAATAAAGAATATCCAACAATAGTTGTATTGGCGTATTTTCTGAATAATTATTATTAGTTTAATAAAACTGGATGTTAGACTGTCAAGCTTTTGCTCTTTTCACACTCAGAAGACCTGCAACTACGAATTACTTTTGATCTGAACTTTAAGTCGCCCATGCCCTCGCCCCCAAAGCGAAAAAAACCCAGCAGAAGCACTCTCTTTCTAGTTCAGAAATGTATCATAATTTGCTTACGAGAGATCATAAAGTGCGAAACTAGCGGGGATGAGGCGACGACAACTGTACATAATTTTCCCGGCCACAATTTCTACGATACCGAGTCCATTAACTATAAAACGATTAGTTATTTTCGCGTTAACGTTAGAGTTGTAGGAATCTTTTACTACAGTAAATACTTCATGGGGTTGTATCTGCCAGCAAAAGCAATACAAAATTTAATTAGCAAATTACAACCGTATTAAATAATTGTAATATTTATAGGATTTTTGTACGTAGATATGTCGCTTAAAGTGACGTTAACAAAATTATATTTGCCATCAAAATGTTTGCATGCATATAGACTTTGACGTCACTTGATTTAAATAATTAGTTTATCAGTAATATACGTTAACATGTTGCATTTAACATAATGGCACTCACATTCAAGCCCAAATTCACGTGTTTAGCGTCAGCTATAGTTAGTGACTAAGCTAACACGTTTTAAATAGGAACCTAGAGAAAGGACGTGGATTTTTTCTAGTTTTGAAATTAGAGGGTATATATATATCTTTTGATTTATGTTCTTAATGTCAATCTGATTCTTATTACAGGAATTCTCACTGTCGGCATTTCTTCTACCTAGAAATGTTAAGACTACCAATAAGAAAACATACGTTGGTATAAGAATCCACGTTATGGTTCATAATCTATATGGTGATAGCATTACGTTGTTTATCACTATAAATATATCGGAATCCAAACTATTATAAATATGTAAGAGGGCTGACTGTGTCTTTCACTTTGTCCAGGTATTACTAAAAAACTACAGAACCAATTGGGATGGCGCTTTCATACTGCGAAACCTTAAAGTCTGAGGTATATCCAATGACTCGACATGGCTGAGGAACGGTATAAGAAATTATAATTTCTCTAGTATAAACCTGTGACCGTTTTTGCGTATCGTCACGGGTCGAGAATAGTACCACCTTTTAAGGTCAAAGATTACTGCAGGTTGACCTGATCTGACCAAATACGAAATTGACCTGTAATTCATCCTTAGGGTGAATTAAAGCTCTTGATCTTGATGGACTCATAAGAGTTAACAGACGTATATAAAACAGGATTTTGTTGGTAAACTCGAACTTGCCGAAATACTAACTTGATTTTCATTCTAGCTTAAAAGTTCACTCTTCAAAATTTGAAGAATTTCTGTTTAAGGGAGTGCACAATTTCTTCGAAAGCATCACGTTTTTATTTTATTTATTGAGGCAGGGAAAATATTAATAATGTAATCTTTGGTCACAGTGTCTGTAACAGTCAGAGATCTTAATCCAGATACCAGAACATTAAACAGTTGAGCAACTCCGAAGAAATAAATTGCTAGAACATTCTATTCGCTAACATATTTGGTCTGATGTCCACTTTAAATAGCTTATTAACTCGCGCACAACGAAAGTGTGTATAGACCATTATCGAAAGTGTTCAGTAAAATACGTAAAAAACAAATATACTGCTATGTATAAGCTTAGGTCAAGCAGCAGCATTATCGAATATTTCAATTAAATTTAAATTTAGCCTATGTATTAATGACAATTCTCATTCATGATTACAACGGACACCATGAGTAATTTAAGTTTTTCAATGTTGCTTTCATTAGCGACTTGTTACTGAAAATCAGTTCAAAGTATTTTTCAGTACTAAAGATTATTGATATTTTTTTAACTATGAAGTTCTTTTTTTTTTTTTTGTAACTGCTTTACGTCTCTTTTTAACATCGAGGTCTTTAGAGACGGGAAAGGATGGGGGCAAGGAATGGGAAGGAATTCGGCAATGGCCTTTTTGAAGGAAGCATCCCGGCATTTGCCTGGAGTGATTTGGGGAAACCATGGAAAACCCAAATCTGGATGCCCGGACGGGGATTCGAACCGCCGTCCTCCAGAATGCGAGGCGAGAACGCTAACCGTTACACCGCCCCGCTCGGTTATGAAGTTCTACGAAAACCATACTTGATGAATGTATTTTAGCAATTAATTTTGTAGCAACTGCTTAGCTATTAAATTGTGGTCATAACCTCGAATTACTTCAAATCATATCTCTGGTCGCTGTTAATTCGCGAGCGACGGATGACGCGAAACGTCACCGTTCTCCAGCTAGTAGCTATCGAGGAAAGTGAGCTTAGGAAATTATATAGTAGATTGATTCCGAGGACAGATAGTTGCCACAGATAACGCAGCACCTCTGATGAAAATTTCTTTGCATGATAGCCACGAAATATCATGCTAGAACTCAAATAAACACTCAATCCTTTGGATTCTGTTAATATTGTTTTTTGACCACCTAACTTTGGTTATTTGTTTCTGAAGTTTTCTTAAACACAATTTTTAGAATACACGGAAGGCGTTAATTACTGCAACAAGGGTAACACAATTGCGAAATTTATTTAACTGTGAAGGTTATAAAGATACTACATTGTAAACACCTACTACTAGAATGGAAAAAGAAGGTAAACGCATTACTACGTAAACCATAGTCCACGGAGGCGAAGCATCACGAACATGCTAGTGGACAATTAACAAATTCTCAGCATTCATATTAAAGATATTTATATTATTATTAAACACTGGTGGAGAATAGGTATGAATTATTCATGTAACTCGTTTGGTTAATTTTATGTCGGAGATAAAATAATTCTTGCTGGAATCGTATTTCGAACAAAATTTGTTGTGAAAGATTCCGTATTGTGTTTGATTATTAATGCCGTTGTTAACAGCACTTTAGACTGTAATGATGTTTTACTGTCTAAATTACAGTTGCTGCATTGTCGCTTATCGATCATAAGTAATCAAGTTTGCTAATCATCTACAATTTCTATTTTTCTCCCGATAAATTCTCTTTGCCACAGATTTTACTGCGGTAAATTACTGTCAAATTGCATTAGTAAGCCGCAGTTTCTAGTATGGGAAAAACAGTATCACGAGCTACCAGTATTGAAATATCAAAATACCTAAGTTAAGCTTAGCAGACATTTATGAAAATTGCCAGCCATTCCTAAATTTACTTACCGAAAAAATTCTCTTTGATAATTAACAAAATGTTAAGAAAATGGATCAAACAAAATGACTACGATAAAAAGATCAAAGATCTATTCAGAACTGCCTTCATTAAGTTATACGAGGCCTGTTTCAACTTTACAAAAGTCACACTCGCGGATTCACCAAGTTTAACACAAAACTTTATCGCACAACGTTGCTCTAAATTCCGATGCTCCATTTCTGTGACGCACAATGAAAACACTATGGTTTACGTAGTAATGCGTTTATTACATTCTTTATTAATGGCGCTGTCAAAACTAATGTGTTAACTGTATGGAGTTGTAACTCAGACTGAGGAAGTGGAAGGGATCAACAATCAGATTTAGCATCAGCCAATAGACACAACAATGCCAGATCTCCCGCAGTATTGCCAATCTCATTACTTTTCTAACAAACCTCGTATACCTGAAAGTACATAATAAATGTCGCATACATCGTTCATATGCATATAGACTCACAATTAGACTTGCATTAATCCAGATACTTCAAAACAGGCTATTTATGAAGTCTCGAAAAGATAAATTTTCCCCAATTTCCGCTGCATTCGACATAAGAATTTTTATGCAAAGATAAATCATTTTTGTTTTTGGTAACAAGGAAAAAGAAAAATCTTTTGCAGATAATACCACGAGATTACCCTGAAGAACAATTGAAATAATTAATAGGAAGTTATAATTATCAATTTTATTTTTAAGTACAATCGTTTTATTATTAAAATACAGAAGGAGAGTGAGGAGTAATTTAAATTATAATAACTAGTAATCTGAACGTATAAAAGAAGAATAGTGCTTTAAGGGTAACTCCCACATTGACAAACTACCTCCTTCAAATATTAAAGTTGACTTTAAACGACTATAATTATGGACTAGTCCATCCCAACGGGCCTGTACATACGATCTATTAAAGTTAAAACAGATAGTACTTACAAAATGTGGTTATTACTCCGAAATTCAGCTGTCCCATAAAGTATCATTAAGCAAGTCTACAATGCTCGGGCCAGGCATTCGCGAGGACGCGAGTTCGAATCCCCGTCCGGACATCCAGATTTTGGTTTTCTATGCTTTCCTTAAATCACTCCAAGCGAATGGCGGCATGGCTCCTTCAAAATGCCATGGCCGAATTCCTTACAGTTCCTTTAATTGGATTTATGTCGACTAGGTGTAAAACCAAACGCAAAAAATTGATAAAGTCTAAATATCCTCCTGTAACTGAGCTCTCATTATCAATTTACTCGTTAGCTAAGTATCTAGTTGCATTCTTAATCAGCTGATATAGTCTCGTGTATCTTCAACTATCTTCTATTCTGCTCATTTCACTCTTGCGATACTGCTTCAGTCACTAATGTTACAGGTGTATATGTTTGAGAGTAAGCCATCTTACTATATTCGGTTATCTAGTGGACAGTGAATACGTGGAGGTTAGAGAACATTGTATATTTCTCTCAGTAGCTGGTATGTTAACTGTGAAATACTATACAAACTAACCTATGAATCTGACAAATGTATTTGGTTTCGTGGCTATTCCTCTCGTATACGATTTTCTAGTATTCAGCTAAATTGTCCAAGCATACCTATTCTTGTTAAGTTGAATGCTGTTTCCTTTTACCAGTATTACCTATTAATGTTACTGCTGGATGGCACTGAATGAATATACGAACAATTTACACTCAGATATAGCGATTCGTGGATGCTACTTACTTATGTAGAAAAATATAATTACTTTGACTGCGAGAAACAGCTTACGTATCATTGACTGTGATTCACGGAAAAACGCAAAACCACTGCTGATCCGATGGGCACAATTCCCTCCTTGTATGCTGGCTGATTTTCGCTATTTTACAGTACACTCATCTGAGTATAAAATAAAATTGATGCAAGATAGGCAAACAAATAAAATTGTATTTTATTTGTCTGAGAGTAGTCAATATTTATGACGGTTTTGAGAGTTGCTGTCTTTCTTTTCCACAGGTTATGTTGATTTATGATATTGTTGCGTCTGGTTGGGTATTTCACTTCCGCGAGCGGTTCGGAAGTTGGGAGCTAGACTTCCGTCTTGTTGTTGGAAGTCTGAATGCAAGTGAGTAACGATTTTCAAACTTGGGAACTCGGTGTGGAAAGTGGTTTGAGAAATAAAACAAGGATGTGGAGGAAACAAACCTACAGCTCACGGAATCCGACTTAATTCATAAAAGACTTATGGGAGGTGCGCGACTTCAAGTATTATTCTTCTAACATCTCCAACTCACTGAATTCCATCAACAGGAGCTTGATCCTCCTCATAATCTTTAAATAAGAACGGTAGGAGAAATATTTCCCATACGGATTTACCAACTTAATTTCCCTACGACTACCGTCCATGAGACCACAGTGGCTAAGTCCTAGCCTAACTTCTGGCGTCGCTGACTGGAGTCAAACTACTGACAACGGCGACTATGCCCTGCATTAGTCTGCCCTACACTGCTACACGTAGCCTCAGCTCTGCACTCTGGCTGACCCTACTCTGCCTCTCGGTGGCTAGACCACCCCCCTTTTATATCTCTAAATGACGACATTATTTGTCCTCTCAACATTCTAGAATATTCTGTGGCATTAGTTACGCATTCTTCGTTCTTGCATCAGTCCTAGTCTTGTCACGTAGGCTGAAATGGAATCCTCTGCTGCTGTAAATATGTGGCGTAAACATGTGACTCTTATCGTCCCTGCCCGGCCATCTGGCTATCTCTACTGTTTCAGTTATCACGTTGCCTCTGTTTACTGAATATCGCTTTCTATCTCACGCCCCCCCCGGTCATGTGTCGCTACGGTGCTTCCAACGCCCACGCTCTCGCGTTTTCTTGCACAACTTAACATAACTAAGTGTTCCTGCGATATTTCGCAACACCTCCCCCCTTGGGGAAAATTTTGCAATCTCTTTTGAGAGTGCAAATTTTTCAAGTTCTATGTCGGCTGTGTGAGCTGCTTATTTATTGACAATTACATCTTATGCATGTTATAATGATTTTACATTCATGTTACAATGTTATTTCACATACGTTTCACACATATTTTAACTTTTTTTTCTCATCTTGTTCTTACAATAGTGACAATTTAATATACATACATCAATACATGTATAAATATTCTTTTTCATAATCAAGAATTTCACAATTTACCATCTCATTTCTTCTTTTAGATAGTTTCTTATTACTTTCTAAATCAGACACAAAACATTTTAATATCTTTTCCTACAAATGTATTTATTGGTACATTCTAATGTTTGTTAGTTTTTAGACAAAAACATTAATGGTCTCTTTTGTTTCATACTCTAAGTATCTGTCTGGGTGACGCACACGTTCACTTATCACTGTATCCTGTTTTCGGTTACATACCTGCTTCTTACAGGACCAAAAGTAATTTGTTCACTTTCATCACTGTTCATTCCAGCAGGATGATACCTAACCACTCCAGTCTCGGGGTATGATTTAACAATCTTTATCTTAACACAAATCTTAGTGCAACAGTCATCACCCATAGCCTTACAAAAAAAATCTGAAACAATCGCGGCAGCATTTACAATATCTACATATACAAAAATTATTATTACTAGTACAATCCCTGCTCCAGCATAACTCCAAATTGGTATATGCTCTAATGAAAGTACATCGAACCATGTTCTCTGCTGGTTACGCAATTTTCATCTTCCAATTCGTCCAACTTATGACCTGCTGCCGTTAAATCGTCTAACTGACGAACCACTGGTTCAACTGGTAAATATAGAGGAATTTCAGATATGTTTTTCTTTTCATTATTTACCATGCAGCAATCTATATCTAGGCTTAAGCTCGGAACAATATCATTGATCGGTACTTTTGATCTAATGGTATGTTCGGATTGGATTATTATTTGTGCTCCGTAACCTTTACATTTACTTAAAAATTTAAGTATTCCTGTTCCTTTAATAATTACATCTGCTGGCTTATGGCCATTACACAACACCGTAAGCCCTTCTTCTTTGGGCGCTACAAAAAGCCACTCATTTCCTCTAATTTGTGTCCACACACTTTCATTTAGCGTGATGTATTTTTGTATGCAATCGTCTGGAATCTTTACTATAGGTTGAAGCATTCTAGCTTCGCATACCTCATGGTCGTAAGTTGATAACAGGACAAAAGTTTGCTTACAAATGTTACGAGTAGGTTCTATCTTTTTACATATTAATTGATCATCATCTAACTTAATATACTTCCGCTTTGCATCATCCATTAATAGAAACTCTTTTTCTGGTGATATGTAAGTGAATAGTCGCTTATTGTGACTTACTTCGACTGGTAGAGGCCATAACTTATACATGTTATACCTTTCGCTATCTACAAGCGGAATATTTAAAACATAACTCAGTATATTGCCTGCAATGAAAACATCCAAGTCAATTGCTCGCATTAATTGATACCCTTTGGCTTCGGTCAGTTCTATAGGGAATTGCTTATCCTTTATTTCTTCTTTAATTAAATGTAGGTATCTAACCACTTGTACAGGGTTGATCAAATACGGTGCCAGAATACCTTTTTGCGCGTTTACTATCGCAGTTACGAGTAGATCATACTCTCGCTCCACTTCATTGAATATCGTCATTAATTGTATTAACTGCTCATTCAACGTTATAGATATACCGAATTGAATTATCTTTTTGTCTGTGCTAGCTTCGTAATTAAATATGTGCTCATTTAATTTCAATATTCCTGCGGTGATTACTCTTTCGTTACGCTCTATCGAATCGACCGTGTGATTGAAACTAGTTAACGTTGCTCTTACAATCGTAACTTGTTCTTTGGAAAGTTTTAGTAATTGTTTCTGTTCATTTTCTAACAAGTTGATCTTCGACTTAAAATATGAAGCATCATCTTCATCTAAAGTTCCAAATAGGACCTTACTGATTTCGCCTACGAAATTAAGTATTCCTCTTTTTCTTCTATTTTGCTCATGTCTAGCTAGTTGCCCAATTAGGCCTTGTGAAACTTCTATTTTACTTACATGATAGTCTAATGCTCGCTTCATGCTTGTACATCCCGCTACACTTGTATTTATTTGCTTAAGCCTTTGTTGACAATAATCTATTGCTTTCAATGCTGCATCCCGAGTTGCTTCGAATTTGCCTTAAATCTTCTAGGTTAAAATAACTTACTATTTTCCATGTAACTGTATACAGGTTTACGGTTCCTTTATGATCATAATATAGCCCAGGTGATGATTGGAATTTTGTTAATTGCAGATCTTGTTGTTGCATCGTCGAGGTAGCGCCTACCATCATCATGGCCATAATTACTCTCCAGGTTGCTGCCATTGTCCCTGTAATTTCAAAAGAATTCTTTTAATCTATTGGCATGCACCTTTGTAAATTTATTTTTCTTTAATTGTATTACCACATTCGGTCCCTTGGTTTCAATTACCGTATACGGACCTCTCCACTGGCTATCTAATTTCTTTGAGCGACCCCTTCTCACACTTTCGTCAAATAACAGGACTTTATCTCCCGGTTTGAATACTACTGGGTTTTGTGTTTTATCATAATTTTCTTTGCTTTTCTTTTGCTTGTGCTGTTGCTTCTCGTGCACATTGGTGCATGGCTCTCAACCTTTCTCTTAATTCTAGTACATAATCATCATAGTTATATATCACATCATCTGGTTTCTTTTGCAGTGCCCCTGGTACGTTACAGACTCTTCCGAAAAACAACTCGTGAGGTGTATACCCTGTAGTACTATGTGGTGTTGTGTTGAAGACAAACACAGCATATGGGATCCAGGTATCCCAGTCAGTTTGACCTCTGTTTACATAATGTCGTAGCATTTCTGTCAAGGTGCGGTGCGTTCTTTCTAATGCACCGTTAGCCTGCGGATGGTAACTTGTTGTGTGTATCTTCTCTATACGTAACAATCTGCATATTCTCCTCATTAGGTCACCCATAAAATTACTTCCCATATCGCTTAATAAAATAGACGGTATTCCGAACCTTAGAATTATCCGTTCTACTAGCACTCTTGCTACCGTGTCAGCATCTTGCTGCTCTATGGGCTCTGCCACTAAAAACTTTGTTAAAGCATCCTGAAATGTAAGAATATATTTGTTTCCTTTTTCCGACTGTTGTAATGGACCTACAATATCTATATCGCACCGTTCAAACACGTGCTCTGGGGTTTTTGTTATTTCCATTGGCATCTTTGTCTTATTTTGCGTAATTTTGTTCTTTTGGCAGCTTTCGCACCGGCGAATGTACTGCTCAATGTCGGCTTTCATGCCTTCCCAGCTACAATATTTCCTAATTCTCTCATAGGTCCTACCTATTCCTTGATGCCCACCAATTGGTGATTCGTGATACTGCTTTAGTATCTTCGTCTTCTCTTCCTGAGTAAGTTCTTCACCATTATTGGTATTTGGATGTAAGGTTTCTTCCATTACCTTGTCACCATTCTCGACCATGGGTACAGCTATTTCTACATTCTCATTTTCCTCTTTATCATTTGTATCGTCGTCGGTCTTTCTAATGTTCCGGATTCGCGAAAGAGCGTCCGCAACCTGATTCCTTTTGCCGCTCTTGTATACGATCTCATAATCATATTCTTCAAGTTTTAGCCGGAATTTCATTAATCTCGATGACGGATCTGACACACTATTAATCCAAGTCAATGGTTTATGGTCTGTGCATATCGTAAATTTCCTGCCAAATAGATAAGGTCGGAATTGCTTCACTGCCCAGCAAATAGCTAGCATTTCTCTTTCTATTGTACTATAATTTCTTTCAGCTTTATTCAACGTCCTTGATATATAAGCTACCGGTAAATCCTTACCAATTTCTCCTTGGCTTAACACTGCTCCAATCGCATCTTGGCTTGCATCCGTAGTAACTATAAAATTTTTCTTGAAGTCAGGATACTGTAATATGGGAGGACTCAACAATTTTTCCTTCAAGTGTTGAAATGCCTCTTCCTGTTTTGAACCCCATGTATAAGTAATTCCCTTCTTTAATAATTCATATAACGGCTTAGCTATCTTGCTATAATTACTTATGAATCGCCGATAGTATCCACTTAACCCCAAGAATGCCTTTAGCTGAGTGGTATTACGTGGTTGTGGGTATTGTTGTACGGCTTCTACCTTTTTTTGATCGGGTTTTAATCCTTCCTTGGTGAGTATATGTCCCAAGAATGTAACTTCTTTACGCAGAAATTCGCACTTATCTACTTGTAATTTGAGGTTATAATTTCGTAATCTTTGAAAAACATCCTCTAACCTCGCATTATGTTCCTCTAACGACGACCCAAACACGATGATGTCATCTAAGTAGATAAATACTTTCTCACCTTGTAGTCCTGTTAACACAGAATTCATCAATTTTTGGAAGGTATTTGGTGCCGTTTTTAATCCCATAGGCATTCTTTTGAATTCATAATGTCCATAAGGGGTGCTAAAAGCTGTTTTCTCTTGGTCCTGTTCATCTATCAGTACCTGATAGTACCCTTTCGCTAAATCTAACGTTGAGAAATACTTTGCTTTACCGAGCCCATCTAGTATTTCATCAATCCTCGGTAATGGGAACACATTATTTACTGTCAGATCATTTAACTTCCTGTAGTCTATCACTACGCGCCATTTCTGCTTCCCACTTGCGTCCATTTTCTTTGGAATTATTAGTACCGGTGAATTCCATGCACTATCACTGGGTATCACTATGTCATCTTGTAGCAACTTATTTATTTCTCCTTGCAAAATCTCTTTTTGCGCCTCGGGTATTCGGTAGGGCCTTAACCGAATTATCTTTCCTTCTGCCTCGGGAAAAAGCTTAATTTTATGTCTAGTTGCCTCTGTATACCCTAATCTGTCTCCAGGCAGATGGAAGACATCATTATATGCTGCACATATTTCTAGAAGTGCTTTCTGCTCTTCCCCATTTAAATGATCTACTCGGAGATTTTCCTTTAACTTGGTTAGTCGCGATTTATTCTCTGATCGTTCCTTCTTAATGTGCCTTACGCATATTTCCTTGGACTCGGGCAGTTTTCTGCTGTTATTAGGGGATTCTTTAACTTAACTTCTTTTTCTGTGGTATTTAACATACTCGTTATGCACATTCCGTTTCTTACGGACACTAAAGCTTCGGGCATGTATAGACCTGGTTGTAACTCCTGTTTCGGGATGATCGCCTCCGATACATCCCTCAACGCAATTCGCACCTTCACAATCTTTTCTTCGCGCGGGCCTATTCTTATCTCGGAGCCTTGAGCCTTCCTGGCTTCTGCTCCCTGTTGAGTACTATATTTACTCTCTTTTCTAGCGATCGGGATCGCCTTTGACCTCGCGGATTGCACCACCTCCGCGTAAGTTCGCTCCTTCGCGTTCTTATGCCACGCAGTTTTTACTGCTAATGAATCGGACTCTTCCGCCTTCATTACATTATTACGCCCCCTCACAGGGCCTCCCATCTTCGAGTCAGTCCCTACTGCCCTCGAGAACCGTTCGTCGCGTCGCACAATTCCGTTAGTGGACTGACGAACATCACCCCGCTCGTTCACAGGGCCTATCGTTTCCGAAGCGGCTCCTACTGCCCTCGGAAATTTCCGTCTGACCCGCAGGTCCGTTAGCGGGTGGACAAATTTCTTTTCGTGTCGTAATCTTTACGACGCCTTTCTTGTCACGTCGCACAGCTCCATTAGTGGACGGACAAACACTACTAGGTGTAGCAATCCTTGCAACACCTACACTCTTGTGGGTTGGTGAGGCAATCCAACGGCTACAAGCTTCACTACAACGCATCCTATGTTGCGTTAGATATGGCCCTTCTTGCGCTGTTTGCAACCTAATTCGCCTCCCGCGAATTTCAATAGTCTTGTTCCCGTAATCTATCACGGCCTTGTTTTTTGCTAGGAAGTCCCTTCCCAACAGGCCCTCAAACGGCAAATCTATGTTTGCATCAATTACATGAAATTTCTGCTTTAGCGTCAAACCCTTCGCGGCTTGTAACTCTATTACCACAGAAGCTTTGGTTTGTACAGCATTGTTACTAATACCCTTAATTTTAACTTTTTCTTTAGTATTACTTTTCACTGCCCTTTTTATGCTGTCTCCTTTTATTAAGCTCAATTGTGCCCCACTGTCCACCAAGAACTTCACCTGATTACGCTTTGCTCCATCACATTGCATCACTACAAATTCATTCTTATTTGTGCAGTCTACTATATATACTTTTTGGGGCCTGGCGCAATGTGACTGCCTCATTACGCCACTTAGCAGTTTACCGGTCTATTATCTCTTTTTCTCACTACCCTGGTATTTTCACGGCACTCTCGAGCGTAATGCCCTTTTCCGTTACATTTGAAGCATATAACTTCATTTACTCTTATGCCCGATGCTTAGCTTTAGTAGGATTTGTACGCTCTATCTCCTAGAGTGTTTCCCGAATCCTATCTGTGTTTTTCCTATTCTAATGGCATTTTCTTTCTCCAATTTCATCACTCTCTTTTCGAGTGCGTTACTTGGAAACTTGTTTACTTCCTTTGTTGTTTCCACTACTCTAATTCGTCTCTGAACCTGACAATTTCTGGCTGCATGCCCGGACTTTCCACAATTGAAACAGGTTCCTTCTCTACTTTTTTCTACCTTAGGGCCCTGAATGGTTGTCGCGATATCGGCTTTTCCTTCGCGGAGCTATCGCGCTCTCTTCTGTAGCTGCTATTTCTACGGCTTCTGATAGGGTTATGGTTTCTCCCCTAGCCCTTACTATTGTTTTTATTCGGTCATCATACAACCCCTGGATGAAGACCGCCCTTCCTAACTTTAGCACAAGAGCTATACTACCCGCTAGCTCGGTTTCTGCCATGACATCTTTTATTGCCTCCCTGAACTGGTGTTGGAGGGCATCTATGCGCGAACCCCATTGCGCTATGCTTTCCCATGACTCTTGCCTACTGGCAAACATTTTGCAGGCATAAAAATCTAGCGTCCTTTTGCACCCATAATTTTCAACTAAAATTGCGCGAACTGCCGGCCAAGTGGTGGTCAAATCTCGGACGAGCAATTTACTACGGGGCGTCCCTACTATACGAGCCTTTACAAATTTTAATAAAATGTCGTGCTGCTCTGGCGCTACCAGTTCAAATGCACTATCGCAATTATCCAAAAACTCATTAAGTTGCGACTTATCACCATCGAAAGAATGAGGGATTAATTTGATAACCTCATTTAAACTAATATACTGCCTAGGTGATGACTGCGCACCCTGGCTACCTGACACAGCTTCGTTAGGCATGTTGCTTTTTGCGCTCTCACCTGCTGAAATTAACTATTGCGTGGGGACGGAGGGTGACGCCCTCCTGGCTGCTGCAACTGTGGCTCGTTGGCGGCTGGCTGCTGGCGGCGGCTGGCTGCTGGCGGCTACAGCTGACGGCTGCTGGCTGACGACTGCGGTGACGGCTGGCTGCGGTTCGTCCTGCTGACTTCGGCTGCGTCGCGCTGACTTCGGCTGCGTCACGCTGACTCAGCTGCGTCGCGGCTGCTATTGTCGACCCTCGTTGACCTCGACTGCGTTGCGGCTGCTACCCGTCTCGTTGTCTCGTGGATGCTGCTGGCAGGTTTTCTCCGCTGTCGAGTGACCCTGGTCGATATTCTGCAGTATGAGGGACCCTCTCGTTATCGACCAATGGATCCTCTTCTTCGTTCGACTCCTATCTTCTGCGTTACCTCCCTAAGTCGGCTCGTTCTCAAAGCCGTCGGTCTTACTTTGACTTCGGGCTGAGTTCTACAGAAGTACCCACACCTATTCCTCAAATTTGTGGAGGTATAGGCCACCGCTGATGCTATGCTGACCTTTGGCCAACCCTGGCTAACTGTGGTCAAGTCGTATCTAACAGTGGCTATCCTGGCCAAAACCCCACACTATTGACACCAAAATTTTATAGTCTATGTTGCGTCTGGTTGGGTATTTCACTTCCGCGAGCGGTTCGGAAGTTGGGAGCTAGACTTCCGTCTTGTTGTTGGAAGTCTGAATGCAAGTGAGTAACGATTTTCAAACTTGGGAACTCGGTGTGGAAAGTGGTTTGAGAAATAAAACAAGGATGTGAGGAAACAAACCTACAGCTCACGGAATCCGACTTAATTCATAAAAGACTTATGGGAGGTGCGCGACTTCAAGTATTATTCTTCTAACATCTCCAACTCACTGAATTCCATCAACAGGAGCTTGATCCTCCTCATAATCTTTAAATAAGAACGGTAGGAGAAATATTTCCCATACGGATTTACCAACTTAATTTCCCTACGACTACCGTCCATGAGACCAGTGGCTAAGTCCTAGCCTAACTTCTGGCGTCGCTGACTGGAGTCAAACTACTGACAACGGCGACTATGCCCTGCATTAGTCTGCCCTACACTGCTACACGTAGCCTCAGCTCTGCACTCTGGCTGACCCTACTCTGCCTCTCGGTGGCTAGACCACCCCCCTTTTATATCTCTAAATGACGACATTATTTGTCCTCTCAACATTCTAGAATATTCTGTGGCATTAGTTACGCATTCTTCGTTCTTGCATCAGTCCTAGTCTTGTCACGTAGGCTGAAATGGAATCCTCTGCTGCTGTAAATATGTGGCGTAAACATGTGACTCTTATCGTCCCTGCCCGGCCATCTGGCTTTCTCTACTGTTTCAGTTATCACGTTGCCTCTGTTTACTGAATATCGCTTTCTATCTCACGCCCCCCGGTCATGTGTCGCTACGGTGCTTCCAACGCCCACGCTCTCGCGTTTTCTTGCACAACTTAACATAACTAAGTGTTCCTGCGATTATTTCGCAACACCTCCCCCCTTGGGGAAAATTTTGCAATCTCTTTTGAGAGTGCAAAATTTTCAAGTTCTATGTCGGCTGTGTGAGCTGCTTATTTATTGACAATTACATCTTATGCATGTTATAATGATTTTACATTCATGTTACAATGTTATTTCACATACGTTTCACACATATTTTAACTTTTTTTCTCATCTTGTTCTTACAATAGTGACAATTTTAATAATACATACATCATACATGTATAAATATTCTTTTTCATAATCAAGAATTTCACAATTTACCATCTCATTTCTTCTTTTAGATAGTTTCTTATTACTTTCTAATCAGACACAAAACATTTTAATCTCTTTTCCTACAATGTATTTATTGTACATTCTAATGTTTGTTAGTTTTAGACAAAAACATTAATGGTCTCTTTTGTTCATACTCTAAGTTATCTGTCTGGGTGACGCACACGTTCACCTTATCACTGTATCACTGTTTTCGGTTACATACCTGCTTCTTACAGGACCAAAAGTAATTTGTTCACTTTCATCACTGTTCATTCCAGCAGGATGATACCTAACCACTCCAGTCTCGGGGTATTGATTACAATCTTATTCTTAACACAAATCTTAGTGCACAGTCATCACCCATAGCCTTACAAAAAAATCTGAAACAATCGCGGCAGCATTTACAATATCTACATATACAAAAAATTATTATTACTAGTACAATCCCTGCTCCAGCATAACTCCAAATTGGTATATGCTCTAATGAAAGTACATCGAACCATGTTCTCTGCTGGTACGCAATTTCCTTCCAATTCGTCCAACTTATGACCTGCTGCCGTTAAATCGTCTAACTGACGAACCACTGTTCACTGGTAAATATAGAGGAATTTCAGATATGTTTTTCTTTTCACTATTTACCATGCAGCAATCTATATCAGGCTTAAGCTCGGAAAATATCATTGATCGGTACTTTTGATCTAATGGTATGTTCGGATTGGATTATTATTTGTGCTCCGTAACCTTTACATTTACTTAAAAATTTAAGTTTTCCTGTTCCTTTAATAATTACATCTGCTGGCTTATGGCCATTACACAACACTGTAAGCCTTCTTCTTTGGGCGCTACAAAAAAGCCACTCATTTCTTCTAATTTGTGTCCACAACACTTTCATTTAGCGTGATGTATTTTTGTATGCAATCGTCTGGAATCTTTACTATAGGTTGAAGCATTCTAGCTTCGCATACCTCATGGTCATAAGTTGATAACAGACAAAAGTTTGCTTACAATGTTACGAGTAGGTTCTAT
>JARYHS010008074.1:101212734-101448981 GCA_031002005.1 Vandiemenella viatica | reverse complement strand
TTGAAATCACAGCCACATCTCGCCCACACCGCAACCCTTTCTGTCACCACGAGTAGCAGTAGACACTTGGTCATCAGACAGATATCAGAACTCCCATATTCATACTAGGTCTCACCCACAAATCCATATGTCACCTCACACAAGCATAAGTGCAGGAACAGCACATCATACATCCAGAAAAAACGAGATAAAGGAAGGTATCACCACATTTACGCAAAAAACACACGGAGATAGAGATGCATACACACGTACATTTCCATGCCTACAGCGATCTCGACTCAACAACTAGCCCAATCGTGGCAACGAAAAAGTGGAACAGAACACCCATGACTGACCAAAAATCATAGAAAGACACACATACACACACACATGTCAATGCATTCACACAGTTCCATTCATCACCACACATAACTGGAGGAAAAACTGAAGAGTTACAGGATGTGTGAAGTTTGAAATCACAGCCACATCTCTCCCACACCGCAACCCTTTCTGTCATTTAGTAACATGTGACCCAGGTACCATGAGTTACAATAGGCACTTGTCTATCAGACAGATATCATAACCTCCATATTCATACTAGGTCTCACCCACAAACCCATACGTTTCCACACAAGCACAAACATATGGGAGGAACAGCAATTCATACGTCCAGATAAATGAGTTTAAGGAAGGTATCACCATACTTACGCACACAGACACATATATCCATGCCTACAGCGAGCTCAACACAACAACGAGCCCAATCATGGAAAAGAAATAGTGGGACAGAACCCCCATGGCTCAAGACTGACGAAAAAAAAATCATCATTAACATGTGTTCCAAATAACAAACTCCTCACATCAAAATCATATCATTTAACTCACACTACAGACCTCTCTGCCATTCAGTATCGTTGGTAATATGTACAAAGCTGTTCACCACCTCTATCCCACGCCACAAGCCTTTTCTGCTATTCAGTAATATTTGCCCCACGTACCACGAGTATCAGTAGACACATGGTCATCAGACAAATATCATAACTCCCATACTCATACTAGACCTCACACACAAACATAACTGACCAAAAAACCATCAGACAGACGTTAGAGTGTGTGCAATGGATGACATGTTTTTGCCATACACCTCAGTACTTATCACATTATCAATTAATTACATCAACACATAGGTAGCCAGTCATTGTGAAATCTCAAAGTCGAATATAATCCTATCGGGATAGACACACAACCACATAGAAAGACACACAATCACATGTCCATGCATACACACAGTTACCATACATCACCACACACATACACGTAACTGGAGGAAAGGGACCCGACACACGACGTCCACACTAAGGTGTTATATGATAGGCAGATGATACCATGTCTTTACAATACATCTCAGTGCTCACCACACATACTTGATTTTTAATGTGCCATCAGTATAGCTGGTGGCTGGAACTAAGCTCTTGGCAATGTTTGGCCAAAGGTAATTTGTTAATAGCAGCTCATCAAAGACAAATTTTGGGTGAACCTGCCCGGGCGGGCGCGGCGGGAGGGGGCCACCCTTCCCCGCTGCGGACAGAAATACCGCAATTCGCCGGTCTAAAAGCGCGGACCGCGTTGGTTTACCGGAGTTTCCCGACCCGGGCCTATTACCGGTAACCGCATTTTTAGGACCGGACTGAAGACCGGAGTTTCCCTACCGGGACCTATTACCAGTAACCGCATTTTTAGGACCGGACTGAAGACCGGAATTTCATTGCGCTAGTAAGCGGTTATATGCGCCGGTATACCGACCTACATGATGTACGCGTCCGCTGTGAGGAAGGGTGGCCCCCTCCCGCCGCGCCCGCCCGGGCAGGTTCACCCAAAATTTGTCTTTGATGAGCTGCTATTAACAAATTACCTTTGGCCAAACATTGCCAAGAGCTTAGTTCCAGCCACCAGCTATACTGATGGCACATTAAAAATCAAGTATGTGTGGTGAGCACTGAGATGTATTGTAAAGACATGGTATCATCTGCCTATCATATAACACCTTAGTGTGGACGTCGTGTGTCGGGTCCCTTTCCTCCAGTTACGTGTATGTGTGTGGTGATGTATGGTAACTGTGTGTATGCATGGACATGTGATTGTGTGTCTTTCTATGTGGTTGTGTGTCTATCCCGATAGGATTATATTCGACTTTGAGATTTCACAATGACTGGCTACCTATGTGTTGATGTAATTAATTGATAATGTGATAAGTACTGAGGTGTATGGCAAAAACATGTCATCCATTGCACACACTCTAACGTCTGTCTGATGGTTTTTTGGTCAGTTATGTTTGTGTGTGAGGTCTAGTATGAGTATGGGAGTTATGATATTTGTCTGATGACCATGTGTCTACTGATACTCGTGGTACGTGGGGCAAATATTACTGAATAGCAGAAAAGGCTTGTGGCGTGGGATAGAGGTGGTGAACAGCTTTGTACATATTACCAACGATACTGAATGGCAGAGAGGTCTGTAGTGTGAGTTAAATGATATGATTTTGATGTGAGGAGTTTGTTATTTGGAACACATGTTAATGATGATTTTTTTTTCGTCAGTCTTGAGCCATGGGGGTTCTGTCCCACTATTTCTTTTCCATGATTGGGCTCGTTGTTGTGTTGAGCTCGCTGTAGGCATGGATATATGTGTCTGTGTGCGTAAGTATGGTGATACCTTCCTTAAACTCATTTATCTGGACGTATGAATTGCTGTTCCTCCCATATGTTTGTGCTTGTGTGGAAACGTATGGGTTTGTGGGTGAGACCTAGTATGAATATGGAGGTTATGATATCTGTCTGATAGACAAGTGCCTATTGTAACTCATGGTACCTGGGTCACATGTTACTAAATGACAGAAAGGGTTGCGGTGTGGGAGAGATGTGGCTGTGATTTCAAACTTCACACATCCTGTAACTCTTCAGTTTTTCCTCCAGTTATGTGTGGTGATGATTGGAACTGTGTGAATGCATTGACATGTGTGTGTGTATGTGTGTCTTTCTATGATTTTTGGTCAGTCATGGGTGTTCTGTTCCACTTTTTCGTTGCCACGATTGGGCTAGTTGTTGAGTCGAGATCGCTGTAGGCATGGAAATGTACGTGTGTATGCATCTCTATCTCCGTGTGTTTTTTGCGTAAATGTGGTGATACCTTCCTTTATCTCGTTTTTCTGGATGTATGATGTGCTGTTCCTGCACTTATGCTTGTGTGAGGTGACATATGGATTTGTGGGTGAGACCTAGTATGAATATGGGAGTTATGATATCTGTCTGATGACCAAGTGTCTACTGCTACTCGTGGTGACAGAAAGGGTTGCGGTGTGGGCGAGATGTGGCTGTGATTTCAAACTTCACACATCCTGTAACTCTTCAGTTTGGATCTGGCATGTTCAGTCTCTTTCCTCCAGTTATGTGTGGTGATGAATGGAACTGTGTGAATGCATTGACATGGGTGTGTGTGTGTATGTGTGTCTTTCTATGATTTTTGGTCAGTCATGGGTGTTCTGTACCACTTTTTCGTTGCCACGATTGGGCTAGTTGTTGAGTCAAGATCGCTGTAGGCATGGAAATGTACGTG
Organism: Vandiemenella viatica; assembly: GCA_031002005.1. NCBI lineage: Eukaryota > Metazoa > Arthropoda > Insecta > Orthoptera > Morabidae > Vandiemenella > Vandiemenella viatica. The sequence continues at coordinate 101,445,390 of JARYHS010008074.1, read as the reverse complement.
TGTATGCGTCTCTATCTCTGTGTGGTTTTTTTTTTTTGCGTAAATGTGGTGATACCTTCCTTTATCTCGTTTGTCTGGATGTATGATGTGCTGTTCCTGCACTGATGCTTGTGTGAGGTGACATATGGATTTGTGGGTGAGACCTAGTATTAATATGGGAGTTATGATATCTGTCTGATGACCAAGTGTCTACTGCTACTCGTGGTACATGGGGGGCACATGTTACTGAATGGCAGAAAAAGCTTAGGTGTGGGATAGACGTGTTGGTGCTGATGTGAACAGTTTTGTACCATGATACTGGATGATAGTGAGGTCTGTAGTGTGAAATAAATGAGATGATGTTGATGTGAAGAGTATGGTGCCTGGAACATATGTTACTGATGATTTTTTGGTCAGTTATGAGCCATGGGGGGTTCTACCTCACTTTTTCGTCGCCATGATTGGGGCTGGTTGTTGTGTCTAGCTCGCTGAAGGCATGGAAATGTGAGTGTTTGTGCGTCTCTCTCTGTGTCTGTATGTGTAAATATGGTAATACCTTCTATAAACACATCTGTCTGGACGAATGATTTTGCTGTCCCCTCCACTTATGTTTGTTTGTGCTAGTGTATTGAGATGTATAGATTTGTGGGTGAGATCTGATAGTCAAGTGTCTATTGCAACTCATGGTACTGGGGTCACATGTTACTGAATGGCAGAAAAAGCTTAGGTGTGGGATAGACGTGTTGGGGCTGATGTGAACAGTTTTGTACCTAGCACACATGATACTGGATGGTAGTGAGGTCTGTAGTGCGAAATAAATGAGATGATGTTGATGTGAAGAGTATGAAGCCTGGAACATATGTTACTGATGATTTTTTGGTCAGTTATGAGCCATGGGGGTTCTACCCCACTTTTGCGTCGCCATGATTGGGCTGGTTGTTGTGTCTAGCTCGCTGAAGGCATGGAAATGTGAGTGTTTGTGCGTCTCTCTCTGTGTCTGTATGCGTAAATATTGTGATACCTTCTATAAAAACGTCTGTCTGGGTGTATGATTTTGCTGTCCCTCCACTTATGTTTGTTTGTGCTTGTGCATGGAGATGTATAGATTTGTGGCTGAGACCTAGTTTGAATATGCGGGTTATGATATCTGTCTGATAGTCAAGTGTCTATTGCAACTCATGGTACTGGGGTCACTTTTTATTGAATGGTAGAAAGGGTTGCGGTGTGGGAGAGACATGTTGATGGTAAATGTAATCAACTGGGGCGTGATGAACACTATTTATGGTATATACACTTAGATTTATGGCGAAAACACGCCATCTTTTGCACACCTTGTATTTCGCCAGGCTGATGACATGTAAGGAGACTTCTGTTTTTCAGCCAGGCAAGAGAGTACTAAACCACTTTTTCGTTTCCATGATTGTTGCCGGTAGCTATACTGAACTCTCTGTAGACTTGGACATGTGTATCTGCGTCTGTCTTTGTGGATGTAAGCATAAGTATGGCGGTACCTGACTTTAACTCGTCTGTCTGATGATTTTTGTAACGATAGTTCTGTCCAGATAATCAGTGGTAACGACAATTCTGCCCCACTTCATCGTTTTCATGATGCTTGCTGTTAGTTCTATTGACCTCGCTGTATGCATGTACAAGTGTGTGCGTGCGCGCGTGTGTGTGTATGTGTGTGTCTTCTTCCTCTGTGGGAGTTCTATCTTGGTGCTGGTTTTTCTGTCGACCTCGCTGTAGGCATGGAAATGTGCGTGTGTCATCCCTCTGTGGATTTGAGTCTAGAATTATGCTCACTATCAACGTGTGCTTCTAACCATTGATTCAGGGCTTAGGCAGTCTCCCATTTCATTGTGCTCTTTACAGTTTACTGCCGTTTGTGTTGACATACGAATTGTGTTCCTCACGTTTTTCATTACATGCACTTCGGGATAAAAATCATTTAACAGAGAGGGTGATGAGGGGGTGTATCAGAGAAGCGAAGGACTTGGGTACAAATCCACAGTCAGACCACTGCTTGTGTGGTGTAGTATGGAGTCCACATTTTTTGTACAAAAGATGGCAGCTATATTTATCTGTGGAAAATATTCAGTAAGTGACATAATAAAGGAGCTGGGGTTGGGATGTCATTGGAAGATAGGAAGAGTGTCAGGGGCTGTAGGTGGCGTATAATGCTGTTAGAATGGATATTGGTGGAATAATTCTGAATCGTGTATGGGGCCTACGTTGACCAAGACCACAATCTGGCACTAGACTTTAGGTGATGAGGCCTGAGTGGATAAAATATCTAAACACCCACTTTGACCAGTCCACATTTTTTGTACATCAAATGCAAGGTGCAAAGGAGGGCAGCTAGATTTATCTGTGGAAAATATTCAGTAAGTGACATAATAAAGGAGCTGGGGCTGGGATGTCATTGGAAGATAGGAAGAGTGTTGAGGGGCTGTAGGTGGCGTATAATGCTGTTAGAATGGATATTGGTGGAATAATTCTGAGTGGTGTATGGAGCCTAAGTTGACCATGACCACAATCTCGCACTAGACTTTAAGTGATGAGGTCTGAGTGGATAAAATATCTAAACACCCACTTTGACCTAACAATTTACGACAGTTCAAGTGTGAGCGCTATCTTAGGCGTAATAGAACCTATGGTGACGTTTTGGATACTTGTTGATGTGTGGGGGTCTTCTATGAAAATGTGGGTTATGATGTCTGTTTGATGATCAAGTTAGCTAAGGGTATTATGTCACTTTTATCGTGGTTAGTTGGATGAAGCATGAAATTACAATCAAATGTCACACTTGGTCCTGAATCCGAAGGTTGGCGTTAGATGGGAACATTTTAAACCGAATGGAGAACTCCCCTGGGTCCTGATTTATTGAAAAATAATTTCCTGGAAAAGGGGAGAATTTTCTTGGAAAACTGCAGTAGAACCACCTTAAGTGAACATTTTGGTCCCTGGCTACTGATTAGGAGAAGACTTTGCGAAAGCACTGCCTTAGCGTGACTCGATTTTTATCACATAGGACTGGCGTACTTCGATTCGACAGGGGTGAAATTAGTAAGATTAACAGACGTATTTCGTTCCTGGAACATACGTGCTGTGCTGTAAAATACAGTTAAAGGTGTCAATCACTGATGTGTCACAAGAGATTGATTGGAATTTTAGACAAAGTACAGCTAAGGACACTCAATTTGGGTGGGTAAATAGTTGTGGCAATGAGAAAATGACATATAAGTAGATTTACACGGGCGAGAACTTAATGTTTTCTTTTCGCCTAGCACACCCCCTCGGATCGAATTCCCGAGTGCTGAAGTTACTCACATCATTATTATTAAGTATTTGCATGAGAATGAATTTATTCTAGCTAATTAGACACACCAACAGGACTGACATGACATTCACAGACACACAATTTCATTACCCCTAATTTTGAAATTTGTCCTGGTGGAGGAACATCAAAGAGGCACCGGCTGCGGGATGTAATCAGCCATATGCTATATGGAAGGCTCTAAACAGACTAAGAACTGAAGTGCCCCGATGTAAATATAATATTAAAAAATGGGGGTACACTAATGACAACGATCTATGTGAATGTGGCGAGCTTCAGAACCCACAACATCTTCTGATATGCAGGAATCTCCCTGAAACCTGCAATATCGACGACCTTTACAGGGCAAACGAGAAGGCCATCAAGATTGCGGAATTCTGGTCACATTCTATATAATTGTGTTTATAGTTAATATTAATTAATTAATGTTATTTGTTTATTCAACTTGTTATGTCCTGGACACGAGAAATATAAATAAAAATATAAATACCCCTAATTTAATACATCCTTTAAAATACACGGACTGTAGGTGACACTCGTGAGTTATATTATATTGTTCATAATGAAAAAGTGAGTTTGTTTCCCGTCTCTTCGTCGGTGAATTAATATTTAATGTCTGCCTGCTTCGATGAACGGAATTTATGTTAACAGCGAGGTCTTTAGAGACGGGAAAGGATGGGAAGGAATTCGGCCATGGTCTTTTAAAGGAAGCATCCCCGGCATTCACTTGGAGTGATTTTGGGAAACCATGGATGCCTGGAACCTCCGTCCTCCCGAATGCGAGGCAAGAACGCTAAATAATTTCATGAAAACAGGTACACATAGAATTCTTCCTCGGTTTTATATCTGGAGTTTATGACGCTTTTTTTCCCCATATAGAACGTTAAAAGGAAACATTTATGCTTTTTTTATTCAAGGCAGGTATCCTCTCTAGGTATGGAAACTAAAATTTTGAAATTGACGAGTTGGAACGGCTTTTTCAATAAAACACCGCGGCCGGACTCGAACCGGCGACCTTCGGCACTCTAACCCCTACGCTACCAAGGTAAGTTACGCTTTCACATGGTCTATGTCTTATTTTTTAATTAAATACAAAGACTCAAGCAGTTTTTCTGTTCACCCAGAATGAAAACAAAATTTTCGATTTTCGTTTTGAAAACACGAGGGATTAGGCTACCATAAATGATTCTTAGATTTGTACTACGAAAACTGACATATAATAATTATTCTCATCTCCCAGCTATGCTTTCATAATGGCGAATGAATAATGTGCTTCCCTTGGAGCCATTTCGTAACCTGTCGGACTCCCGGTCAAACACGCGAGTGGCTTCGCAAACATCGAAATATTTCACGCATATTGCTACACCCGCTCCATCTAGCGACAAATGTCTTCTACCGTGTGCTGACCTCTAGCGACAGTTATGCAAGTTATCGCACATGTCGCAACAGGGTCTCGGCGGCCGAGCAAGTACGTACATGTCGACACCTGTTCAAATACGCCTTAGGGTTGGGTTTTCCCCCGCTAGCTTTCACTCTCCTAGGGGAGTGGAATATCTGCGCCCAAAGAAATTAAGCCCTTGGGAGATGCTGCCCTCCCAGCGGCAGGTCGAGGAACTAACGTGTGACGTCATACGACCTTGGCCGCCATTGGTCCATTAGAATTTCCCGCCATCCAACTGTGACGTCACGCGGACGAGTGGAGTCTCTTCCGGGGCCGGCTTAAGATCTTTTGTCCCAGGAGTCACAGTCTCCTCCTACTAGCATTTTAGCATACTTCACAAAATAAAACCAGGCATATAACAGAATAAGGGTAAATTTATCGTCTTTTAAAAATTCAGACAAAACCAGGACTGAGACATTGACACTTGAATTCACTGGCAGAGCCTTCAACTAAGCGCAACGCTACTAACTTTTCCATTAGTGGCCCTTTTAGTGACATTCCATGTTTCGATTAGTGATATATGTGTCCGATACACGATATAAACACCCGATATTCGTCTGATTATTAAGATCGAAGATAAAAAGATTAATTAAAAAGTGTTCTTCTGTTTGTTATTTTAACTAAGTTGCTAAAGGGTATTTAGACATACATAACTATTGGTCATAGTAATATGTGTAGAATATTGGGATTATTATTATTATTATTATTATTATTATTACTATTATTGACGTCATCGCTCTCATTTAAAAATATTTCAGTCGAAATGAAACTGAATATTTTTCCGTACCACGGAATGTAGTAATTGCAAAATCTCACCGTCAGTTATTGCTTCTGGAATGCTGTTTGGGTCTGAGGTTCACATTGCATTTAAATAGTTATCATGAGTTTAAACTATATACTGCATACCAGTTCATTTAAGCAAGTCACGCATTATCTATCATTGGTATAACAATTGCCAAATATTCTACAACCGAAGCAAAAAATTTTAAGAACAGAAATATTAGCAGTGCTTTGGAAAGTCTCGAACCTTTGATAAAATACTAATACATATCATTTTTCCTTATAGTTTTCTTCGTACGTCATTTGCTACTTATCACATTTCCGTTATCTGTATCTTTTCATATTTCCAAACCGATTGTGACCATATGAAATAAAACATTCAGGTACGTCCGACGCTATCTTCGTGAAGATAATTATTAATCCGTGGGTCTGACTATACACAAAATTTGTAGAAAACCATTGCTGGGAGATATCCTTCTGTCATTCAGAGTATATTTAAAAGTTTTTCCACACTTATATTTCATGGTTTTAATATGCTTCGTTGCAACCTACAATTTTTTGTTATTTAATAAATTTATTTCACCATATGTAGTAGCCAGCTAATAAAGCGCGCAGTCCTTAATTGAAGACCTCAGCTTTCTCAATAATTCTTTGGCGCTTGAATTACACAAAATGATGGTTACTAGCAAAATGTTTTGAGTTTTCTATCTGGTATCCTATGCAACCGTCTGATGTATCGTCGGGGACTGATTCAGATCTGCAGTCGTCATCCTGTGAGTTGGTGCCACGTATGAGCATCCGCAGAAGGGGATTATAGTGATCGGGAGCTCAGACATTAGGAGTTGTAGTGACCCTTCCCCCTAGAGAAATGGCGCACCATTGTTAGAGGAAATTCAGTGTTTATTCGACGTGTATTCCACGTGGTCTGATTAAAGAAATGAATCAGATCATCCCGGATGACACTGAGCGAACGGAATGAAGCCAGCTGCAGATGATAGCTCATGTTGGCAGCAATGATACTTGACGCTTTGGGTCAGAGGTCATCCTTTAGATCTTTGATGGTTGGCTGAAACGGTGCCCGCAAGAAATCGGTAGAGTTAACATTGTTGACAAAACAGATTGTGAACATCTGATTCAAAACCGTATTAAGGGGCTGAATCAGGTGTTATGATTATATTGCATGTTGTCGTCCTGGAAAAGTCCATAGTCGTTTTTAGTATGAAGACTACGAATATCAAAGTGTCAAAGTCAAACCTTACGCAATCGTAAGTACCTATCCTACTTAATATTACGGCATAAAAATTTCTGTGTTCAATTTCTGATAAAATGAGTCCGATTTGCTTCAAAAAATATTTTCTCCTATAGAATGTTTTACTATTTACTTTTTTTTAAAGTGTGAATGACTCATTTTTATCAAAAATTAAACATAACAGCACAGCAAATGCTATCTAAACCACTGTGCAACGCTATAAAACATTCAAAGTCCATGCCCTGATCATGCAACATTCACGTATACGTCCGGCCAGTGTCAAGCACCCTTTCCCTATAACCAGGCTTCGTAGAAGCCAGTCAAAACAAAGTTTTTGCGTCAGTTGGTGAATTTTAGAGCAAGACTTCAACAGTCTTGGAGTAATCATCGTATTAGGCAATTCTATCACTATTAGACCAACCGGTGACTCAGAAAGACATACCATTCTTCCATTCTCAGAGTATCTGTGAGACGTGTAGCATTGCGACATAGCTTTGAAGTGTATTAAGTAAATACTTTAAACCTTTTTTCAAGTTACAATAAATTAGACTTAACTACATCTGTTAACGCTCATTTTAAGAAGTTATCTACCTAACCTTAGTTAAGTTTTTGCTAAACCTCTCTGTTCCATATCCAAAGCTTACAGACGCCTAATGGAAACCCTGCAAATATAGCAGACAGCAAACTGAAATAAACGGATCCACCTTTCAGGTAAATTGCTCGATCAACCTCGCTACAAACTTTTTTGTTTTTCTTGCTTCTATCTGTCATTAAAATCGAGCCCTGAGAGTGGTAACGCTTGTGCCAAGAATTCTGAAGGACGGAAGGGTGATTATTTATCAAGTGATCGAAATTTAGGTTTTTGTTGATTTCAGAAACAACCCCAGAAGCATTAGTTCCATAAAACGGCCAAATTCCTTTCTGTTCCTCGCCAACCCACCCTGTCCCATCGCTGATATAGCGACTTTGACGTCGATGAAACACGATGACCTTAAAAAAAAAAAAACACTCCATTTAAAAAAGGTTCTTGTTATATTATTAAGGCCAATAATGCAAAAATCAGACTTTAAAGTTAAGCATATTTCTCCCTATGATATTAATAAATCCTTAAAGCTCTTCAAAGAAATTTTTAAACTGGTACCATTTCTTTCTCATAATCTAGTGCGTGGATTTTCAGAACTAATATGATTTTCATTGTAATATAAGCTGCCTTGATTATACCTTGGAAACTCTGTCAGTCAGAAGTTTCTGGTGCACGTCGCGACGCCTGTGTTGCCCCTCGTTTTGTGTGGGCCGTTGTTAGCGACGGTGCTTGGCGGGCAATTCATCACGGCAGGCGCTGTGCGACAGACCAGACGGCTGGTAATGGCTCGCGGTCATGAACGTACTGAGGCGAGGCGCGCACCTGCGAGCACGCATACCAACACTCCGCAACAACACAGCTCCACAGCCGGCCGAGCTTCACACGCCTTTGCAGTTCATTAGTTATACCTTGAACGATTTGTTCCAGCCCATTAACAGACACAAATAGGCTAGATTTTCAACGGCCTTTCAATCAAACCATTACTTCGATTCCATTCATATTTTTTCCGGTATTCGATATATCAAACGAATTTTTGAATTAGTAAAAATTTTAGCTAAAAGTTTTTGACTGATCTTTAATTCAGTTGATTACCTGATGTGATTTTAGTACCGTAGCCACTACGTTGATTTGATTATGAGTCTCTCTCTCAGTGACTGATCGCCTCAAGGGGATAAAATGATATTTCAAACAAAATTTCTTTATTTCTAAGGTACATTAGAAGTTAAACGGGAAGGTTTGATGGTTCCTTATTTATCCTCAATTTGAAACTGTTACTAATAAAAAGTGTATAGTCCTTCGCCGATAGGTAAAGGTAAATGCAGTGGGTGTTTACAGCTTTCAAGTCGTATCTCCGTAGAATTAGCGTAGGTAAAGCTCGGCATTCCTATTCCCTGACCGTAGGCACTAGAGTGGAGGTATCGTGGTCAGTGATACGGTCCGTCCATTTTTCTTTACATTCCCGTGGAGTTTCCCCCACGGTGTTGATTTGATGGCGGGTTGGGTGGACCTGGGGTGCCCTTCGGACGTGCAGCTTTGAGGAAGAGGCCTCGGCTTCTTCGGGGATTGAACCCCGGTCATCCGGGCCGTGGTCATACGCTGTATCGCCTGCGCTATACAGCCACCCCCTTAGACAATACTTCACCATAATTTAACAAACGATATTGACAGATTGTGGCACTGCATTGAACTCTTGAACTTGACCATAACTGCTAAGTTGGAATTAAACTACGGTTCACTGTTAAGGTTAACGAATATACATATATATCTATACTCAGCAATTAACAAATATTGTGGGTGGCAGAGGGTGCTAAGCACCAATCCTAATTCAGTGCATTCCGATCCCGAACAAAACGAGGAAAGAAATAGTACATAAAAACATCAGTACGGCATCTTATTTCTCTAATCTTATCCCTTCTGTCATTGCGACCTAAATAGGTTGGCGGAAAAAGTATTTCATTAATCAAGGGATTTCGCATATTCTCCAATAAATTAAACTAAAACGTCATCGTCTGTCTGCCAAACAATTCCAGCCCAATTTATGTATTAATTCTGTTACACTTTAGTAAGTACTGTAACTAGCAGCCACGAATCGAGTGGTAATCTAATGGTAATCCATTTAGCGCTGTATGATGAGGATAATCCGCTTGGCACATAATTTCACACCAGTCTCTTGTTCACCAGATGAGGTTCTTTTCCGCATTGGCTCTGTGAGACCAAGAGATACCGGCACCTGCGGAAAATCGTCAGGTATGTAACTACGAGAGAGAAATGACATGTGCCCTACCCGGATTTGTCAGATCCGAAGCATTTACAAACTACTGGATGAACGTTGTGTTGCCATCTGTCTATGAAACGTATAACTATGTTCAGTTCGTGATAAGTGTAGTTTAGTTCGTGAAATGTGGTTTATGAGATAGAGATAGGGGAACGTCCCAGTATTTCCCTAGAATTAATTGTTTCTCAAAGTGGGGTACGCGAACATCTAAGGGTTCGCCAGTTAATCGTACAGGATTCGCGTCAAGATTTACGTAATGGCGGACGGGTTAGCTCATGCATATAACATGCATAAAATGGTGAATATTGTTCATTGTTGCTAATAGAGGAGTCAAAAAAATGGTCACAGTTTTTTCTGAAGGTGGTTCGAAGCGCCGGGGTAATTTTAATAGGGGTAGGTGCAGCTTAAAAGTTTGGGAAACACTGGTCTAGATGATCGCGGTTAGCCGCCTAAAAATCCAGTTGAACATCCATGATACAGCGTGGTAGCGTCTTAACGCACTTAGTAACACTGTTCGGATCCGATTAGGTTTTAATCTTTAGTCTTCTGGTGTTATTTCTAATGATTTTCTCGGGTGGTTGTAATCATTCTTAGAATATTGACTAAATCCTCCATATCTGTAGTGAACCAAATAAATTCGCACTATTGTAACAATTGTCACGGAAATCCAATGGCTCCAAAGTATATTTTATGAAATAATAGCTTTAACGTAAAAAAAAAAAAAAAAAAAAAAAAAAAACTAAATTCTTAAAGACAGATTGTAATGATTACTCAGACGGATGCTAGAAAGTTATGAAACTGGTCAATTTCATACTGATTTTCGCAGAAGTGTTACCTACATGTTCCCAACTAAAGACCACTGTCAGAATATCGTTTAATATTTTTGGCATTGTTAATACTACGGCAGAACTGAAGTAGTTTTATAACTAAACTAATGCAACAAGACAGAACTGTTAATATATAAACTGTGAAAACCAATCCTTGCAAATATGATAAGTTTTCGTAGTTTCTTACAATATACAGGGTGTCCCAGAATTATCTTTATAACTTTAACATTGAATAAATTATGTTTGGAACGAGATATCACAATGCAGTTTTTTGCATGTTACAGAGTATCTCTCAAAGTTTTTTTCTGTTTCATTTCAGGTGCAGTTTGGTCACAAGTAGGTAGTTACATCACATTTATTGAAAATGTACACCCCACAGGAAAAAGCTCAGTGTGTTTTCTGGTTTAAAGAGACAAGGGTTACCTAACAGGCACGACATTCAAATTTGGGGTTCTGAACCTCCGCATGCATTTAGAGAGAGAGAGAGAGAGAGAGAGCGCGACAGCCCAATTGGTAATGTGTTGTGCGGTGTTATGCACAACCTAATCATTGGCCCCTTCTTCTTTGCTGAGAAGACAATCAAAGGCCCAGTTTACTTGGATAAGTTAAAAAAATTTGTTGTTCCCCAACTGGAAGTCCTTCAACCAACAGTCATCTTCCAACAGTATAGTGCACCTCCACATTGGGCTCATGATGTCCGTGATTTTCTAGATAAACAATTTCCTGGTCGGGGTCCAATTGACTGGCCGCCTCGTTCACCTGACATAACCCCCTTGGATTTCTTTCTTTGGGGATATGTAGAAGTCATCGTGTATCAAACCCCGGTTAGAAATTTGGCAGATCTCAGGCAGAGGATTTCTGCAGCTATTACGACAATTGATCAAGGGATGCTCCAAAGAAGTGTTCTAGAGACAGAAACAAAACTTTGAGAGATACTCTTCAAATTACAAAAAACTGCATTGTGATATTTCGTTCCAAACATAATTTATTCAATGTCAAAGTTGTAAAGATAATTCTGGGACACCCTGTACTTTAACCGTCAGGTGCCAATGATTTCATTCGTGTTTGTCAAGAATTTTGAAAGTGTCTGTTATTTTTCACGCAATCTTAAATATTTCCAAGGTAAAAAGTAACATACGTTACTCCCCACCAAATAAGTAAACCACTAGTGAAAGTCTCGTCGAAATCGGTTCACACATCAAAAATGTTGTATATGAATCATAGTTTACAAACTGTTAATATCTGAAAAAGCTGAAAACTGCGTCGTAAAACATTCTATAAGAACAATCTAGTGCATACTGGAAGATTCCAAACGTTTTTAAGAATTTAGTCAAAATAGAAAACTTCCCCAGATCAACCGGTTTCAACCACCATATCTCCCACTCCCCCATAACTGCCGACAAGTAAAAAACGAAAGAGCACGATGAGAGATTTGAGATTAATACCATACACGAACGCCATTGTTGGGTGCTGCGTAGTTTTGGATGCAAAGTGAAATATAAGGACACATGTGTCTGTTAGGTCGACCACTTACAACCACCAAAACTGCCACACCCCCATAGCTACCAACATGCAAGCACCGTATTTCACGATCGGAGACTTGAGGCTACCACCACACATAAACACATATTAACCCCCTTTTTTGTGTTCTAAATAATATCTATAACACCGAGAGAACCATTCTGATTCACAAAGTGAAGTGAATACACCTGTAAGCTTAGACTTGGCTCAGAACAGAATCTCATAACTTTTCTTCACTACACGAAAACGTGATTTGGCTTATTATTAAAATAATTGTTTTTCTGTGAAAGTGATCGTACAGCAACGGATTCGCTTATTAATCAGTTGGTTTTCGTGCGGTTTTCTCTTGCGAGTTAAGGTTCAGAATTTTAAAAATCATATATTTCAATTGAGTGGTGAAGCGATTCGTTCACAGTTAGCTGCTGCTCCGCGCACTGTTTCCATGGTAACAAGGATTGCTTGACATGTTTTGTGTGATCTGTTTTTCTTCAATTTTCTCCATTCTCTAAGAAAACATTATATCTTTTTCATAAAATGGAAATTCCAGGAACATTCTAGCAGAAGAGCCTGTAACAATGTTTCCAGTAAGGTATTTTTTTGTCACAAGCCTGTATCTTCCTTCATACTTAACCGAAATCAATGAATGAGGTGTCATTTTAAATCTTATGATCTTCACTTTGGTCACATCATATTTTAAGAAATGAAGTTTTCGGAATTCAACCCTTAAAGGGCAAAAATTTCAATATTTCTAAAATGCTGTTTTCTGTGTTACGAGTCATTTATCTCCCTGGATACCTATCCTAAATCGTTTTATGAAACATCATTTTAAAAATTAAGATCTCCGCTTTAGTGACGTCATAAATTAAGACAGAAATTTTTCGGAATTTGACCCTTAAAGGGCAAAAGTATTAATACTTTTGCAATTCGTTTTTGTGTCACGAGCGATTTATCTCTCTTAATATCTAACCGATTTAGATAAATTAGGTATCAAATTAAAGACTAAGGTCTCCGCCGTGGTAACATTATATTTTAGTAAAGGAATTTTTCGTAATTCGACCCTTTAAGGACAGAAATGTCAATTTTTCTAAAATGCGTTTTTTGTATCTCGAGTCATTTATCTCCCTGGATATCAAACCAAAATCGACAAATGAAGTAGGATTATAAGGAGTAATGTCTCAGCTTTGTGACATCATATTTTAGGAAAGAATGTTTTTGGAATTCAACCCTTAAAGGGAAAAAGTATAAATTTTTCTATAACGCATTTTTGTGTCACGAGCGATTTCTCTCTCTTAATGTTTAACCGAGATAGATAAATGAGGTATCATATTAAAGAATGATGTCTCCGCCGTGGTAACATATATTTCGAGAAAGGAATTTTTCGTAATTCGACCATTAAAGAGCAAAAATGTCAATTTTCCTAAAATGCGTTTTTTGTGTCTCGAGCCACATATCTCCATGGATATCTATCAAAAATCGATAAATCAACTAAGATTACGGGGAATAATGTCTCAGCTTTGATGACATCATATTTTAAGAAAGAAGTTTTTGAAATTCAACCCTTAAAGGGAAAAAGTATAAATGGTTCTACAACGCATTTTTGTGTCACGAGCTATTTATCTCCCTTGGTATCTAACCGATATAGATAAATGAGGTATCATATTAAAGACTAAGGTCTCCGTCGTGGTAACATTATATTTTAAGAAAGTCTTTTTTAGTAATTCGAACCTCAAAGGGCAAAAGTATAAATTTTTTTGCAATGTGTTTTTGTGTCACGAGTGATTTATCTCCTTTAATATCTAACTGATATAGATAAATGAGGTATCATATTAAAGACTAAGTTCTCCGCCGTGGTATCATTACATTTTAAGAAAGGAATCTTTTGTAATTCGATCCTTAAAGGGCAAAAATGTTAATTTTTCTAAAATTCGTTTTTTGTGTTTCGAACCATTTATCTTCCTGGATTTTTAACCAAAACCGATTAATGAAGTAGGAGTATGAAGAATAATGACTCAGCTTTGGTTACATCATATTAAACCTCACTATTCATCGCATTTTATTCGAGAAATTTTCGCACGGGTCGTCTAGTCATTTATATCAGATAAATATTTGGTAGGGTTTCCAAATCAATATACATACAATTTATAAACTCAGTTTTATTTTAGTAGTTAAAATAAATTGTCTTGTTACTGTAAAATGGGTTATATTTAACCAGGTCGGTAATATATTCGAACCACTCGTGTTTACTAAAATATATTATAAGTATTTTTGTATGGCTTTGAGAATTTTATATCAACCCGCAGGGAAAATAAATAAAAACAGAAAAATGAAGTTTCAATACAAAGTGAAAGTATGTAATAGAAAATACAAATGATGATATCAGACAAGACTAGATAATATCTTCTGCAAATGAGAAAAAAATCATTAGTGTACTGTCATGAACAAACCACCTGGAAAGAACGAATAAAAATGGATGGTAAATAAACAGAATCTTACTGAATCTTAAAGAAAAAAGAAAAGTTGTAGCATCAAGAATATGGATTTAAGTATGAAGCTGTATCAGGTAGCTCCTACTCTATAAGAAGTACTTATAACAAGAAATGTCAGTTTATACATAAAATTATCTGATCCTTATATCGGTAACAGACAGTTAACATTATCAACACTATAATTTTATTGTTGTATTAGCTAATATTTTCTATTTTTTAACATAAACATGCAGATATGGCTCGTCATGTACAGATGGAAAATATGTATATTTAAAGCAATGGGAATACAGACAATTACACTAACATTCAAAATTTATTAGAAACGAGATTTTTTTAACCGTTGAACTAAACTAAAACACTAACCTCTGAATCTACGTTTCATGTCTGTTAAACTACTGTTACTTTAAGGATCTGGTATGTTTGAAACACGAATTAGTACAGTTACATTTGCAGGGGAATAAAGACAATAACAAGTTAGCAAAGCCACTTCACTTCAAAAAATAATTTTAACATATTTATGTAAGTTACGTATTTCGGTAAGGATTATTTAAAACTGAAATTTGGTTTCTTTTGGAGATTATACGTTTTTTAACAAGCAGGAAATCCCACAACTATAAGACTAGGGGACCTAAATATTTTAATTTGTAATAAAAACAGTTGACTTCTTCATATAAACGCATATTACCACAGCTCAAATATCTGATTTTTCCATTGATCTCAAGTACTTTAAAGTTTTATTCGTTGAAATTGATAAGAACTGCTACTTATATTTCTGTAGCTGTATAAAAAGTTTTTCTACGTTGAAAATGAAGCCGGTGGAATGACTGAAGGGTTCTCAATTTTGTTTTACCTGTTTGCTGGCAGTGCTTAATCAATACGATAATTTGACATTGGATTACCGAAACTAATATTTGGCCCCTTGAAACAAGCTAAGTCCGAAATTACTTCCGATTAAAATAATAGTGCCATCTGTAAAATAGTACTGCAATAAAATTACTAAGGTATCGGCGTTTATTATACAGCAAAGAACTTATTAGTTTCTAGTATTTCCGAATATAGCATAATTTCAATTAAATTTACACTTTCTTGAGAGTAATTATTGCGGTCTGTTTCCTGAAATACTATTCGAACAATCAAAAACGTATTATACTGACCACTTAATCGTATGAGTAACGATTTTATGGAATAAAAAAATGAATTTTACTTTTGTTTGCAGTATTTTATTAGAAAGCAGTCTGGTAGTATCTTGCTTTAAAAAGTTGGCGTCTGGCTCGGGTTCAAATTCCGGCAGAGGCAGGAAATTTTAGAGTTGCGTTTCAACATATGAGCTGTGACAGAACGTTTCGTGGTTCAGATTCCACTTTAAACTGTGGGTCCCAAAGGAAAGGAACTTCGTATAGATTGCTCTCCATAATATGTTATGGAAATACCTCCACATTACTTTAGAATTATAGAGTTCATACTCATTATAAACTTGATTGTTACAAATTGTAATTATACTAATTATAATCATACTTCAATCTACCTATGAAAATTATTCACGTAATTGCTAATTAAATCCACGATTTTATTATTTTAATTGAACTTTAAACTATGCAGTTTCATAGTCATTCGTTACAGCTTTGCTATTGTACATTAAAAACATTTTTCATTTTACTGCTCTAGTATTCAGTTTCAAATAAGAACTGCTTAAAGCAGAGGTTAAACCTGCAATAATATGTTAATGACCAATAACAGACAACAATATGCGCGAGTAAATTGCCTCTAAAAATTAGAGTCGTGTCATTAAATTCGTGCCGTCGTCATAAAATACAAAAATAGGTTTTGGGAGAAGCAGAGGTGCTGATTCAGTATAGCGATAACAATGTAACCTTTTTTCAAAGTAACTAAGTGTATTCTGTTAGCATACTAACACAGTTCTTTATGTGTTTTCTCATGTTAACATTTCAATCATGAATGAAGCAGACGCAACCAGTATTACTTCTTAACTATTGAAAAGACACTTACGAATATATATTGCTACATTAAGCTACGTACTAACGTTTAACCACTGCAATTTGTGGTTGCTGCATTGATTAAATATTATCTCTACTGCAATAGACAATGTGATAACAAGTTTTGGATTCAGAAATTCCAAAAGGTGGCTAATCTACATCTACATCTACATCTATATCTATGATCAGGCGCATTTTCTGTTCTGGGCACTAAATCCATTTACAACACAATGGTTGTGCAGTTCTATTTAAAGATATCATGCAGCATGCTCTTGAACTGTTAATTAATTATTATATATCTGTACAGTAAGAGATAACAAGTATTCAATTTTTTCTTCTAGATTTTGAATACTGATGTACATAGCTTTAGCTCATGGAGTAAATGTTAAATTATTGAAAAAAGAGGGAATTAAATGCTGGAGAGAAATGAAACTTCCTTCAGATTTAACATTTAAAGATTTTTCAGGAAGTATCAGAACCACAACAATTTAACCGTAAAAATGAAGGGAAAGTAGTTTTACCTTCCGTCCACTTAGCTCCATAAAACTGACCTATTATTTTTAACCTTTGAAGACAAATGATCAAGTACACGCGCCAACCAACAAAAGAAAATTCAAGAGAATATGAAGTTTGATTTTTAAATTATTATTCCTCCTTAGTAGCTTTTAAAAGTTATTATTATTTTATCGTCATTACTTTAAGTGCTCTCAAAAATGCTCATCAATCGATGTAAAATTTAAATTCTTGTATTTCCTATAGAGATTATTTACTTAGTTACTGCAAACATGGTACCACAGTATAGGAAAAAATGCAGAATTACGTGTACTATTCAACAATTGTGTTTACGACTTATCACAAATAAAGAAACTCATTGCGTTTGGTATAGTTCGTTGTCGTGTCTAATGAAAACGTATGCTTTAATATTACGGATTAACAAAATCTATGAATTAGGTTTCAATAAGTTATTGAAATTTTGACCATTAAGAAAAGACTGAAGATTTCTACTGATATTCAGTGCTACAAGTACACAAGTTTAGTGTTAAATTTAGTTTTGTTTTCACATTATGTGTTTAAAAGTAATAAGAAAACAGAGCAGGATAAACTGTTTCCATGTTTATATAAAAGGGATTCAGAAGTTTGTTGCTACATATATCTGTATAAAATCGTGGTCCTATTCCTTTAAATATATTTGATGAACTTTCTAACGGAACAGCTCTATTCTACGTTTTTCTTATTGCTGGAAATACTAATAATTCAATTTCCTAACGTTTGGCTGATATTTGAAATGAAATTAGACACTTTGAAACGTTTTACAGACGAACATTTTATCATTAAGCGTGGTGGATGAGTCGTAACGCTTTGGCTTCGCATAAGGGAGTACGCTGGTTCGAATCCCCGTCCAACATGCTGATTTGGGTTTTCCATGGTTACACCAATTCACTCCAGGCAAATTCCGGGATGCTTCCTTCAAAAGGTCATGGCCGAATTCCTTCCCGTTCATTTCCCTCCTTCCTTTCTGGCCTCTAATGACCTCGACGCCGGCGACTTATAAATCCATAACCAAAAACAGAAAAAAACACTAATACCTAGATTACTTACAACGTGTTGGCTTGTTGGACACCTCCGGAATGCACAATATACAGTGACTGATTTGAATTAAACATTTAGTTTTGATCATAAGTAATAGAAATAATCAATATGTCTGAATGAAGGTACTGTTTCAATTTGCGTGGTTTTATACTGTACTGGTATATCAAAAGCAATTTATCTGAAACAAAATATTGAACGATTCGGCTAATGTCTTGGCTGATTTGAAGAAATCAGTGAAAAAGAAGAAGTTTTCTAGTCTGTGATTGAGAATGAGAACGTATCACGCTGCTGGAAAACTACTAAGATATCCAAGTGATTTCCTTCCGTATCTAAATTTCCGTGATTTACATTCAAATGTGACTAATTATACACGAAATGAACGAAAAATGAGCTAGCGGCATAAAGTATCTGGAAAGCCGCAATGCCGAATATACCCCGTGAAAGTGGGCAGTAAATCGAGATTTCTCAGCCCGATAGTGGCACCTCCCGCATGCAACGACAGGGCTTTAATAGGCGCGTGCCCACCAGCCCGCGAGACATTTGACCTTTGGCCACAAATCAGCAAGGTTGCCTGGTCTGCCGCCCCACGCGAACCTCTGGTACCTCGCAGCTTTATCGCCGTGGGCAGATCTGCGACAATTCGACCTGAGTGCGGCACAACATTCGACCTCTGGGTGACCACTGTAGAGTCCACTGCGGGTATCGACTATTCTAGATGTGGATAAATGGGACGCAAATGCGCATACGCATCTACCTTACACCCATTTGAATAATCTTATAGCTACGATGAGTTAAGAATGATTTCTGTTAGAATAGAAACATGTTTCATATTCTACACGAAATCAACTGATATCTATTGTTTCTAGTGAAAAGAAGATATTATCACCTTAAACTGAGCGTAAAGCTTAAATTTCAGTTTTTATCCTGATGTTATTTGAAATTTGCTTTCATCTACATCTACATCTAAATATATACTCTGCAATTCACAAAATTGTGGGTGGCAGAGGGTGCTCAGCGTCATAGCTAATCTCTTTGCTGTGCATTCCAATCCCTAATGGTACGAGGGAGAGAAGAATTCATATAAGAATCAGTCCGGCACCTTATTTCTCTAATTTTATCTTTCCTGTCCTTCCGACTCAAATAGGTTGGTGGAAGAAGTATTTCACTACACTCAAAAGTGAAAGTGGGAGTACGCATGTTTTCCAATAAGTTTAAACGAAACGTGCGTCGTCTATCTACCAGAGACTCCCAACCTAATCTACTAATCAGTTCTATGACGATTTCATAAGGACTGTAGCAAGCGGTCACGAATCAAGCGGCTCTTCTCTGTACTTTCTCTATACTTCCGATCAATCCCTTACAAAACGGCACAACAATAATCCAAATGGCACAACAATAATCCATATGTGGACGCACAAGAGATTTATCTCCTGTGTTTGTTCATTACAATTTTTCATGATTCGACCTATGAATCGCAGCCTAGAATTTGCTCTACCTACTAACGAATTAATGTGTATGTCCCATTTCATGTTCCTTTGTACTGTTACTCCCAAATATTTCATAGAATCGACCATATCAATAAATGAACTGTTTACCTCGTATTTCTGAACAATCGGATTCTTTTGTTAGTTATGCTCATTGTCTTGCACTTTTTACAATTTAGAGTAAGTTGCCACTCAGCGCACCAAGCCAAAATAACATCCAGATCGCGCTGAATTTCTAAGCAATCGGCCAAATTTCTTACTTACCTATAAATAACCGCATCATCAGCAAACAATCTAAAAAGGCTTCTCACTTTGTCTCCGAGATCGTTTATAAAAATTAAGAAAAGAAGTGGTCCTATTACACTTCCTTGAGGTACCCCCGATGTAACATCTAGATTAGAAGAACTCTCTCCTTCAATGACAACATACTGCGACCGACCAGTTAGAAAATCCTTTATCCATTCACAAAGCTGATCCGATATACCTAAATGTCACTTGTTGAATACTGAAGAAACAAATATGCAGAGATACGCTATGTACCATAAGGTAATTGAGCACTTGGAAGGAGAGGCAATTCAGTACGTAAGTTATCTTTTGTGGCCACTACATGCTACAGAATAGCGTAGAACAACTTTTAAAGGAGCTGGTTAGAGTTTACAAAGAGATTTGACATCGATAAGAATTTTTTGTGGGCTGCCATTTGTTACCTTTCTATTCGTCTGATTATATTGAAGGTTAAAAGACCAAATCAACGGTCGCATTCGTCCTGCGTAAGTGGAAGATTGAAGTGGATTGTGTCAACGCTGCACATTCTGGGCAACCTTCAATTTTGTACTACAGACATCGCAGAAGTCTAAACATAAAATTGTAAAAAATAGGGCACAGCCCATGGCTGCCATCAGACAGGAGTTTTATACAGCAACGGGAGTATCAGTTTCCATTGCAACATTTCGTACATAGATCCACCGTCTTGGATCTTTCAGAAGAGCAGCTACACATAAACGCCACATCCCGACAAGCATTAAAACTCAGCGACTCCGGCGGAGTTTAGGTCGTTGTATCTGGACACTCGAGCATTGAAAACGGGTTATGTGTGGAGTGATGAGTCGAGGTTTACATTATTCTTACCCTCTGGATGTGTATGAATATGGCGTTTATCCGGCTTCTGTCGGATGTATACTAAGAAATTCGGTGGTGGTGGAGGCCTTCGGAGTAGGACCACTGGTTTTTTTTCAGTGGAGGCCTATAATAACTTTCTGAATAATGAAATACTCCCAACATTGTGGCGTTTTTACGGAATTGATCCGTGTTACTTCCAGGATAACAATGCCATGTGCCAACATAATTGAACATCTTTGTGACTAACTGGATCCCCGATTGAGAGCTCGTCAGGAGCGGCTAAAATCGATGGCTCAAATCATGAAATGGCTGCAAGAAGAACGGCGAAGAATACCAGTGATTGCCCTGGAAACATTCATAGAGAGCTTGCCAGACAGTTTGGCTGTAGCCGCAAGAGGTGCGCGAGCAAAAATTATGGACTTGTGCCCGATTAATTTTTGGTAGATAGTGTAAAACACACACACACACAAAACAAAGCCAACTAAATTTTCATTGCAGTCATTTTTAACATTTGCACATTTCACTAATGAAATATGACTAATTTTTTGTCTCAGCACTGTCATGTTGAAATAAAGAAGTGGTAAACGTTTTAGTTTTCTTCATAAATCGTTTATCAGTTTTAAATATTCTTTTTAAGTTACACCTCAGAATAACGTAAAACGTTATCCACAAATTTTTCCAGCGAAGGAAATCCTCGGCATTCGTCTATAGGCTTTGAAGAGATATAAGTTGCTTTCCTCAAAGCAGTAATTAACTGTCTGCTAAGTTATTGTTAAAGGGTGAGCATGCTAGTTCGACAACAGTTGCAAGTAACTTAATCTATTCAAATAAGCTGCAACGCCAATTCCTATTTTAAATACGAAAATGAACAGTTATTAAAACATTCGATTGGCAATAGTTCTAAATTTAAGCAGCCACCACACACTTTTGGCTGTAGAAAAAGACTACTATCACTGAAATTATGTGGATGACTCATTAATTTTTTATCTCGGTACCGTTGATAATTTTTGCACAGTCTACCAACTAAAACTGAGATAACCTTCACCACTGTGGTCTGGTTCAGTTCAAGTGATATTTCCTTCCATCTGAGAAATATTACTACTCACTGCGAATCAACTCTTGTGGATTACGTTCTGTTTAAACGATCTTAGCTTATCTGATCTGTTGCACAAAGGTCATGATAATGAATTTTTTTTAAATAAATATCGTAGACCAACTACAGGTTTTCTCATGACTAAAGCTACTCAGAGCAGAAGTATCGATGACTCTACACCCCGACAGCAATTTAGGACACTGCCAGACTAGGTGTAATCGCTAATCTTCGGCATGTTTGGATAACTTTTGGTTAAAGGTGAGTGACAAGGCACTGTTTCGAATATAATCTTGTACACTATCCATCGTCTTGTGATCATTTTAAGACCATCAAATTGGTTTCTCCTCTCCAACTGACATGGCAGACCATTCTACTTATCTGTTGGAAAAATACACAAGTTCCAGTACCAGGGATACTGAATAGTGATGAATCATTAATAATGCGCCAAGGACAGAACATTCTACGGCAGAGTTTGTAGCTATAATTATATTTCAACACTCAGTTGTGACTCCAAATTTCCTTAATATAAGGTATATCTAGAAAACATGTGCTTTGATTTTTCAACACGCTCCTTACAGTTGGTCTGTTTGTATTTGGGATCTGTGATAAATTCTGACATGCCGCATCAACACCATATCTAATCCAATAAAAAATCCTGAAATTCCTGAATAAATATTCTTAAGTCTAACTTACAAACCTTTTTATAACTATATTTATGCTGAGAGATATTTCCATGGTTTGTGAAACGAGTGATATCAATTTACGTTATTTAAACCAGAGGAATAGAAGTTTCCGTCTAGAAGCTATAGTAACAAAATATTAATGAGGAGAATGTTAAAGACATCGGAGACGATGTAAACTTCCGCCTCGCATTGCATCGCATATACGAATATCTCGTGACTCGCTTTCAATGCGGACTCAAGAAATACTATTTTACTTTGGATAACCTGATCTTACTGAAGGTAGGATACGTTTGCCTGTAGCCAACAACTCTTGGATGTGTTCTTTGAAGTTGAGACAAATCATATTCTATAGCGTCATGGAATTTTGAAACAAGTACAAGGCCAATTACCCCACTTTCTCATTTCCTATTACCACGAACCAACTCATTCACCAACTTAAGGGTATTCTAATACAAGAAGATGGTGTTCCTCAGAGATCTGCAATAACAACATTTCCTATACAATTAGGACTCGTATCCTATAGTCCTTATTCGCAATCAACTTTAATTTTTCTTCGTCGTGTATCGAATAAATTATTGATAGGCAATTGCAGTTCTCGCTCATTAGGCTTGAAAGTTGATGAATAATCGCAGGTTGTAGATAACCCGCGAAAAAACTAGACATGCACTTCTTACTCGTAGCAAAAGGCTTTTGCCAGAACCGGACCCAACCACCTACAATTCCGACTTAAATTTTGATTATACCATCCACAGTCTGAACCTCATCTTTGATCAGACACTTAGCTGGCTGCCCCTTCAGAAGCTCTAAAGGTGGAGATTTATGGCTCCTTAATATTTAAAAACCACTTGGCATCTTGCTGCGTTTCCTGATGGTGTACCATTTCCATGTTATTGCGTTAATTCCCAAGGGTTAAGCATGAGACACAGTCTTTAATCTATCACATAAACAGTTCTACATCAACTTTAATGGAGCCACTATACTGCTTAGTAATATTAAAAAGGCCGTATTAGACGAAAGTGGCAGACGAGCCTCTGCATGTCGTGACATGGAATCAAAGTGCGTCTGAATATGCTGCTGCGAAACACATTGTACGCGGTTTATAGGTGCGTCCACAAAGCACCGACAGTGGTTGCAGGAGGACCGGAACGAACAATTTGTCGACTGGCCATATCCCAGACACGCTCTCTGGACGATCTGTCAAGCGACTGTGCACGCCAGCGAAGTAGTGGTACCCTTCGTCTTTTGAAGAAGGTTCGAACATTCCTCGCTACATGTGGATGCACTTGTTCCTGTTGAATATTGCATGTGAAGCTGTGTGCAACAAGGGTAGAGCCTCGGTTGCTGTTGAGATTGTCCAAATACGTAGGAGGCCAGCCAATGGGGCCCCAAACCATCACACTTCGCATTCGTCGGCTATACCGCTCAACATTGCAGTCTGCCCGAATGTGTTTACCACAGTAGTGTCTAACACGTACGAGGTCATTACTATAGCACAAGTTAAGGTGAGAGTATTCAGAAAATACTACATTTGGCCGTCCTGCACGCCAGAGACGGTATTCACGAGGCCATTACAGTCTCAACAGTAGGTGGTTCCTATCAAAAGAAGATGACGCAGTGGCATTTATTCTAATAGTCCAGCAATCTGTAGACGGCGTCGAACCATCGATACAGACATGTCCACACCTGTTGCAGAGCTCCATTGTCGAACAAACAATATGGACGAAGCTGTTCTGTCGGTTTCGGCCAAACGGACAAGACGGTGGACATCCCGTCCTGTGGTCACACAATGTGGCCTAAACCCACGTGCTGATATTGCGTCCTATGACATAGACGAAGTATACCACCACTTTGTTTGATGGCTCTGCGTGGAGTTAGCATGGCGTAACATTGAACTGTGCTGTCACACAAAAGACGGCGCTGCTAGACCTACGTGTCAACAATATCTCTGCAATGTTAATCACTAATTGTGGGTCTAGTGCTCTTCACATTCCCAGATTTTTGAGTGATTCTGGCCTTTCTTTCTTGGTGTTGCAATGTTCACAAACACTGTGTATATAAATTAAATTTTTCATACTAGAGTTATTAATTATATGTGACAAGTTATTCAGAAATAGCGTTCCTACTATAACCACAAAAGAATCAGATGATATCGCAATTATCAATAATGATGCAGATGGAGACCGTCATATCGTAAATGAAAAAGCTGAGATAAAATATGAATCAGTGTTAACGGACTTAATTGTTCGTCTTATAGCCACAATTTTTAATGTAATAATAAGAAGCAAGTTCTAAAACAGTGTGCGCAAGCTAAAAAAATTACATTTTTGCACTGAAGCTGGTAGTCTCAAATTCGTCGAGGGTTTCACTTTAAAAAAAACCTAAGAAACTTTCGATAAAACGTTCTGTTATCACTAGAATTCAAAACTCCAGCTATTTTAGTCAAATTAATCACTCGATCGTTACATCCTGCCTCTTGCTCCCAAATTCTGGAGTGGAGAAAATTTAATTGTTTGGAAACTAATAGGCATGGAAAATAACATAAATCTTGATATTTACATTGGTTTTGTTTTAGTCTGAAACCATTTATTGTACATTTGCACCAACTGAATCTTCTAATACTTAATAAATCCAGTCATAGTTTTTGTAGTACGACACACCTTCGCTGACTGGTGATCAAATTACTAATGATTCATATACCAGTTTATGTGTTCATTCTGACTCACTGCTGAGGCATCGTTCAGGCTTAAATATATAGCCCTTTCTCTTTCTAGAGAGAATATCGCGAGTGAAGAGGTTTTCGGCTATCGGCTCCTCGCTCTTCAGTCGTCCAGCCATCCACTTGACCCTACCGTCAGGCCATTGTGGAGGGTGCACCGCCTAGTCAGCTCTGCTGATGTGCCCGTAGATTATCTGTTAGACTGTCGAGGGCTGTCTTGGGTTGATGTCAGTGCAGTGCTCTCCGGGCTGTCTCGCGATGAGCTGCTACCGGTCTGCAGGGGCGAGGAGGAGGAGTTCGGAGGGATCGAGGCGATCGGGACCACCGAGGTGAGAGAGCAGGTTCAGCCATTTGCATGGAACACAGACTGCTGCAGGTATTCACTACCGAGCGCTCCCAGTGGACAAAACGTCACATGGAAGTTTCTCTTTATCCTTCTCTTGTTCCTAATACAATGGTCGAGAAAATACCAGCGTCGTTGGATTCAGGTAAAACATCTATTGAGTTGATGCATATACATATATATATTTGTAAGAGTTTACCGATGTACTCATGAACTAAAAACTCCGTTGCCTGGTCAAGGAAACCACATTTTTCAGTTCTACTGCTAACTGTTGCCTATCATTTTTTTATTAATACGTTTAAATAGACTACATCAAACTACTGTGGTTGGTTTTTTTACGTGAAGAATCTCGCAGATCAAAGCTTTGAGACACCACTTTTCGCTCGCATAACTTTCCCCATTGCACATCATAAACTCAACCTGTATTATCTCCACTCTTAAGCTTAGAAATAACTTGAAACCTCAGTTAGCAACTTGCATTAATAAAAAACGATATGGATTTATTAATTAAACTAATGATATATTTTAAACACGGCATACTTTGGCCGGTGGGTAAGATAACATTGCCCCAGGTTAGTAAAAGTTGCAGGGTTTAGACAGGGCCGCCGTAAGCGGGCGTGAAATGCGTGCACCGCACGCGGGCGGCACATCGAGGGGGGCGGCAAAACGAGCGATCGACAATCACCGCGCCCCTGCTAGTTGCCACTCCATTGTCGCACTCGGAATGGCAACAATGGAGGCGGCAAATAATGTTCGAAGCGGCGGCAATCTCCAATCTCACAGTTTTTTGACCTGGTTCGGAAATTTCCTAAATCCTGTAGTTAGACAGGGGGCGGCATAATAGGTATTGCACGCGGGCGCTGAAACAGCTAGCGGCGGGCCTGGGTTTAGAATTTGGTGGGAGTAAAAATGGTAACTCAACGCGACTACAATGCTGTTTTGTACAACTGTGAGAGGGTTGTCAGTATGTCATTATCGGCGAAACTTATCCTCCGGGGATAAAGTGTATCATGTTTACGGTATTTTAGAACCTAGTAGCTTTTATTCTTTCACACGTATATACATAAGAAGAAAACAATAGATCATGAATATCACGAGGTTCCATCACACAGCTTATTATTGTTCCATAATGGAAAAGAGGTCGAATACATAAAAAAAAACTATTTTATTGCCGGCAATATTAAAAACCGAAACGTTGCATCAGCGATGTTCAGCATGCGCTCCATTGCAATTTAATTTAAAAAAAAAAATAGAAAGCAGATAAGTGACTGGGTAATAGGAATAACAATACGAAAATACAGCAAAATTTCTTGAACTCACTCACAGTCATTATTTACATGTAACAGTTATAAATTTCATGGATGAAAAAAAATAGCCAGATTCCTGATATGCTTCACTTTTCGTAGATGTCATTAATAATTTAATCGTTTACTTTCTAAAAGGCTCATATGCATATTTTAGCAAAAGGAATGTTTTTGCAGATTTGAGTTTAAGAAGTGTAGGCTTATTTACAGTGAAGAAGGGACACATTCTCAACTGAACTCCGTATAGTGCTGTAGCGGTTTGAAATCGGTGTTTATTATTGAAAAGGCTCATGTCCTGGACATGTGCCCTTTCTTCGCTCTGAGCGGATTGTTACGTTTTTAGCCTATGTTTCTGAACAGCTGTTAACACTACAGATGTTTTATAGTTTATAATTGTTATTAAAACACGTACGGCGTTCCAAGAGGTTTAATTCTGCCTTAAAAGACAAAAAAGAAGTTTTAAAGTGAGCCAAATACTTACGGAATCGTAGTAGATTTCATGCAATATCTCCCTTTGCCTCACATACGGGTGTAGGAAATATTCTACTATCCGCAACTGTGGATTAACTGTTTTTGCATTTATGATTTTAAAACCAAAACAAGCAAAAATCTATACCTACCATGAAGGCTTTGCGAAAAAAGGAGAGAATGAGGTTTCCTCTTTCCTTAATCACTACAAAGCAAATATCATCCTCCAGACTGCAGAAGAAACCCACCTTTCTTCCGACGGATGTACAGAGCAGAATAATACAGGTTTACGATTTTATGTTAGGCCTTTCCCTGATACATAAAGTAACAATCAAGCAATATTTTCCAGTGAGAAGTCACAGTTTTTTCCATGTGACTGTACATAGGTGTTATCAAGAGATAATTAAAAAGAGTGGGCACAGTGTATACACCTGATCCATATTCATTATTATTAATGAATCATCTGCAAATGAAGATAAATTTGAAACAGTTTCTTTGGAAGATAATGACTTCATCCTAGAGTTTAAGTAGCGGTAGCCAAAGCACTTTAAAAATTATGTGCTCCCAAGTGAAGCTCGAAATAAATAAATAAATAAAAAAATGTTGGAAAGGAGAAACGGCATCGAGAGCTGTTTAAAATATCAGAACACTATTATTATGAATTGAATGAGGGAGCACTTTTACGTTATGACAAAATTGGAGGAATAATAATAAACTTTTAAGTTGTTGCGGACAACGCAAAAAAGCTTTTTCAGGCATGAATCCCATCAATGCAAAAAAAAAAAAAAAATGACATTAGGAAAGTGCTACAATATGTTCCTGGAAAAAATGTGCGATTCTATGATGTTATAATGTTGTACCGAGAGTGATTCTGATGCTGATTATTTACGTAAACTAAAACATATAAGCTGGTGGATTCTGTGCAAAAACTACAATAATGTCAATGATAAATTTCATATAATGTATTTTTTTTAACTTTTAGTTTAAATGTACTGTTCAAATAAACAAAATATCCATACATAACAAACAAAATGTGAAAAATGTAATTTTGTATTTTTTTCCCCCTTGGTTTATTTTTAAAACGTCATTTGTCCGGGTTACTTAAAAGTCTATTGAAAGCATATAATATACACAATAAATTACAAAAGTGTATTCTATGTTACTTCATCAGTTGCAGTAAAAATATTTTAAAAAATAAATAAATAAATTTTAAAACACTTATTGTGTTTTTGTTGATTCCTGTAAACTTAAAGAAAATGGGTATGTGTCCTTTAAAAAATAAGCGATTCAATTCTTGAGGAACTTCGGAAAAGTTAGTTTATTAAGTACTAAATCGGTAAGCCAAAAAGAAGAATAACCGAGAGAGAAGCTTTGTATCATCCAAACGACTTGGAGGGGCAACAAACTCCACTGTAATTCTGTTTAAAGGAGCAGTCACTAGGCTGTGTGTGACTCATGATATGCCATACATCTGTACCCATCTCAAACAATTCTTGAAAACTGTTAGAGCATTTTCTACTAAATCGGTTGTATCACCCTTTTGCGCGGAAACGGGCTTTAATGGGATAACAGTATATGTGATGTTGTAATGGAGGCCTGAAGTCACACCTGTAAAAAGTTTTACAATAGACGACGTTCTGCAGTTAAGGATAGAGTTGTTAATCTTTTTGAAAATATCGGTTTTTCGATATTTAGATATTTTTATAAGTATCAGTTTTCGATATAGGCCTATCAGAGAAAAAGTATCGATGTATCGAGCCTATTTTAGAAAAACAATGTCACAAAAGAAATCGTGGGGGTACAGTGTCGTGGCTGTTTATTGATAAAACGTTATGTGATACTATTCTGAACCAAGTTTTCACTTCCAAAAATAGAACGGTATTTCAGGGAGTTACGGTAAGATTTTTTTTTAATTGTTACTTGGCCACTCTGCATATCGTAATTTTTACTAAAATTGGATAAATCATGAGCATGATTTACTCTAAGACTTATAAAACCCGAAAGAGGTTCGAGGGAAATTTTAACATTTGTGAGATTGATGGAGCAACACAACGGAGGCATTTATTTAGATAAAGTTTTACTGTTATAGAGTGCTAAGTCAATTTTTTTTTCAAGAATTGTTTTATGTGGAATTTCATTTCTTTTTGTTAGTTGATAGCTTATTCTGAGTAGTCTTACTTTTTTGACATAATTTTTGCACCTTAGCAAATGTTTGTTACCTGCATTTCCTAATATTTCTGCTAACACTCTTTTCAATTTGTAATACTTGCCTCGACAATATGTACGCTCATTTAAAACAATGGACTTGCGTCCGACTTGTTCTGGGCGAGCGATGTCGTGCCTGCGTTGTTGCCATCATCTGAGTAGGCTATGTACCAATAACTTCCAGATTAAATATAGGAACAAAAAAAATATATTTTATTTTTTTACTTATCGTTTTACGCCTTGTCGAGGTCATTAGAGGCGGGATGGGATTGGGGACAAGATACGGGAAGGAATTCGGCCATGGCCTTATGAAGGAAGGATCCCGGCATCGGCCAGGAGTGATTTGGATACACCATGGAAGACCCAAATCTGGATGCCCAGGCGGGGATTCGAACCACCGTTTTTCCGAATGCGAGGCCAGAACGTTAACCGCTCACCCACCACGCTTCGTTGGAACAAAATAAGATTGAATATGTTACCTAAGCTACCTGAGCTTTGTGCATAACTTAAATTTAAGGCAAATAGCCTCATTCAGAGGAAAGTACGAGATTGAGGTACTAATTTGCAACAATACGTTTCACGCTTGGGATTACCATGGGATAAGTGCAGGCCATTCATTATGATTTGGGAGTGAAACCATGAATGTGTACCAAATTACCTGTTTCTATGGCAACTGGAAGTTGTGTGGAATTATAACGATGGAGTGTCTTGGTCGTTTTAAATAGTTTGAATTCAACTAAATTTAAAAGTAAGAAAATGAACGAAGAAAAATTTAACACATTAGTTTAGCTTACTTAGCTCTATTTATAATTAAAATTAGTGACATATACACAGATATTAAAGGTAAAAAGCGATTTCATTTTCGGGTTAAATAAGGTGCAAATACAAGAAAATTCATCAATTTAGACTCTTCTTGTGATTTGAGAAAACTTCGTCTGTGTTCCAAATTTCAGTTTTCTACGATTTAAAGTTTTGGTAGTAATCAATCAGTGAGTGAGTGAGAAAGTAATTGAAATTTACATACAAGTTACTACAAAACGAAGAACACGAGCGAAATAAAATTTTATGAGTTTGCTAAGTTTCTGATATCTATGTACAATAGAAATTTTGGACATGTCGCATCATTAGGAATGAAAATATTAAGATACTAAAATAGCCCTAATCAGACGAGAAAAGAATTGGCAGCGCGACCGTTGACTAGACTAGCCGAGAGCATTGTAGTGTACCCTCGTAGATCGTTCAAACATTAGCTGCACAGTTTTTGTAATTAAATATATTTTTTAGGCAAAACAAATGACAAATAATTTCTAGTTGAAAATATAACGCCAATGCAACTGTTTCATTTATTTATTTTGCGTCGTACGCGTTTCACCTCTCATCGAGGCATCATCAGCGACGAATTATTTACATTTGTTACTATGGTATGCAGCTGCGCATCTCCGTTTTCATATACAAAGCATGTTTTGCCTGTATCATATTTACAATATTGTTTGTTATCATCGTTCAGTCGTCTGATAACAAATAATATTGTAAATATGAATGAATAACTACGGAAAGCGACTAAGGGCATTAAGTATTGGTTTTATCAACCTTTCCGGTGGAAATGGTACATTTTCAGATTACAGGATATGTGGTGTTGTAATGGAAACTTGATGTCATACTTGTAAAAAGTTTTGCAATAGTTAACGTTCTGTAGTTTAAGCTAAAATAATTACTTCTGGAAGAAGTGCTTAGAAAAATAGAGTTTATGCAGTGTAGTAGACGCATTAGTATAACAATTTTATTTTCATTCTTTTATTTTAGGTTCTACAAATTACCGGCATAAATTAACAAAATCTTCGACTTTTGGCTGTATTAACATAAAAGTATCAATAAAAGCTTTCCGGGAATGTCGCTGAAATATAATCTTCGCGGGTTTCCGCCGGATTGTGTTGAAGAAAGATGAGCTTTGGTTGTCACAGCGGTAACACGACACCTGAAGATGGCTGCAGAGCGCACCACAGAAAGTTCTTCTTTCTTCAACACCATCGGCCGGAAAACCCGTGAAAATTATACTTTATAAAATTACCAATTTACTCAAAGTTCTTTATAAAAATTGTTTTCTTTGTTTAATTTTTATAATTTAATTTTCGTAAGGAAACCAAATTGATATACAACATTTATAAACAACACAAAAGCAGCTATCACACACTGAAAATCGACCAGACAATAAAGAATCAGTGAAAATGGTCATATGCCTTGAAACTGGCGTATCTGTTTTTTTTGTTTTTGTTTTTTAATACACTCTTCCTTATAACAACAGTTTATTTTTATAAAACAATACGAGAGCTAACAAAATATCGGGACCGTTATGAAGTATGAAATTAAAGAACGAAATTCTAAATGAAAACTGTCAAATGTCGCCGACAAAGGTAAACTATTCCAAAGATATATTTACTAAAGTTAAAATGAATTATATACATATATTGTTACAGTTATTAAATAATCAGTAATCCACCAATACTATATTCCTTTCAACAGAAACAAACTCTACAATTTATTTTATTCCTTTTCATTGTGTCCCAGTTTTTTTTTATTTATGCGATACATGAATAGTGCAAAATTTTTAGTGACTGAGTACTCACGTCTGTAATGATTCCTCATGAGCGTGAATGGACTTCAGGTAATACTAGCTAATGAGCATCCTCGTCCTCTTGTATCAGTGTAAGTTTTCCTCTTTAGCACATAAAAAGAACCTGTGCTAATAATTTGTAACACGTTTTACATCTAGCTTTGCGTACCGAGCGTGGTGGGTGATTGATTAGCACTCTGGTCTCGCATTCGGGAGGACGGCGGTTCGAATACCTGTCAGGGCATCCATATTTTGGTTTTCCATGGTTTCTCCAAATCACTCCAGGTGAATGCCGGGATGCTTCCTTCAAAAGAGCCATGGCCAAATTCCTTCCCATTCCTTGTCCCCAGTTCCATCCCGCCTCTAATTACCTCGATGTCGACGAGGAGTAAAGCCATAAATAAATAAAAAATGTTTTGCGTAAGTTGAGTTTTGGCTGAGTAGCAGAATAACATGTTTTTTTTTTTTTAATATTTTCGCCTCATCGCCGTCAACGTCATTAGAGGCTGCAGAGGACAAGGGGTTGGTCGATGGCCTTTGGAAGGAACAATCTCGGTATTCGTCTGGATTTTTGAGGTGACTTTTGCGCTCAGCACACTAGTGAACGAACGACTCGCTGCCTATTCGACAACACGTTTCTCCATTCCCCTCATTGAATAACTCAACAGTCGCTAACTGAATCCTCTTTAAAACCTGTAATAATCACATATGAAATAATAAATCAATCAGGCCCTTTACAATAAAATGGCATGGTAAGTTGATACGTCGGTGTTTTGATTATGAATAGGTATATTGTGCACAGTTAGTAGTAAACATTTTATGTCTCTCTGTGGTTATAGTTACTTGTGAACTCCAACTAGTTTCAACGTTGAAAGTTTACGGACACTTTTTACTAACGCAAAAATACGTGCAGTGGATTATTACTTGAAAATGCCTCTTTTTGCTTAAATGTGTCAAAGAATAACACAAAGGA
Organism: Vandiemenella viatica; assembly: GCA_031002005.1. Taxonomy (NCBI): domain Eukaryota; kingdom Metazoa; phylum Arthropoda; class Insecta; order Orthoptera; family Morabidae; genus Vandiemenella; species Vandiemenella viatica. The sequence goes on along the minus strand of JARYHS010008074.1, from coordinate 101,412,329 downwards.
AATAGAAATAGTCAATTCATTAGTTTTATTAATCAGTCGATAATAACGTATTAGTCTAACTCGGAATTAAAATTCAATACAAATTACATTGCGTTTGATAACCCGCCACTAACTCGCCAAGAGGACATTGCAGTATAAACAACGTTCCAATCAGAGAAGAACGGAAGGAATTTCTTCAAACAATTGTCGCTTTAGGATCTCAAAACGTGTGTCTGGAATGAAGCTTCGAAGACACACCTTATATGAAAATCTTGGTGTGCGATGTGAAGAAGTACAATGTACGGATGGAGAATTATGAATTAAATTATGCTAGGTGGCCCTTGAGAAAATGTCGCGAATGAATTGCGAAGCTGGTGGTTTGTATTATGATGAAAGAAGAACCAGCTTATTTGTAGCAACTGTTTGTTTGTCAGCAGGTATTGTATGTAGCAAACACTTAAAACGTGTTACGAAACAATTAGAAAACACTTTCGGACACATTAAACACATGTGTAACACAAATTGTTGGTAGTTTAAAATAATTAGCATTAGCATTTACTGTAAGTGTAAATATTTAGAATAAAAATTTAAAGTACAAAATATTTAAAAAAAAAAAAACCTCTTCGTATGCAAGATCTGGACTGAAAATAAACACTTTTAACGTCTCACGAAGCAATTAGAAATGATAAAATGTTTCCCCAACAGAAACAAAAATATCTGAAAATCTCTGTGACATGTGGTACTGCTATCTAGCGGTAATACAATCACTTCTTATCGACGCCAGCGAAGCCTAGCAGCTTTAATCTGTACCATCGCATACTCGTGACCACGTTTGTTCATAATTTTGCCTTTTACGGGTTTAATTTTTTTTTTTAATCCTTTCTTAATTAATGATGTTGCCAAAACAGAGAACATGTAGTGAGTGGGGTTTCGGTGGGGAGGAGGTGATTTTTAATTTTTGAATTATGATTATTTCTGTTGACAAGAATCACAAAAGCTGTCAGAATACAAGAAAACTGACAGTTAATATTTATTTTGTTCTGTTGGTAATTTCACCACTAGGCATATTTACAATTACCATTATCACAAAATCAATGTAAGATATCGAACACAATGTCTAGACGTTACAATTAGCCGATTAAAGCAAACAATGACTGAATTTAACGTTGCTATGATTCAGGAATTATTAAATGAAATTAAATTTTAGATTTAAAAAAGTAAGCATGATATGTCGTGATAACAAAAATCAGCAATTAGAAAATATGTACATGAACATGAAAATCAAACTCGGTCGCCGTTAATACATAAAAAAGAAAAAAAATGGAATTCGTGATAAGCAAAGGGCCTCCACGACACATAATGTTCTGCCGAATAACTCAGAATGATTCTGCTTGATGAGCAGAGGTCTTTATCTCAAGTTCGTTTACGGGTCTGTCACAGTATCAAGAACCAAACGAAGAATGATCTGGCGTGAACACATTACCATCTCATAGACTGCGTCAATGGTGATTGCCGCACAGCATATCACTGTGCGATATCGGTCCTGCGATCAGCCGGGTACGATCGTCCTGCTTGGCCGACAAGGATCATCAGCCAGCGGTCACAATACGGTCACTGCACGACTCCTTCCAGGGTCGAACCGTTTATCCCAGACCACGTACAAGACCAGAGTGTCCTTCAACATTCAAGGAAAAGATGGCTTCCTTCTCCTCCTTACCGAAGAACATGCGGCGCAGAAAAATAAGCCTTGCTTTAACTTATGATAACCCCAATGTTACATTTCATTGGCGGGACAAATCACGTGGTGCGAGCGTCGCGCGCCAGGTCCGGGGGAAGCCGTGTGGCCTTCAAAGTTCGGGACCCACCCCAAGGTGCAATGTCCCTGCCCTCTGGGTGCCGTTCTGGTGGATGGCATCCAGCCCTCCCTGTTTCACTCGCATATTTGCATTGACTTTTCTCATACAAGTACCGTTGCATTAAAAAAAAAAAAAAAAAAAAAAAAAAACTTAACAATTTGAGCTTCCCGAGATCAGTATAACTAATCTAATCTAGAACCTGAATAAATTAATGTAACAAAACAATCTGAATAATATACCTAAATGGAGTATGACAAAAAGCGTCATACGCGTGATACTACAAACTTAATGTTTAAAATGTACCCCATTTATCGATTTTGGTTAAGTAAGAAGGGAGAAAGATGACTTGCCATTTAAAAAAAAAACTTTTTCACAAGATGTGCTGTTACCAAACCAGACAACTTAATCTTCAAAAAATATACCTAATTGATTGATTTTGGTTAAGTACGAAGAGGGAAACATACCTCATCACAAAAAATACCTTTTAGAAATAATATACATGGTTATGTTAACATTTTTAAAGCCTGTAAAATGTCATAGGATACATCAATAAACAAATAAACGTCTTAGTTTTATCATAAATAATTTTTATCCTCCAGTAAGGTTACTGTTGCCAAGTTATTAATATACAGGGTGTTACAAAAAGGTACGGCCAAATTTTCAGGAAACATTCCTCACACACAAACAAAGAAAATATGTTATGTGGACATGTGTCCGGAAACGCTTACTTTCCATGTTAGAGCTCATTTTATTACTTCTCTTCAAATCACATTAAACATGGAATGGAAACACACAGCAACAGAACGTACCAGCCTGACTTCAAACACTTTGTTACAGGAAATGTTCAAAATGTCCTCCGTTAGCGAGGATACGTGCATCCACCCTCCGTCGCATGGAATCCCTGATGTGCTGATGCAGCCCTGGAGAATGGCGTTTTGTATCACAGCCGTCCACAATACGAGCGGTGAATCGAGGAAGTACAGTACATACTAACGAAACTAAAATGAGCTCTAACATGGAAAGTAAGCGTTTCCTGACACATGTCCACATAACATATTTTCTTTGTTTGTGTGTGAGGAATGTTTCCTGAAAGTTTGGCCGTACCTTTTTGTAACACCCTGTATACACGAATCAAACAAGTAGAAATTAGCGAACATGTCAAGCAATATTGTTGCCCGCAGAACTTTCGGTTTGTTTCCAATTACAACAGTTTACGAGTAAGGCTAACGTACCAGGGACAGAGATACATGTGTTGCTGTTTCTTTTTGTCCGGTTCAGCCGCGCAGCGCCTCTCCTTGAGGCAACCAACCCATTTGTCACAGCTGTCTCGGCCACAACTCCAGAAACGCTACAGACGGCATTGTGCCCACAACTCACACTCTCGTCTGTTTCGCCTCACGAGGGATGTAATGCGAGTATAACTTGAAAACTTGCTGCCAGATGTCTTTACTTGAGCTGACCTCTAGAAGAAACTAAGAGTATTGTTGAAGATGACGTTGCATGACACATTTATTCAAGATTGATTAAAACTAATGGTACCATAGTCATCATGTGACTTTCTCCAAGTCAGAATAAAAGTATACATTTTACTTACACTTTTAACATTTCTCACAAATCTGGAAGCATATAATGAAATATTGTAACAAGCGGAACACAATATAGCTTCCCGAATTTTAGTGGCACCACTCAGCTCAAAAGGTTGTTTTCTTACAACGTTTAACGTGTATTTTTATTAAAAAGCGATATAACGAAATATTTGCTCCAAGTTTTTGTAGTTGATTCTTCAACGCCTGAATTCTTTACTGTTACGTGAAACATCTCGCAGCGGACTTTTTTGTGCAATACTTAATGCTCATTAAAATAATTGCAACGTAATAATGACTTTTAACTATTCAGTTAATCCTTCGTTAGTATATTTATTTCATATAAGTTTCAGTATTATGTATTCAAGCCTTTTTTTCCATAGTATATTTACTGCCAACGTATTAACGTTTTGAGAGGAATTTATTATGATGAAATAGTAGTTATTAATATTAGTATTTGCTACACGTATTCTAGTCGTGATTTTTAAGTTATTCAATAATCTTGTGTTCTCAGCTCTTCATATTGAGTTCATAGTCGCCGAGGTGGGGGAATTTCCAATGGATCTAAAAATCAGATTATTTAAATGTTTTGATTTTCCAGAAGTTTTGTAATTGGCAGCTTTCTGTTGATGTCATTGGATGATTTTGATAGATTTTAGCAAGAAATCTCCTTTCACGATAATTTTTACTGACTAGGCAGTGTAAAATATACAATTTATCTAGGCTAATAAAATATGACCAGATAATGAACAATAAAATTAAAAACTAAGAAAGAAGAAACGTATGGAAATTGGATTAGTGGGTCTCTAGGTATAAGCGCACGAAGAAACTGAGAGGCAGAGAAATTGCGTTTTATAATCTGTTGGACTGGGGATAGTTATATTACTAAGATAAATGTTTAGACTACTCCAGAGCATTGACTAGCACTCTAGCCTAACATTCTAAGGGTCGCATCGTAGAGTCTCATGGTGTAGATAGTTCATTTTGGAATATTCTTACCATCGTGTACGTTTTACACTTGCAAAAGTGTAAAATACGCCTATGATTGTAATCAAAATACTTGGATATACCCGCAAATGGTAATTGATTTTTTATTTACTAAAAATTTTGCCGTGAATTTCCAGGTCTTAATAAATAAACTGATTGACATTGCTGACAATATACCTGGATTATTAGCTTAAAATTATTATGTTTATTCCACCCCGAAGTGATTTTATACGAAGCAATTCTCGGCAGCTCCAATCGCAGAGAAGTTTTCCAACTACACTTTCTTTATGTTTTACCACTTTCTGGCTATTAAGGTATCAACATATACGCTCAGTATTATAATCAGTCATCCTTAAATGGGTATTTAAGTAATAAGTTTCTTACCAAGATTTAAAATTGTCTGAGGAAATAGATTGGCCTCAAATGTGCTCGTGATGGACAAAAGTGAAGCCACCTCATTTAAAAGATGTATTCAATTGTTGTAGTTAATTTCACGCAAACAACGGTCAAAGATAATGCTAATCGGATAACATTAGGATTAGTTAATTACGGCATGTTTTTTGTTTTGTTTTTTATTTATGTTTCTTTTTTTTCCCAAGTGATCTCTCCAAGTACATAAGTCAATATAGCATAGTAACAATAATCAACGCTTCGTGTTTCATTACAAAATTCCTCTAATTATCATTATGTGCAGCTCTACTTTAATAACCTACCAGGTGACAGTACTACATGTTTTAAAAGCGGCATGAAAAAATGAGGTTGGTGCTCGTCATGAGAAAATCATGTTTTCAGTCAATATTAATATAATATATTGAGATTTTAGGCCAATCTGGTAGCTCAGTGGCAAGGAGCCGAGATCACGTCAAAAATTGACCCGTGTCGATTCCGATGACAGCAGGAGTTCTTCCATCAACCTTGTCTAAAATTCAACGCAATTTACTGAAACACGTTAGCTGATTCCATGATTCAAATCGCTTGTTCAAGTGTGAAGAATGGAAAAATTATTTATCCGGCATTTGAAAGACTAAACTTCCAGTTATGGAATAAATAGGTATGTAGCATATCCATGAAAAATTATGTTGTAACTCGAAAAAACTTCATAAGACCCTTCCGATACCCATTTTTTTATGTACACTGCTAATAAACTAGCATTTTGCTGGAGACTAATTTTACAGATGCAAGCAGGTAAGTAAATATGCACTATAAAATTGACTGGTATATTTTTGAGTGGAACCAATGAATATTTAAACCAACTTGTGTACACCAGAACATAAATAACTTAATTTTTTTTCAAATAAACCTCCCGTAACTGGGACAGTAATTATGCGAGTTGCATGGTTGGCAGTTCAAATTATTGTCAGTAATTAGGATTAACAAACCATTACTTACAGTATATATATATATATAACTTATTTCTTTTTCCCACATTTTTACTAATACTGAAATCCACTTTTCCAATACATTTGATCAACTTTGATCATTTATGATATTTAAGGTTAGAAGTTCAGAAAAAATAATTTCCAAATTAATTGAAAGACAGTTATGTAATCAATCTCATCATAGAAAATAGTTAGGCCTACAACTACAATAAATTCTTCCGAAAACATTAAAATTAGAATCTACTATGAAAGTATCTTGTGTGAATGCAGTTTAAATTAGTTGGGCTGATGAAACGTGTAGCAAACAGTAGGTGAAGAAAGGCTTTAACGCAGAACTTGGAAACACAAGATACTTTTGACACACTTCAATTTGTTGCTTAGGAAACACTAAAATAAAATATCTTTCTAAATAACAAATATCGCACTGTACAATGCTAGCTAACTGAGGGCAAGTAGTACATCAATTATTTGAAGACGATCAAACCATCTCTGAAAGTGAGGAGAAGAATAAATCTTCTTCTGTTTGAGAATCGTACAAACTTTATGCAAACGTGTTTTTTTTGTTTACTCCATATTATTTGCCCGCAACGATTGAAGCTTTAAAGGAGTACTATCCCGCAACCTTCGGAGGTGACCACGTGAAACAATAATCTTAGTGGCCGCATTCAGGCGTCCTGAATCTGCCTCACTGTGAGGTGCCTATTCTGAAGAGTTACACACGGGATACCGAGCATGCTCGTGTATCATGTGGCATCAATGTGATGCATGCAGTTATCAGCCGGACGCCGACGCTGCCTATTGGGGGTGGATTGGGAAGTGAAAGGGCACGGGGGCAGTAGGGTGCGTGTGAGGCAGGGAGGGGGCAAGAGCACGTGCCGACCGAGGTCACCATGTCAGGGACGGCGCGGGCGGCTCCCAGTGGCGCCAACTTGCTCCCAGTGCAAGTGGGGGCACGCTTCGCATATTTCGGGCCGCGCAAAGTTTCTTTAATTGGAACGTTTTATGCTCCTTTAGCATTCCACGTCAAGTTCCCTGCCTCCATTTGGCGTAAACTTCGTTTCTACGTACTACTCATTGTCACGTGCACTCAAATTGTGTCACCTGTTGGAGTTTTCTATTACGTGAAACCGAGCGTGGTGGTGTAAGGGCTGGCGTTCTGGCCTCGCATTCGGGAGGACGGCGGTTCGAATCCCCGTCCGGGCATCCAGATTTGGGTTTTCCATGGTTTCCCCAAATCTCTCCAGGTGAATACCGGGATGCTTCCTTCAAAAGGCCATGGCCGAATTCCTTCCCATTTCTTGCCCCCCATCCTTTCCCGTCTCTAAAGACCTAGTTGTTATAGGAGACGTTAAGCAGTTAAAAAACGTTACGTGAAATCAAAATCAAAACTCACAGCTGCTTGTACCAATGGATGTAAGGGAAGCATTTATCTCGTGATGTACCCCTCCTTCACGGACTTTCTCTTCTTCGGTTTTCCGCCAGCTACAGCTTCATTTATATCTCAATTAATCTGAACTTTTCCATTATTAGTTTCTTTCGACGTATAGTAATGTCGCCTGTAGTCTTATTAATTAATAAAGTACCAATTATTGCACCATCGCAGCTAATAGGAGATTTTGAAAACAGTTAAAAGTGAAATAAAGATATATATTTACACATTTAAAGTCCACCGGCGGTTTGCAAATATTAATTTTTATTACGATTTTTATCAGAGCAATATATCTACATTTACTTAATTTATTTATTCTTAATATTACGAATTTAAGTTTTTAAAAGCCATAATAGAATTGTTAAAAACCAATTATTGCATTGATTGCTTATGTAAATTGAGGCTAGAATGTTCAGTTGGCACGTGATTCTACCTCAAGTAGTTGTTGCTGGGTATATATGGCTCATGGTGGAGCACATATTTTTGTTTCAATAAATATTGATCGTTTGTTACAATATTTGCGTTTTTCTGCGATGATCGTGTGAGGGACGAATCGATGTACTATGCTGTGAAATTAGTGTTGCCCAAATTCGGTCTTGGTCTTGCAGTCTTGGTCTTGGTCTTGCATTTTTGCAAGACCAAGACCAAGACCAAGACCAGGTGTATTGATGCAAGACCAAGAACAAGACTGGCCAAGTCTCGTCTTGTTCTTGCATTTGGGCAACACTAGTGTTGTCCAAAATCGGTCTTGGTCTTGCAGTCTTGGTCTTGGTCTTGCATTTTTGCAAGACCAAGACCAAGACCAAGACCAGGTGTATTGATGCAAGACCAAGACCAAGACTGGCAAAGTCTCGTCTTGTTCTTGCATTTGGGCAACACTATGTGAAATACTGTGTCTAGATGCCCGCGTGTGCACCGTGCAAGTTTGCTACATTCATTTCAGATAACTTCTTCCTCTGTGATTGCCACACCCATGTCCGAGTGTAACCAGTTACCACGGGGGCTGTTTACCTCTCCATGGCAACGTCACGAGTTGATGAAACTAGGGTAGTTTTCCGTTGCCTTCCCGAATTTAACAGTGTTGGTAACTGTTAATGTGTGTATGACCGTGATGGGGTTTGTATGTTCGGAGCATTGTTCGAGTTGTGGATGAGAGATGAAAGAACGAGAGGGTGACATCCGATGACGGTCAATCCAAATCCTACTCTTCCGAAAGTCGCCATGCTTAACGTCCCTATCCGAAGGACAATCACCACCAACAACGTCATATGCGAAGAGATCGAGGATTTAACCCAGGACTTTGGATGATTAAGAATTGTGCACCACCGCTTCTCAAATCTTGTCGGCCAGGTCCTAGTAATTAAAGTTTCCTCCATCATCAAGACTCGAACCAGCCTGGAGTGATTTGGGGAAACCATGGAAAGCCCAAATCTGGATGCCCGCGTCCTCCCGAATGCGAGGCCAGAATGTTAACCATTCACCCACCACGCTCGGTAGCCTGATGAAATACCACATTAACTCTTTTGTAAAATAAATACGGTAAAATCTTTATATATAAAAATTTATCCTCCAATTGTTTTGTTCGCAAAACTGGAAAAGTAGTTGTTCGATTGACTTAAATTTTTTGGAGAATGTGGTGGGTGACACAAAGAAGCTTTTTAAAAAACAAAAATCAAAAAACCACCCCTGTCCCCCTTTACATCACTTAAGTTTTATGCAAACCAACATATTTTATCTGATTTCGTTGGAACTTTGCACACGTATACTTTAAAACAAACAAAATAAAAAATAGTGTCAGTATTTGGTTTGCAAAACCCCGACCCCTCTTTCCCCTTCCACTCCTTTAATTTTTGAACAATGTTCTTTGTTCATACGAACAGTTTTTATCCGATATCGATGGAACTTTGCATTCATATACTTCGAAACAAACAGAAAATACCATCTACATTTGGTTTTCACTCTTTCCACCCTCATAATTTTTGTCAATATTCTTTAAATAAAGCAACAATGTATATCCAATTTTCAAGGAACTTTGCGCATGTATACTTTAAAAAAGCAACATGTCGTTAAGAAAACACAATCTCTCTCCCCCTTTGGACTCTTTAATATTTATCATGTTCACTATACATACGCACAATTTTTACCGGATATCTATGGTACTTTGCACACGTTTACTTTAAAACAAAGAGAAAAATACTGTGAATATTTGGTTTGTAAAAACCCCACCCCTCTCACCCTCTACCCCACCATTTTAAATTTCAAATGTTATTTACAGGAACCCACAGTTTTTATCAGCGTTTGATGGAACACTGCACAAACAAAGAGAAAATAATTGTCTGTATTTGATTTTAGAAATCTAACCACTTACCCCATTTATGATTGCAAATATTCTTTATACAAAGCTACAGTTTTCATCAGATTTTGATGGAACTTTGCAAGTGTATATTTTAAAAGAAAGGGTTAAAAGCTGTATACCTTGCAAAAACTCATCTATCACCCTACTTAAACAAAATTTACATTAAAAACCACAGTTTGTTTTGCAAATATCTCGAAAACGGTAGAGATATCGGCCAAAGTGGATATAGACATTCTGTGAGCCTATAACACTTCCTGTCAAACAATGTTGGTCCGATTCCGATCAGACAGCTGCTGAGCGAAAAATTTGATTAAAATAAAAAAAAATGATTTTGTGAGAAATAATTTTTTCTCCCTTTGCTTTGATTCCGCAACAAGTAAAGCATGGTATTAAATTGAATGATGTGTTTCCTCAGGGAATCTATGTTCACTAGAATAATTTTATTTATTTCCCTATTAATTTCATACCAAAGTGAGCCAAAGCGAAACGTAGCCAGGTTTATCTAGTGTTTTATAAAATATCTTTGTCAATTTTTGAAATCCACTGTTATGCTGTAATTCCAGTTTAAAGAAGAGTTCATTCTTGTTACTGCTACAGGTATCGTTACCGTTGCTGTTTGAATACTAAAGGAAGAGACTGTAGGATGTCATTATCCAGGTAACTGAGCAGCGGAAGCCTGAGTCAAGTTGACAAGAACGAATGGCTCGTTTTATTGCAGTCGCTGACGAATTGCAGATGAGGTGAGTAGAGGGTCATAAACTGGGCGATGACATGCGGTTGCGTGTAGCAATGGCTTCTAGACCTCAGCAAAGCCGAATCTGCATAGGCAAGATATGGCACGTGACGGCGACTGCGTGTGGACAATGCTGGTAATTGCTCCATGCGTCACGCACGACACGCAATTCAGCGCTACAACAGCGGTACGCGACACTACTAATGGAATGCCACAGGCTCTGCCCACTGCGACATTTAAGTCGACCTACATCAGATTACTTTCAAAATGTCTGACTTGAAGATGTAATATAAAGAAACTAAGCGACTCTGTTGGCTGTGCGATTAGAAACGTTATTTTTTAGACTTTTGGTTACCCCTGTTACCGTCAGTCTTCACTTTATATGATACTAGCGGAGTTCCCGGCGTTGCCCGGTATAGTTGGCGTACCCTATATTTATTCCCGCAATGAGAAACTTTTGGACAAAGCTTCATAAAATTCGCGCCAACTTTTTTTCGGAATTACAGCAAAGCTAGATTTACCCACCCCCTACCAAGAAACGGGTGGGTTGAAGTTTATTTGCCGGTACACTATTTTCATTCGTCCGAAAAGATCCATGTACATCAAGCTTCGTTAATTTGGCTAAGAAATTGCATTACTACATTACTGAACAACGCTAGATTATGTTAGAAACTCAGATTTGATCCAGTTGCGAATTTAATGGATATAATTTTCGCTAGAAACGCCATATACTTTAACTCCGCAGATTCAGCCTTTTATATAAATATCAAAAGTGAATCCGTAATAATATTATAGTAAACAGAAGACTAATGCTGAAGGCCAGAAACATTGTCCAGAGACATTGGAGACATTGTCTAGAGATTGTGCTTAAAGAAAAACTCTGTTGTTTTATGGGTATCTATGGCGTTTAAAAATTGAAAATCCTGAATTAAAGGAAAGAATACTTCAAGTTTTGTTTAGTGTGCAAAATAGTTATTATTGTAAAGTTATCTTATTGCTTTCATTAAAGGCCGTGGTCAGAGACAATGTAGTTGTGTGTTTAGAACGAAGTATGCAACGTCTAACCCTTCCATCTTTCGGATTTGTCATCATACGTTCAGAATTTAATTAAATACTCCTGCGTTATTTAACGCTGAAACATAAGACATGCCAAACAACTGAATTGAGATTCAAAGCTTTAAAATGGTGGAAACACCATTGAAATCTGCTCCGTAGTTTCCAACTTTTTGTAAGACCAATAAATCCGGTTTTCGTTTTATTATAGACTATCTGATATTTTTGCGCGGAACTTTAATATCTCCAGGATAAATGTTACTACCTGCCGAATCAGTAACCCGCCTGCGAAAGTCCCGTCAAAATCGGTTCACATACTAAATTTGTCGCATATAAATTATTTATATTTATTAATAGCTGAAAAATCTGAGAAACGTGTGGTATTCAAGAAAAAATTTAGTGTATCGAAGAACATTCTAGTACATTCTTGAAAATTCCAAAAAAATTTTAGAACACTTTGATCGAAGTAACAAAATACCCTAGGTCAACCACTTTCAACCATCATATCTTCCACACCCCCATAGCTACCGCCATGAAACTACAGTAGTGCAATGTGGAAGACTCGAAACTACTACCGCATACAAAACACCAGTGATCTGCGATAGGTAATTGTAGCTACAAAGTGAGATATAGACACACACACGTCTATATACGTTAGTGCTTTGCTTCTAGAAGAAAAATAAGATTCAAACGCATTACTGAGTGCATCAAGATCCATGCAGATAAACCAACCGTAAAATACTGATATACAAAGTGTTAAAAAAGAGTAAAATATATGGATAAAAATAAGACAGAAATGTCTAATAAACATTGGGTCGCAAACGCATAGTTTCGGAGTTAACAGGTTTGCAATGTAATGCTCTCCAAAGGCATTGCATTCCTCAGCCCTTCGGCGTAAGGAATCATACACTCTTTGAAGCTGTCTTAGTTGGTCCTGTAGGTTTTCAGTACATGTCATCACGTAGAGGAACCAATGTTTATTTGACATTTTTTCTTATTTTGACCCCTAATATTACCTCCTAAAATATTTTACACTTTTTTTACTACCCTGTATATAAAATTTTTACCGATCCTTTACCCGTATGGAGCATAATGCACACAATACGGCGATTGACTTTTGTTTTTCTTGTAGAAGCACAGCATAACCGTTTGTACGCCAATATCTTTGTAACATTTAGCGTTAACTGAAATCCATAATTTCACTACGCTTAATGGAGACTTAATCTTTGCAGTAATGGTTTGATTAACGTTTTCCGTGTAACTGAAAAAATTAATAACCAAAGTTCTTGAGTTAAAATTGAATATTAACGTAATACCAAGTGTAGAGTATTTATTTACCTGTGCTGTAGCATAATCTTTGGTGGGTATCTCGTAAAGGAGTGCTCATCTGAGATACAGTGTGATCTGTGGCATCTATCTGTTCTCGGTACGAATGAATTATCATTTCTTTCTCCGTTCACCGGTCATAAATTTTAGCACCGATTTTAAGCTATATTATAAGACTTCAAACCGAGAAAACAGACGCAGTCTTCTTATAGATTTATAACAGTGTATACTTGTTGTCGTTCTGGACATACAGTTAAATTTTATGGCGCAAATAACCTAGTTATCGACAATATCAAAAATAACAACTATAACAGGATCTGGCAACGAAGATTATTGGCCCATGCAACACATGTGTAAGTATGTATACCAACAGAATTTAACCCTGCACTCTGGTTCATGTCACAAGATTTAATTTCAATGTGTAATTTATGCACTGGTTTGACGTATACTTTGCTAGAGACGTAATTAATAATGAATTATTCAACAAGGCGAATATTTTAGATAACAAATTGTCCTTTGGGCTCATGTTTATAAAGTTTTTTCACATGTTGAATTTGAGACGATTGACCATCGCCTCATTTTCCTGAGAATATACTGTAAAAACCTAAAAATGACGATCAGGGTGACTTAAACGATGGCAGAACTTAAACCAGGACCACGGTTTACGATATCCACTAAGTGAAGAATTAACGAAGTGAGCCATATCGAAATGTTGAAGTTGCATTACATACACTTTATTAATGAAAAGAAGTAGCGTTCAGCGTAATGAATTAATTTTTATTATTTCCATTCTTTTGATCACAAGAAGTGTATTGAGAGAAATAATTTGACTGATTCCGACTAGTTGACAGTGGTATGACCGCGTCAACCATCTGTAGATTATAAATTATAAAAATAGAATTAGTAAAACATTTTTAATGCCTACCACAGGCATAGTCTCAATTTATAAATATTCTCACTTCGGTTCACTGAGGAATAAAATTGAATTTCTTCTGCAATGCCATGAGAGTTCCCACTGCTGATAGTGATTAATCTCCAGTTAGTTAATTATATTCCTTACGCATTCATGCCGTAACACGCTTGAAGTAATCTAAATTTGCAGAAAAGAATCTTGATCGGTACCTTTCTAAATACTTACCACAGTAATCTATATTTTAAATACAAATTCGTGTTAACTCGTCACCTATTTATTATTTTTTTATGATTCTATGCACAATGTTATCAGATGATCCATAATTATCGGTACGATGTAGTTATTGCACTGCCATTGAAGTTTGCTTCAGTAATCTGGCGACAATATGAGCCATCTGTTCAGTAATCTTCAGTACTGATAACAACTCTAAATTTCCGTATCCCAATGTCGACAATAAAGAAGATAAGGACAATACTATTCACTAACAAAAATAAAATAAATTAATTTTGTGTATGAAAATAGAATAACAAGAAAATACACCTAAAACAAAAGGGAAGTGACGAGATATCAAACAGTAAAACTGACTAAACCAACTCTATTTAATGACAGTTATTCAAGTTGAATTCTGTTGAAGATTCTTCAAAAATCTTTTCTGAAACAATCAAAGTAAAAAAAAAAACTCTCAGTTGGATAGTTTAAATACAATATTTTGACCATTATATTATGAAATCACATTCTGGAGTGTTTACTTCCCAGATTTCAGTTTTCAATTTTTTTTATTTATTTTTTAACACTACCGATGAATTCATGCTAGTTCCTTCAATAGACCACGGCGGAATTTCTTTCCATTCCTTGTTCTCTTCTTCCACGTCTAATTACCTGGATTTAGACGTTCTTTGCAAGGTCTACCCTTGCCTGATTTAAAATCTGAGATTTGTGTGTGGATTAAGGCCACAGGAAAATTGAAAAAACTAGGTTAAATAGTCTGTATATATTGGAAGTACCAGAAGAGAATAGATCCTAACGCTACCGTTTTGCAAAACACACGGCTCATAACTCTTCATCGACGAAGCACTTGGTCATAACAACAGAAGTAAATTTAATTTCCGAAAATAACATATTGCATAGTCAAAAATATAAAACATTTTTACTTGTACTGTACATGGAAAGCATATCATTAAGTCACCATGATACCAAAATCAAAAAAATTTCTTCCAAAACTCCAATTATTGGAACCTTTTTTCTACTATTTTTTTCTTAAATAAAAAATAAGTATAGTACATAAAACGTTGTATATTTTCTATTGGGAAAGTAAATTTAACTTCCGGAAATAACACATGTCATAGTAAAAAATATAAAACACTTTTCCTTGTACTGTACATGGAAAGCATATCATTAAGTCACCAACATACAAAAGTAAAAAAAAAAAAAACAATTCTTCCATAACTCCAAATATTTGAGCCTTTTTTCTACTATTTTTTCTTAAATAAAAAATAAGTATAATACATAAAACATTGTATATTTTTTATTTGGAAAGTTAGTTGCTTGTCCCCCAGTATCAGCATTACACTTAAGCGTATATAAGCTGAATGTATATTGGTATCTGTTTCATAGTTGATTATTTCCAACAAATGATCACTAGAATGCAAGGTAAAGGGCTAGATAACAGATCAAACTTCAATACACGACTGCATCGTGCCAGCCGTACATTAACATTTCTAGTTATACAATGGGCCCTCATCTAATCGCTTTGGTGCCTGTGCCATAGACACAAAGAACTGGCCGGTTCTGAATGTTCTCCATGTCCAAATCAGGACGCGAGAGAATATTGCCACTCCTGTGAAATATCAGATGTCGGAATTGGGACATCTGCTGTTTCACAGCAGTTGAAATATTCTCTCGTGCCCCAACAGCATTAGTGAGTGAATTATGATCAACCTCCTCCCCCTTACGCAACAAGCTCGGCTTAACATCCCATTACTTCAACGGAAATGATTTTGGTTAACACGTTAGAAAGAAAAATAGTTTTCTGCTCTATTTTTGAGTGACGGAAGTTGTTATTTTTATATTTTTTCATTTAGTTCTTTAAACATAAGAAACTTTCATTCGCGTCTAATTTCCAAGATAAAACTCTAGGTATGTTCAGTATCGGTTTTGCTGATGTCGTAAGATTTAGTGATAAGTAAATTATTATTAGGGTTCGAATCTTCACGACAAAATAAAAAAAAAAAAAAAAAATGACCTAAGAATGACGAAATATGACCAAACTTTGAAATTTACTGTACATCAAAACATGTTCAATTATGAATCACTTATTTTATTTAGTATTTTAGCTTTTCATATAATCTGCTTCTTTGCACTCGCACCATTGGGAAATTAAATTTTAAATCGTTTGTTGAAGTCATTTAATTTCAGATAATTTACAGAATATAACTCTTTCATCTGTACTAAAATACTCCTCTCTAAATTCCCTTACGTAACTTCGCACTTTCAGAAAATTTTACTTTTGGCATGGCGGTAGGTCTACTCACTGATCCACTGCAGATTTAACGATGACTGAGGATATTTCATTGAGACATTGATTGATGGGGATCGACACAGGCATGCTTCTACTGCATTGTTGAGATTAAAAGGCGGGCGGAACATTACGTTTAGTGAGTGACAATAATGTATAACTTTAATTCCTGACCACAATTAAAATTATTTTTTCTTCCCTACCTGTATAGCAGAAATACAGTTTCTGTGAATATTTATCTAAATTTCTTCTCACCTATATCTAGTGAATTCCCGGTACTATTAAAAAACTACCAGATTTTACCTCAAAATATTACCATATGACCATAAATACCATCGAAATATGACCAAAACTAGGAAAATGGTCTGAACATGCATTTATATGCTTTATAAAATACATTTAAATACGATCAGAAACGTTGAATAAGTGTTTAATTCAGCATTTCGGCTCAAAAATAAGGCAGGAAAACCATATGACTTATCCTAAAGATCCGTACCCTAGTTATTATGTATTCTCACTAAACCATAAAAATAAGAGCAAGCATAAACAAAACAAAACAAATACTCAATCATAGACACTGAAACACGATTGAAGTGGTTCTTATTTGTCTCAGAGGCAATAGCAGACTTTAAAAGACACAATAATGACAAAATCTTTTTTTTTTTAAATCACTCCACCTTCAGAATTTGTTATTAAATACAATAAATTTTCATTTGACTATCAATTCCATCAGTCTCTTCTAATCATATCTTCGTTATATGACAAATCTGTCTTCTGAGCTTTACCAACAGTTCACAAACTGTACGAGGTCATTAGAGATGGGAGATATAGGTGAATAAGGGATAGTCTTTATCAAGAAACCATATTCGGGAACCCAGGCAGAATCTAAATAAAGATGGTAACACTCTAGCCTCGCATTCGGGAGGAAACGGTTTCAAATCCCCGTTCGGCCATCCAGATTTTGGTTTTCCACGGTTTTCCCAAATCACTCTAGGCTAATGTCGGGATGGTTCTATCAAAGAACATGGCCAAATTCCCTCCTGTTCCTTGCCCCCACTTCTAATGACGTAGACAACGCGTAAAAAAATTTAAAAAATTGTACAAATATTGTAGGACCTAGTATATTACCAACTTCTTTTCTATTGGATGTAGTCTTCTCGGGAGACTAGCCGAGTAAGTAAGATGTTTCCACACGATATTTCGGCGATCTCAGACTCCGTCGCCATCTTCTGGTGAAGTGCCGGATCCGTCAGAAGGCTGGTTCTTATAGCCTCCGAATGCGCGCGTGGTGGCGTGCGCGCAGCTGGTTGGCTGACTCGGTCGGCGCCTAGGCGGTGGAGTGGGGGTTGGCGCCGGTAGGAGGCACGCTTGCCTCTCAAAACTTTGTTTCTTTTACAAAGCATATGTTGGTTCATGGTTGAAACTATTTATTCTTTATGCTTTGCTATGATAGTTTTGATACTTATGTATGTGTGTGTTAAGCATTACTAACCGGTCTTTTTGTTTATTTGAGCACCATATTTTCTGAGACCTCTCGTAAGCATTTGGATGAGCCTTCACCAGTATTTAGTTTACCTGTTTTGTTAATGTTCACTGAGGTAGTTCTTCTCCGCTTGTCTGATGTTTTCGCCGTCGCAATATTCGACATGTGGAATGATGGTATAATTGTCAATCTTGACTTTTTCTCCGAGCATCTTCTTTGCTGAATTAGTGGGTGACACTACATTTACAATGATTTATACTTGCCTTAATATAGGGTATGTAATCCTATTTTTATATCTGTCCCCAAATTCACTACTACCCTTATGTCTGTACCCAAATTCCATGGAATAAATTCTTCCTCCCCAAAATAAATCAATTATTATCTGTTTCCTATCCCATTCATACTAAGAATTTACACACTAAATCGTATTTCCCCCAATTTTCATTATTTCGTATTTCTTTATGAAAATATTTGTAGATTTAAGTTCGGATGGCCACGGAATAAATTGTTTTAGCGTTGACTAAATAGATTCATTGTGAAAATATAAATTTATCTGTTTTTTTTTTTTTTTTTACAGGATGAGAAGGGGTAACCTTTTTTGTTTTTCTGTTGTTATCGTGCTCAGCAAGGGCAGCTCGACAACTCAGGTTACCATCACATTGCTAGTGTCCAGTTTCCACGATCCCTAACTACATTAGCGTATGGTTGACAGTATGCAAAAGAGTAAATTGATTGTTTATTTGATTTAAAAGCTGTAATAAAGTTTTAATGTCCGGTTTTTTACCTTCAAAAAAGCAAAGAACATTGGATTTGCATCTTAAAATTTAATTTTTATTAGTTACATATTTTCTGATTATTCTGTCACCGTATGTCTCATAATTCATTACTAAGGCATTACAACCATAACTGGGTCCTTGTGACGTTCCTGTTTTTCCTTAGGCGTTGTATGTATGAGGTAGAAAGTCCCTGTTTTAAAACACCTTTAATCTCTTCCTGTTCACTACACCCCACGTGGGTTGCAATGTTCACGAGCTACGTGGCTGTCGTGTTTGTGGATGCAAAAATAGGATTTATTGGCAGAACTGGGAAGAAGACGCAGAGGTATTTCTCAAGGATGTATCGTCCCAGATTTTCAAGTTTATGCCTGTAACCTTGCGGACGTACCAACTTTTAGACTCCGTGGAACGAGTACTAAATGTATATGGCTTTTCAACTGATCATTAGAGCTCGAAGATCATTGGGGGAAGGCACGGGAGGGAATTCGAATATTACCATCTGAAAAACATGTAAATACGAACTGCCAGCCTAAGGAACGATCCCACATTCTTCTGAATGCCAAGTTCATATGTTAAGCACTAACCCAACGGGTTTACAAACTGGATATAGTCTGACACAATGTAGAAGACTTTGTGAGGCTTAAAAAATAGGGAGGTATGTTAGATTAACAGAATTTTTTTTTTAAATTTATTTATTGGCATTTGGGCTGCGCACCCATACAGCCATGTACAGGTTACATGGATACTACAATGTTATGGTACAGTCCATATACATAATCATACAAGATCAGCTGCAGTGAGAGTATTATCCTCTAATTAAATCTAGACATTTTATAGGAAGTGGTTCGATATGTACAGAGGTAAGATATTACAGTTAGCTTTGACATCTGCGTAGGCTACTTTGCCTTATCCATGATGATACAAACTGGGGTTGTTTACAATATACATAACTTATAATTAGCTCTAATTCATACATAACATCAGTGAAGGAGCATTGCTGTCCTAGGGTGTAGTGTCATCACCCGGACAACACTCTTGATATTATAACCTTGCTTATGTCTCACAATAAATATTAACATTGTACAGAGACCTGTCTATATAATGTTACAGATACATAAATGTGTCTATTAGATTGTAACACCAATTCTTTTCATATGTTGATATAAAATCTTGTAGATCGCGTAGTTCTCTTTTGATAGGAGTGTGGCAGCGCATGTGGGTAACGGGATTCCTGCTTTCGTGAGGAATCGTAGAAGGAGGTCTGACTCAGTCTTCTTCCTACTGCAACCGAACAGGAGGTGATTTGTATCCTCAATTCCACCACATATACAATTGGGCGTGTCCATGACGTGAATACGGTGGAGATGTTGTTTGAAGCATCCGTGGTTGAATTTGAGTCTGGCGGTGCATGTGCTAAACCTGCGAGTGCATTTATACTTCTCGTACCACTGCTTGGTTGGAATCACCGGGTGTATGAGGTCATAATGGTGACCTCTGGTCGTGATAGATTTCTTCCACTCCATATTCCACTTGGATAGTGCAATGTTTTTGATGAGACATACAGCGTCAGGATAGGGAATCTTGTTACTGTCTGTTATACCGCTACGTGCGGCTTGTTTTGCGTAGCGGTCCGCCATCTCGTTTCCACAGTGAGCTTTGACCCATTTGAATTCTACTGATTTGTTGGAGCGTTTTAATTCTTGGACTAAGTTCACGATGTCGTACACACGTTGATCATTGTGCCATTTACTGTGGTGGTATTTTAGTGACATCAGGGCTGATCTAGAGTCCGATAGGATTACAAAGGCTGTGCTTGAGGAGTTTTTAGCGTAATTGAGTGCTTCAAGTATGCCCCTTAGTTCTGCAGTCATGATGGAACATTCCGCAGGAAGCTGGAATAGTCCCTTTACGTCAAATTTTGGAGTGAAGAAAGCACATCCTGCCGCGTCTGGGAGCTTAGATCCGTCCGTGTATATGTGTTCCGTTTGGGGACGATTGTACAGAAATTGGTACACATTTGTTCTGTGACTTTCCGGCTGGAGCGTCGCTTCCATATCTGTAAACACTTCCAAGTTTGTGACGGTGCTCGAATACGAGGCCTCATAGGATGGCATTTTTGTGTTTTGTCGAATGCTCGTACATATCTTGTAGCATTCTAAATATTCCGCCGCAACTGGAGGCGTTTTCTTCTTTACCCAGTAGTTGGCAGTAAGGCATTGCATTGCGAGATCGTGAATTGCATTCATCAGACTACTACCAGCATATTGGCTGCGTTTGAGGAGGAATTTCGAGCTAAGAAGGCTGCTGCGGATGTTTAGCGGGGGTTCGAGTGCCTCGACTAAAAGCGCTTTGTTCTGCTCTTTGAGTAGGGTTTCCGATGCTGACCCATAGCATATACATGCATAGTCGAAGTGAGGGCGCACCAAGGATTTGTATATCCTTAATAAATTGCGGGGTGTCCACCCCACTTGATGCTGGCTATTGCTCGAATGAGATTGGTGGCCATATCGCATTTCTTGATTATGTTTTTTATGTGAGTACCCCATTTGAGTTTGTTGTCGATCCATACGCCCAAATATTTCACCGTGCTTTTTACGGGGAACGTGAAGGGTCCTAATTTTATATCGACCCTTGCGGGCATTCTATGACGGGTGTATATGGATACGGCCGACTTCGTAGGTGATATGTCAAAGCCATTGTTGAACAGCCATTGTTTGAATTTATCCATTTCTGACGACAGCTTCCGGAGGCATTCTTCCCATGAGTCTCCTATTATGAATATACAAAGATCGTCGGCGAATTGGAGGCTGGTGATACTGCCACTCATAATATGGTGGAGGTCACAAGTGTACAGGTTAAATAGCAGCGGCGCAAGAACGGAGCCCTGAGGCAGGCCTCGATTTGTTTTCCTGGATGCCACAGGGGAACCTCCCCGCGATACTACAAGCCACCTGTCTGAAAGCAGTGCCAATAGATTTCCCACAAAGGCTTGTGGGATCCCTAGGCGGTGAAGTTTCTTAGCTAGGATCGGAAGGGATACATGGTCGTATGCGCTGTTTATATCGATGTATGCGGCGATCATGAATTTGTTTTTGGTTAAGCAGGAGTGGATTTTCGTTGTCAGGTGTGCTAAGATATCCTCCGTGCCTTTACCTCTTCTGAATCCATACTGTGTTTCAGGGAGGAGCGGGTGATGCTCTAGCCACCATTCCAATCTGTTTGATCATGCGTTCCAGGATTTTGTTGGTACACGACAGTAAGTTTATGGGTCTGTAGGAGTCCTCCTGCGACCGTCTTTCCCTGGCTTCCTCACGGGAGCCACCCGCGCTGTTTTCATCTCCTTAATTTGAATTCTATTCGCCCAGATCCTGTTCAGAATACTGCACAACTTTGTTTTTGCCGAGACCGGCAGGTTCCTCAGCATGGCGTAATGGATGTTGTCCGGACCTGGCGCTGCGTCAGATCCATGATTTAGAGCAGAGTTGAGTTCGTTTAATTGGAACGGGTGCAGCAGGAAGTGCGGCTCAGGCGCCTTGGGTTCTTCAAGGTTGGGTTCCACCCAAGCCGGGGTTAAGGAGATGAGGATGTTTTCCAGGATGTCGTTCGTTATAGGAGAGGTTCCAAATGCCGGGGAGGCTGAATGCTTTAATTTCCTCAAGTTGTGCCATATTTCAGGTATGGGCGTATCTTTGTTGAAGGATTCGCAGAACTCGTTCCATTTATCTCTTTTCTTTCTCTTGACTATCTTCTTGACGATAGCCTGCGCTCTGCAGTGGGCCAGGTAGTTGTCCAGCGTGGGGCAACTTCTAAATGCACGTAGCGTGTCTCTGCGTCGTTGCACCGCTTCCCTACATTCGTTGTCCCACCAAGGTATCCGTTTGTTCTTCAGAAAGTATACAGGTTTCTGTGCGGGAATGGAAGCGTTAGCAGCTTGATTAATATCGTTTATCAAAAGGCGGTAATCCGACGCAGCATCAGCTCCGCACTCCCAAGATGATGTGAGTCGTTCCAAGCCAATTTCAAATTTTTCCCAGTCAGCCTGGTGAATTTTCCATTTGTTGGTAGGGAAGATGGCGCTGATGTGTCAGAACTGAAGCGGAGTAGGATGGGTAGGTGGTCAGATCCCATCGTGTCTTCAACTATTTCCCAAGAGATGTCCACGGCTATATTCGCCGATACACAAGAAATGTCCACTGCAGAAGGACCCTGACCTGGCGCATTGATCCTGGTGGGTTCGCCATTGTTCAATACAACCATGTCTTCTTCCTCTAAAATAGTAGCTATAGTGTTACCCATTTCGTTTGTACCCCATAGAATGTTATGGGCGTTAAGGTCTCCTAAGAGAAGGACCGGTTTCGGTAGGGGTCTGAGGAGGTTCGTGATGGCTGCTTTCGATAAATTCTTGTTCGGTGGTCTGTACATTGATACGATGGTGACCTCTTTCTTGCTGAGACGGATTCTAGCCGCACATATATTAAATTCCGTATCTTCCGTGCGGAGGTGTATTGGTTCATAATGAATAGAGTTTCTAATTAGTATGGCAGAGCCCCCGTAGCCATCAGGACGATCTGATCTAATGGAATTATACCCCTTGAATAAAAATCGTTCGCCTGGCTTCAGCCAAGTCTCACTGATGGCCATGACGGCCACCTTATTCGTTGAGGAGTATTGCAGCAAACTCTCTTTGTTGGCCCTGATGGATCTTGCATTCCATTGTAGGATGATCTCGCAATGCGGAGCAGTTCCGATGTTTCTAACCGGAGCCGCCATTGTCTATCCCGCTTATGGACAGGGAACGGAGCAGAAGTTGTTTTACATTAGGGGCGTACAGGGAAGGATCTTGCAACTGGTTTCCTACCAGTTGATTTATCACACTCATTATTATTTCAAACATTTTGTTGACCGAGGATTCCGTAGGTGGTACGTCAGAATGGTTATTTACGGGATGGGGAGGGTATGGGTTGCGGACGATCGGTTCGATGTGCCTATTGTACGGAATCCAATAGTTTTTGTAGGACCTGTCTACTGCACTGCTTGTGGTTCGGCCCGCTTTTCTCTGACTTTCGGAGTTAGGAGGGTGAACTTGGTTCCTGACCGGAAAGGATGGAAGGGAGTTCTCCAGGTCAGTGGGGGTGTTTACCAGCGTAGGAGTGGCCTGTGGTATCTGCGCCTGTTGGGGAGGATAAATCGGGACGTTAGGTGGGGCGGTTGTAGGATTATGCTGTGTTATGTTCCAACCACTTTGGTTATAGATTCCTTCGTGGGTGGCCATGATTGGAAATTGCATGTTCGCTCTTCCTAGGCTCGCCGCTATACTGGCGTACGATGGGATGGAGATTTTCTCTAGGGCTTGCTTATAGCTTAGATTTTCCTGGGCCATCACCTGTTTGATCTTCTTTTGTTTGACGTATTCGGGGCACTGTCTGTCAAAGGATGGGTGACCGCCGCTGCAGTGGACACATATTGGGGTACTTTTGTTCACACATTCTGTTCCATCATGTGGATTTGTGCAAAAGGGGCATCGTTTGCTGCTTCTGCACTGATTGCTGGGGTGCCCAAAGCGGAGACAGTTAAAGCACTGCATTACCGGCTTAATATAGGGTTCTACAGGACATCTCACTCATGTATATAGACATAATTGGGGCGCCTCTGAGCTTAGAAAGTTAGGAGACATACCGGAAGCGGGATTTCCTTTATTTGCTCATTTTCTTTCGATTTTCTAATAAACCTTTTGACCTTCACTATTTGATATTCACACCTCACAACATCCATTATTTCTTCCCCTGATATTTCGGTCATGACATTTCTAATAATCCCTTGCTGTGTAATGAGAGAGAACGGAATGTAGGCCCTTAGGCCATTTCGCTCCCAAACAGAACTCGTGATCAGGCTGTTGGCCGATGCTGCCGACCTCATTTCAATCTTGACGCGATTTCGCCCAGCAGGGGCTATCTGGATTATGTTGTTACCTATATCCTGACTGAGGGAGTACATGATGCGGCCGATAGCCATTGGGTGGATGCGTCCAATGTTTTTGTCCTGACTTTCTATATACACGTGGTAGGGACCTAGATCATAACTTTCATAATGTGCTGGCGCCGCCCCATTTACCTGCAGGATGTTGTTTTCGGTGGCCGTTGCTGGCTGCTGTCGCTGTGCATGTTCCGGCTGCGATGCGTCCATACTCATGTCAGCTGGTGGCGGAGGATGCCGTGAGGAACGGAGAACCTTGCTGCTTCCGCTGCTGGCGCCGGTGCCGATGTCGTTTGCGGAGGCGAAGGGGCGTTTCTGCGGTATATGTGCTACCACTTCATCTTCTCGATTGCTGGTCACGTTGGATTAAAGTAGGATTGAAGATTGCTGGTGGAGTGTTTACAGTATTGAGACCTGAGCTGACCGCGTCCATGGTTGCACTCGTATCACCGCTGTTGCTCTGCGATTGGAACTGCACATGGCTGCCACTAATGTTGTCTTCGTCTGCTGGGCCTATGATTGTCTCACCATTTGCCTGGCAGAGTGTCGACGGCTGGAGCTGGAGCTGGAGATGGCCGCCTTCGCCATAGTCCCCGCCGTACATGACGGCGGCAGGCTATATTGAATTAACAGATGTGTGTACTTGATAAACTATTGCACTATTTCACCTCGAGAGTGGGAAAATATCCCCGGAGAACTAGTCCGTAGTTCCGGGAAAACACTGCCCGGAGACCGCGAGGCACTTAACCGCACACAACGCTGATCCGCGGGTATAAGGAAGTTTACACTACGAGAGCTGAGACTCGACTGATTAACAGAATTCGAGCTAAATGGAAGGTTCTAATAGTTTCCCTCTTGTAGCAAACGTTGTAAGTTCGGTGGTGATGCTTCCTGCGTTCTTCGTATGAAACGTATAATAGCTAAGCGAAAACAGTGGTACTCTCCAGATTATTACCGAAAATCACGATTAGATTGGCAGATATACTGAATGGGGCAGGATTAAAATATTCCATTCATATCTTCCAATGAAAGAATTGCCAACAGACATCTGGTTTTTTAGATAACAGTTGTAGAACTCAATCTACATTAAATCATGTTGCTTCATCCATGATATTAAAATGTGTATAAATTGAACGTAAAAATGGGGAAAGGATATGTTTGTAAGACACTGCCGTACTGTTTTTGTGTGATTACTTTCTTCTCCCGCCGAGCGTAAATTGAGATTTCTGCTAGAGTCGCTCATTGTTTCCAGTTATGTCTGTGAAACATTATTTTCTATCCTGGGACACAAGTTATTCTATACGTTGAGAGTAGTTATATCAAAATTTCTTATTTCACTTTTAAAGAAAGTGATAGGTGGTATTATTTTAGTGGAACTAACCTAATCACTTCTTCTAGCTATGGAGACACATTATCCTATGCATTGCAATCTGCGTAACGTATCACCCACATCTCTATTTCTTTGAAACCAAAGTTCTTAAGAGCGTTTTGAAAAAGCTTCATCCTCTTTTTTAGCAGACCTATATTTTTTACTATGTCCAGAATCCTGGACCCTCTCCTAGCGGATATTGTTGGAATACTCCGTAGTTTGGAATTTTCTCTGATCCACCGTTTCTCAATCTATGGTGTCTCGCGAAGATGCGATAGGTGATCTGTAGACAGGATACTAAGAATTTAATTCTGGCTGAACATAAGCTAGAAAAAAAAATAGTTGGTGGCAGTTGTTCACATCAAAAGGATTTCATATGCATACTCTATAATACCAAAGACAAGTATTTAACTTATAAACCAAACCTTCTAAGAGCCATGATATTTGAAGGATATGAGATTAAAACTGCATTGTTCTGACAGTAGTCTATTTACTAAATACCGTTTAAGTCGACGTCAAGAAGAGTGATTTTCCTGTGAGTTTGAGGAATCCCTTATTAACAGTATAATAAGTATCACGGAACCACGGTACGCGCTGATTACAATTAAAAGGGTTAGTTAATAATATAGTCATATGTAAAATAATTAGGCGGATATTAGTTAGTGGCTCGTTAAATTATTTTTGCAATTTTACCGGTCCTTGGATTAAAAAAAAAAAAAAAAATGTCGAGAAACTCTGTGCTAAACCTTTCACAAGAACGTTTACTCTCTTCTGTTGCTTCAGTTCAGGGAAAGGTGCTGAGTTCTAGAAATACATAATCTAGGTGTTGCCCACAGCAACGCCATGCCGCCCGAGCACGTTTGGTAATTCCGTGTGCGGCGGCGAGTAGAGGCCTCCACCTGTCTGGTGTGTGCACTCGCGGCCTGCATGCGGGAGCAGCGGCCGAGTTTACCGTGTTCTCTGTTTGCTGAGAACACTGTGCCCGCGGCAAATATGGCGGCGGTGGCGAGGACCTAGTTCCGCAGTGCGTAGGCGATATAAAGATCCACTCCATAATACCCAGTCGTTATGCTTTATAACAGCTTTGAATGCTCAAGTGTGTTACGACAAGACATCCGAATGATATTAATTTAAAACTAAATTCTTCTTTAAATATTTCATCCCATCATTCACTGCCAAAGAGATCCTGGGAAACCTTGAGGCGTCTTCAGTGCCAAATATTGTTGCAGTTAAGCTCTCGAAGGACTACATAATTATCAATGTTGTGAAGGTTTGAGCTCAGTTGCACAGAAGTCTAACTCCTGTTACAGATAATACGGAATCGCAATATCAGACCACTGAATTTTGATTGTGAGAATGTAATGACGAGATTAAAACAGCTTGCAACTAAAATTTGCACTTTGAAACACAACTTACACCAGGCTTCTCCCGAATTCTACCACTCACCAGCTAAGACAGATTAAGTTTTAGGCCGGCTATACAGGGTGTTACAAAAAGGTACGGCAAAACTTTCAGGAAACATTCCTCACACACAAACAAAGAAAATATGTTATGTGGACATGTGTCCGGAAACGCTTACTTTCCACGTTAGAGCTCATTTTAGTTTCGTTAGTATGTACTGTACTTCCTTGATTCACCGCCAGTTGGCCCAATTGCAGGAAGGTAATGTTGACGTCGGTGCTTGTGTTGACCCTGGTACCAAATGTAGAGACTCTTCGTGCTCGTATTGTGGACGGCTGTGATACAATACGCCATTCTCCAGGGCTGCATCAGCGCATCAGGGATTCCATGCGACGGAGGGTGGATGCATGTATCCTCGCTAACGGAGGACATTTTGAACATTTCCTGTAACAAAGTGTTTGGAGTCACGCTGGTACGTTCTGTTGCTGTGTGTTTCCATTCCATGTTTAATGTGATTTGAAGAGAATTAATAAAATGAGCTCTAACATGCAAAGTAAGCGTTTCCGGACACATGTCCACATAACATATTTTCTTTGTTTGTGTGTGAGGAATCTTTCCTGAAAGTTTGGCCGTATCTTTTTGTAACAGCCTGTATAAAAACTCCTTAACACATATACGTACAAAATATTTATCATTCATGCTTTACAGAGCATTACTAATTTGTAATTTACGCTGTCAAAAATATACAGTTTTCTGAACTTATAGATTTTTTAAAAATGTATCATTCTCTATATGGTAAAAAAAGGACTCTTTTAGTTTAAAAAAAATCCACCCAGTAGAAAAAACAACAGAGAAAAGTTATATCGAGAACCACAGGTGGAGGAAAGGAATAAAGCATTTGTCAAACATTTATCACGAATCTGGAAACCCGCACTAAATTCGGGAATGTTAAAAAAATATGTAAGTGGGCGATCGGTGTTGATGAAAGAAGGAAAATATATCGCTAATACGAAACGTCTAAAAACAAGCGCCGACGCGAAGATAATGGAAGAAGCCGATGAATTCTTGAACTGGAGATGCTGCTATGGATAGAAACAGTTGTTGACTTATTCACTCCCAGCTGGATTACAAGCTGCAGTCTGGATTACACAAGTGCCGTTTTAAAGGATCATTTATTACGTTTCTCTACCAGTGGTACACGGAATTGTCGCAAATCAAATATGAAATTCAGAGAATCAATAACCAACAAAAATCCATTAATTTGTTCCTTTATGGTAAT
This sequence comes from Vandiemenella viatica, assembly GCA_031002005.1. Classification (NCBI taxonomy): domain Eukaryota; kingdom Metazoa; phylum Arthropoda; class Insecta; order Orthoptera; family Morabidae; genus Vandiemenella; species Vandiemenella viatica. The sequence continues at coordinate 101,383,939 of JARYHS010008074.1, read as the reverse complement.
TATTTCACACACACTATGAACATAGATTTTTTATCGCAATTTTTTTGTACTAGTTCGTTGAAGGAGGAGCGCTTCTTGGAGGTCTCTGACTGCTGTGCAGAGTGTCGAATAGCAGTGTCCTTTTAATGTACAGAAAATAGAGAATGAATACCCAACATGAACTGAATTAATTAAATCAGTTTTCTAACACAAATTTTCAGTTATTTATGATAAATTTACAATTTAAAGTTTTGAGCCTGAGATGACCTTAAACTTCAGTCTTCACGAGTTTGATTGGTAATAATTTTATTATTATTTCGTTAAGGCCACTTGGCCTCATAGATATTCTGCCAGCACTTAATATGATCATCATGTATATGTTTGTGTATCTTTCAGTATTTAATTGATTGTTCAAATGGAGGTCAACACAACACTGAAGCTGACACCTATGCCATCAGCTGGACTTGAACCGGTATTCTAACACGTACGCTGCTGGTGGGAGATGAGACCGCTTATAAACATGTTAACACTCCTTGGAGGACGCATAGTTGTCGGCTACAGACTGGAAGGGATAAAGCATCGCCAAGGCTGCCGACGGTGATCTCACGTAGTATCCACGGTAGGCCAAGAGGGAAAGTCGTGGGCTCACCACCATCGCGAATTGTGTAGCACCCTTTAACCGCGTCGTCTATAATTTTGTGCAAGCTCACTCAAATCAGTCATGTCCTATATGGTATTCAACCACTGCTGATGATTGTGCTCGATCTGTTCTCCTCTCCCTGACATCTTAATGAACTTCCCCGGGTCAAGATGCTATACTGCACCTATTGCTTCAATCCCAGGAACTACGTTTGCTATCTAGAACTTGGTAGTTCTACAGCACCGAACTAAATATTTTTTCACTTTTTATGTGAAACTTTAAAACAGATTTTTTACAGTTTATGACGCCGGCTGTTCCTCCGACTTAGTAGATCATAGACTCTCTGGAAAGACGAATTCATATTATTGACAATAACGACACGCAGAGAGCGTGTTTACGCAAGTAGTTAATGAACAGTGTATTTCTAGAAGGACTGAGTAAAGTTAGGCCTATTTTCAGCAGTAAACGGCAAACGTCCAGGAGACTGGATAAATCTGTACTGTTTCTTCAGAGAATGTAGTTCTCTGACTCTAGCCCTCCGGTGGGTTTTGATCGATGATTGTCACAGCCTCAAACGTCTGGTAATGGAAATTGTGACAAATATTCGACTCAAAAGATTTTTAGAATAAGCATTACCTATGTCTGCGTTTTTAAATGCACTGAATTACATTCTAACGCATAGCGCAGAAGCCGTGCAATGAACTGATTTGCTGATACCGGTTTGTGAACAAGGACACGCTGAATTCTTCGGTGCCTAGCTTGAAAAAGGAGTGACGGTATTCTCGTATTTGACTGTTCAAGAAAACTGTGTCTCTGTTATAAAAAGCTGTGTGTTGGATATTCATCACGATTTCCATTCAGACGTTTGAGGCCGTTGCAGATTGGATGATCGTTGACTGACACCCACCAGAGTTCTAGGCTCGGCGATATATGCGATCGGAAGAAACATTTCAGGATTATCTAAATATAGTGAACTCGACATTCGAATACCTTTTCTGATCTTTGCACTAGAATAATTCTGCGAGTACCTGTTCTCTGACAGATATCAACACATTATATTAATACAGGACTTCTGCCCGATGCGTGATAGCGTCCAGTCTTCCCAATAATGTTACTCCAAACTCACTGCTGATAAGCGACCTACCACCCAACCGCTCACTTCTGCTTGGTCAGTAACTGCGTGTCCACCTCACACAAACCCATGTGTGATAAATTTAACACAAGGTTCAACTGCGTTAAATCTTATTACTACTTTATTACCACCGAGCTGGCTGTCACAGCCTCAAGCCTGTTCCATCTTAAGTGATCCTCATCAGAACAGGCGAGTTCCTGGTATGCCGTTTTCTGCCGAATTTCCGAGACATGGGCGTTCTCTTGGAATAAACTAACACTTAACAACCACTTTCTTGCAAATTTCAGAGGTGAATCTCCTCTGAGGTTTCTTGGTTATTATACCGAGCTCCTGCGCTAAATACTAGATCGCATATTCCCTAGTCTGAGCCTAGTTGGTAAATACGTCCGGCAGTAAATAGCTGCTTAAATGGGTAATTGTTCCAAATAAGTGCTGAACATTTCTTATGTCATATCAACGATTTTCTGAATGACACTGAAAATGAAAAGTGAATTTATAGAAGGAAAAGGGCAGTGGCGTAGCTAGGTTAACAAGGGCTCCAGCACAAAAAAATATTTTGGGCTCTCAGGCCAGATGGGTGACTTTTTTTTTCTTCTTCGTCTACCAAGTCTTGTGATGTTTGCTGGCAGGGCTCCCTGTGCCCCCCCCCCCTGCCCCAAGCTGAGCGTGGGTCCTTAAACTGCGCTATGGGGTTCCCTGAGCTTCGAGGCCCCGGTGCACGGCACCGCTTAGCCCTCCGACAGCTGGATAATGGCACTGTAGCGTTACGTATTCTTGGCACAACGCTTGACTACAAATGTCTGTCTCACTACGATAATAGCTAACCGTTATATCTACGCCTTGATAGCGGTCTTTTGATTCATGTGAACACTTTCACTTTCGTGAGATAGTAGACGGATAGAAGATCAAAGGCAGAATACATGTTTGAACTAAAGGCTACGAAAAATATATCAGCTCTTACCACGGTATAAAGCAAAATGAATTCAAATTCAGATGAGTTGAAGACAAAAATAAATGTTTTGGTTGAGTTATTAGTCCCGTAAATGAAACTGACAGTTAACTCCTAATTGCTCCATTAAGAGTAGACTGAAGTGGAGTGAGGGGTGAATAAAGGAGAAAGTTTGTGGTGATCTAGACTATAAGGTAAAAGAAAGTGAAAAACGAGAAAGAAAGGAATCATTGTATGGATTTTGTGGGTTTCCTTTAGTGAGTTACGCAGAGTGATTGACAAGCGGTAAATCTGGGTTTGCATTCTGGAGACATCAGTACATGCAGATTTAGTTTTTCCATGATTTGCTGAAATCACTCTAGGTGAATGCAGGGATGGTTCCTTCAAAAGGCTTTGGCCGAATTACTTGCCCCAAACAGTATCCCGTCTCTAATGTCCTTAACGTATACCCATAAGTAAAATAAAAAATAAAATAAAACTATTTGTTAGGAAGATGGGAAAGCGATTTGATCTACAAATGTAAGTTACCTTCATCTGTATTAAACTTTGCTTTAGTCCACGAAGAGCTCTCCATAATTTTTAATTCGGATCACTATGTAGACTTTCTTTTTCCGCGTTGAATGAGCGGTTTAATCTAGGTTACTTGTAGTGCACATCCTGGAACTTAGTCATTGATTTTGTAAACGAGAACAGAGACAGCAAAGATTATTACGGGAGTTGTAAAGCTGTAAGTGAAAACAAATAAAGAAGCACATAATATTTTAGAAAAGCCAATGATTCCCGAAGATTTGAATATTTTCTGACAGTTAAAATTGAAACCCCAGATAACCCAGTGATTTTTTTTAAAAGACATTTGTTATTCATTTGCATCTTCTCCAAACATTGTCGTTGTGCAATAAACAAAGTAAATTCCAATTCTTTATATTATACGTACAGGTGTCTTAAATTTGACAAGGATTCAGTATATTACCAGCAATATTTAACTTGTATATACGAAATGTTTTCAAGCAATGGCGGATCCAGGAGTTTGGATTGGGGGAGGGGGATGGGTTGACTTGGGCGAGGGTAAGCTTTATAGTCTCCTCGGATAGTGTGAGCTAAAATAGGAGGGGAGGGGGGAGGTCGAAGACAGAAATCTGATGTCAACATTTTTCTTTTTTCATATTGCCAACCTTAAAAGAACAGTAGAGAGAAGGAAAAAAATGTCTCCAAAATTACGTCAGGGGTGTACCCAGATGCTTTTGGGGGGAGGGGGGCTTGAGTCCCTTAGCCCCCCCCCCTCTGGATCGGCCACTTTGCAAGTGCATTACAAACTGCTGAAAATTCCGAAATTCTGGAAGAATTTTTTTGGCAAATATTTCTTTTTAACTTTCCACTCCATAATATTTTCACACAAACATAATTATGTATTTCTTTCTCATTTTTGTTGATTTCCAACAAATTATTGCCATAGTGGCGAGAATAAAATTTATGTTAACTTACTATAAGAATAAATGAATAAATATGGTTCTTTACGTTAAATGTACTTTCAGAGAACAATTACTGGAGTTCTTTGAACTTCCGAGTAACAGAGAAAAGTATAGCGAAGGTGTATATATACCTAAGTGGTCTTAACGAGGAACTCCAGAAGAGAAATTACTGACTCAACAAGGTAATTAAGGCCCATTCACATTTTTCAAGACACTAATAACGACTGACGACCATCGGGGAGGCTGAAGTTTCCATTTAAAATGTTATTTTGGAGAAAACTGTTTCACAGAATTTTCGGTTGAACTACAGAAGATGAGAGAGCAGTTTTTCTCCGCAGTAGCTTACGAGACGCTTGCGTAAAAAGCTTTCTCGCTTTTATACTCGGAACAAATTTCCTGAGTGCACCTTTCCCATAAAAGCAGCTTTGCTGATTTGTTCGGAAAGGAGAGAAATGTTTTCTGCAGCATCGCACAACTGGGAAAGACGTCGAAGTTCCTCTACGCCTCGAGATTACTTAACGGCCAGAGTAAACTAATAAAGGAAACAAGGAGACAGGCTCATCCATAATTCCTAACAACATCTGGGCTAAATTATTCATTAATGTGATTTTGGGAATACTTCACGATTATAATAGACCAGAATAAACATATCTATGTTCTTTGGCGACTTATAGTGAGAACAATACCATGGATATATTGCAGATAATCATAAGAAAAATTCTTGTAATTTTTAGCATTAACCAGAAAATACTTACGCAACTCATACATACCCGTTAGCTTTTAATTTTGTATTAGATATGTATTTTGGGAAACACTATTTGCATTATCGGTTGTTATATTTGATTTCACTTTCATTCACTAACCAAAAAAACATTACTCTTTCAGCCATCTTACACACCCAAACAAAAAAATATATTATAAAATAAATTTAGTATGACTCATGAATCCGTCAGTATGCCTCAAAACACAAATACGGTTCACAGTTTATTGGGGAGCTACAACAGGTTCAAGTCCTCATAGGCCTTCGTTTTTGTGGATTCTATGCGATTTCGCGCAATCATCTAGACCAGTGGGTGGTCCATCTTATACCTGCCGCCCACTAGTAAGCATACAAGCTTTCATGGAGGGCAGTAGGGATTTTGTCCGACACTGAAACACTTTCATTAAAAAATAAACGAATTAAAAAAAAAGATTTTATGACCTAAATTTGCAGCTTCAAGGAGCAAATGAAACTTTTGTAGTTTCTCAAAGTATTGTGTTATTATTGACAAACACGAAATATTTCACTAGAATCTATTGAAAATATAATTTCATAAATTTCTTTAATTACTATCTATAAAACATAGAATAACTCCAGAGCATATTGACAGATCCAGTTGGCACCTGAACGAACTTGAATTGGACATGGAAAAACGATTTTAAGATATTTACCCCAAGTATTGAAGTTGATGATACAAGTTTCCAGAGGAACTGTTAGAAAATAGATACAATGAAGAAAGTGAATATAGATTAGATAGTTGTGGATTCGAAAAAACTGTGACAAAACAAAAAAAAGGTCTGTCTTGTATCTTGATATGTGGAAAATGATATTTATTTTATATACATTCGTAAGCCGGGTACTCACTAGCGAGCTGTAAAGACGCGTACTCACTAGCGAGCTGTAACGGTAACCGTTGCACGTTACTGTTACCGAATACGATAGTGAGTACGTGGCTCGCGAGCCTGCCGGGGCCGGAACGCGTTGCATTCGCAGCGAGCCGACAAGAAACACGTCCACATTCTGTAACTGTAACCGATGCACGTTACTGTTACCGTGAACTATAGTGAGTACGTGGTTCGCGAGCCTGCCGCGAGCGGAACGCGTTGCATTCGCAGCGAGCCGACGACTGTCGGTTTTTGCTGCGAATCAAAGGGCGCTCGCAGTGCGCTCGTGGACGTCGAGAGTGAAGGTTGTTGCACGCTGCGAACCTACCAGTATCCTCAGCGTCATGAGTCAATGGACAGAAGATAAATGTCTTCAGCTGATAGAAGCCTGTCAAGAAAGCAGTGTCCTATGAAATCCCAAGGATTGGCAGCCTTAATTTTGCAAGGCTAAATAAACGATTAAATAAATAAAATTATTTCAATTATTATTATTGATAATTAATAAACAAAAAAATTTATTTGTAGGTGAATGACCTCAATGGTAACACAAAAACACAGTGACGCTGCACTACGTGAACTATTCAATAAAAAGCTAAAACCAGATTCGAAATGACAAATGCTGATAGAGGCTTTCGGAATACTGAAAAATGCGGCAGATAAACCGAAACAGGATACGGAACTACGGTCTTTCTTTGATTTTATACAGAAAAAATTGAAAAATTATACCAAGGAAATAAAAAATGCAATTCAACATGAAATATTTCAAATAATTATGCGTGCTGATCAAGAACATTATAACTACATACAAAATTATGGACCGAGCGTGGTGGTGTAACGGATAGCGTTCTCGCCTCGCATTCGGGAGGACAGCGGTTCGAATCCCCGTCCGGGCATCCATATTTGGGTTTTCCATGGTTTCCCAAATCACTCCAGGCAAATGCCGGGATGCTTCCTTACGAAGGCCATGGCCGAATTCCCTCACATTCCTTGCCCCCATCCTTTCCCGTCTCTAAAGACCTCGCTGTAGAGAGACGTAAAGCAGTTAAAAAAAATGGTTATTACTCCACTACACAAGCTCCACACCCTTCAGCTTCTTCCTCCACTATAAATCGAGATATAGCTCACCTTTCCTCTTCTTCCCCATAACAAAACCAACAAACTCCTCTACACAACCCGCCATACTTCCCGTACAGCAACAATAGCGAGTATTCAACAGATATGAGTTTAGAAAACTATGTATGATTTTTTTAAATAAATTACTTTATTATTTTTTAATTATTGGATAAAGGATTGCCTTGATTTATTATTTCAAAGCTCCTATCAGCGCCTGGCACACTTCAGGGACAATTCAGCTTATGACTTGTTTGGAAATGCGAAAAAGATATTGTAAACTTGTAAAAGAATCACCAGTAGCTAAGTATTTCAGCGTTAAAGCTAATCTGTCTTGAACCGACCCTGCTTCTCTGAACGAAGTGTTTCTTCGTTCTATCTTGGGGCCAATTATGTTCATTAGATATTAAAAATCAGTTGGAGAGATTCTCGTGAATTTTTTGTAACGACCACTCATTTGTTGATTTCTTAAAAGAAGAATTAGATCACTTCTTTCTCTATATATTCCATGAATACGCCATCTTCGTGGTAGTTTATAATCATCAAATAAAGCATATACAAGTTAGTATGCTATACAAGCGAGAGACACTTCGTCCGACATCGCGGAGCTCCAAACTAACACTGCGGATAGAGTCGGCTTGTCGTTACGGTTACAGTGAGCGTACACACTAGACCCTCGTAACAGTATCCGTTTGGTTACAGTTACAGTTCGCTAGTGAGTACGCTCAGTGAGGTGGCTCGGTGTTCGTCGCGAGCGAAGTTCGTTTCACGCGTCCACACTAGAACGTGGTTACTGTATCTGTTGGTTACAGTTACAGCTCGCTAGTGAGTACCCGGCTTAACTGTAACCAGCAGATACAGTAACCACGTTCTAGTGTGTACGCGTGAAGCGATCTTCGCTCGTGACGAACACCGAGCCACCTCACTGGGCGTACTCACTAGCGAGCTGTAACTGTAACCAAACGGGTAATGTAACGAGGTTCTAGTGTGTACGCTCACTGTAACCGTAACGACAAGCCGACTCTATCCGCAGTGTTCGTTTGGAGCTCCGCGATGTCGGACGACGTGTCTCTCGCTTGTGTAGCATACTAACTTGTATATGCTTTATTGGATGATTATAAACTACCACGAAGATGGCGTATTCATGGAATGTATAGAGAAAGAAGTGATCTAATTCTTCTTTTAAGAAATCAACAAATGAGTGGTCGTTACAAAAAATTCACGAGAATCTCTCCAACTGATTATGAATATCTAGTTAACATAATTGAGCCCAAGAAGCCTTCCGAGAAGCATTAACGTGCAACAGTTACAGTTACAGCTCGCTAGTGAGTACGCGGCTTTATCTGTTCCATGTCTCGTGTAATCAGGCTTTATAGCTGTTAATCATATTGCGACCAAAGAATGAAACCGCCTGAATAGCTCAGAAATAGAAAACCTACGTTTATTTCTTACAAAAATAGAACCGGATATCCAGTATTTAGTATCGCAGCATCAGCTTCAGAGATCTCATTAAATAATGTAATTTCACTAGACTTGATGCTTCTGCGTACGCGAATTATAAATAAAAAGATAGATCTAACTACAGTAAGTCGTTTTATAAAGATTTATTCTGCCAAACGTTGTGAAACTCCGACATAAAGTACTTGGCAAGTATTTTGGATTACTTGCTTTAACTTGTTGTAACTCTGTTTTATAAATTTTACTAAGCGTATTCACTTCGCTACTTTAGAAATCACCATTACTGTTGGTTACACGGTGGACGGTTAGAAAACTTTATTACTAACAGAGATACAAAAGTTGGTGGTATGTATAAAAATGTTGGCTACCCCTGATCTAGACGAATACTGTGACGGTCCCCAATTTCCGCCACACAAATTACACATTGCACAAACAAAAACACACTTATCACACAGAGCACGAAAAGTTATACGTTCCGCAGAGAGACAGGCAACATGGGTTAAGAACGATGGGTCTATCAAACCCGGTTTGAATTCGGGAGGATGCAGGTCCATTCCCGCTCTCAAGATTCACATTGGGCACTTATGTAAAACGGAGGAAAAGGGGGGGACGGTGGAACGTAGTACTTAGTAGATGGCGGGATCAAGGGAAAAAAATCTCGTATAAATTGTTGCAAGGAGTGACGAGTTTGTTATGAACCTTATTTAGAGATACCACACCGAAAATTTATCTTATTTAGAATTTTATTTATGAAAAATTATACTTTTAAATAATTTTTCCATGAACTCAGAATGTCAGTATTTAATCATGTATTATTCTCTGAAACATTGTTCTGAAAATTATGAGACATTTCTTGTGTCGTTTGGGTCCATTCTTTGTGGAAACTGGCTTTGAATTGTCATCCTTATTGACCTACGACCTCGCACCGAGCAAACGCTCGCCTTTCTTGAGTGAGACACATCGCCCGACTGCAGCCACTAAACTATTTAGCGGCTTCCGTGAGCTGCTTGCCTGAGACGTCTAGCTCTGCAGCGCGTATAACAGTGTTAAGGAAGAATCTCTCTTACTCTCAGAAGGTACGCGATTTTAATGAAACAACTGCATTGTTCATATTCGTTTTCATTTTTTTTCAAAGCCACTCGGTTTAACTTACTTCCTTCGAATTAAAAATGAAAGAGGTTACTTATGAACAGGATGCTCTACTGGAACTTTCGACTTGATTAAAAGTAGGAACTTCCGCAGCTGTACATGGCAAATGGCATCATATGAGAAACCCAGAATATTGCAAACTATTACATTCATTTCTCGAACCTGGCAAACAGTTAGAAACGACGTCGTTAATGAATCAACCTTTGATTATCTGGTACACTTTTTCTTTTTTCAAATAGTAGTGAAACTATAGTTCTTTAATGTACACTTATCAGCCAGAACATTAGACTACCTACCTACTATCGATATAAACCCGTCGAGGTGATAGCAGCGTCACTTGACGAGGAATGACTGCTAGTCAGACATACGCACGGTGCATGTAGTATCAGTGAACGTGCTATCCATGTTTAGAAAGGGAAGGTGCGAGATCTATCTTAGTTTGACCGAGGGCAGATTATGATGGCCTGGAGGCTCGGCACGAGCATTTCGGAAACTGCACGACTTTTCGGGTGTTCGAGGAGTTCTGTGATGAGTGTCATCAACAAGTGGCGAAACCAAGGTGAAACCATGTCCAAACGTCGAGGGATTGGGTGGCCACCCCTCATTAGAGATGCCGGACGTTGTAGGTTGGGCAGACTGGTAAAATAGGACAGGCGGCCAAACTGTGGCGGAACTAACATCAGACTTTAATGGGCAGAGTACAAGTGTGTCTGAAAACACAGTGCACCGATCACCCCTACGATGGGCCTCCGCAGCCGACGACCCATGTATGTGCCATTTTTAACACCACGACATCGGTAACTACGACTGAAATTGGCACGTGACCATCTAACATAGACATTGGCGCAGTGGCAGAGCGTTGCATGGTCTGATGAATCCCGATACCTTCTTCATCATGCCAATGAGATGATGCGAATCCTTCGTTTTCCAGGGGAACAGCTTCTTGGCACCTGTACTGCGGGACGGAGACCAGCTTGCGGCGGCTCAGTTATGCCCCGGAGAACATTCTCGTGGGCATTCATGGGTCTAGTTGAACTCGTGCAAAGCACCATGACGGCCAATAAGAATCGTACACTGGTTGCAGTTCACATACACCACTTCGTGACGACCATGTTTCCCAACTGCAGTGGCATTTTTCAACAAGGTAATGCACCATGTCACAAGGCCAGGAGTGTGATAGAGTGGTTCGAGGAATACAATGGAGATTTGCAACTGATGTGCTGGCCCCCCAAACTCGTCAGATCTGAACCCGATCGAACACATCTGGGATGTGATTGAACGTGGCGTCAGAGCTAATCGCACCCCACCCCAGTATTTTACTTGCGTGTGCAGATCTGGTGCCAACTCCCTCCAGTGACCTACCAAGGCCTCACTGCTTCGATGTCAACACGTGTAGCTGATGTTATCCGTGCCAAAGGCGGTCATACCGCAGGTAGGTGGTCATAATGTTCTGGCTGATCACTGTATGATTAAATCAATTCTGGAATATTTTAATCTGCAACTAATCATGACTGAAGGAAGTTAGTATATCAAGTATATTTTTGGTCTGTTATAGAATCTCTTTATGAAATATGTCTATATAAAATAGGATATAAAACATACGGGTATAGTGTAATTTCTTGCTGTTTCTACTATTTTTCGATTCCTCCCCTCAATATTTTATTTCGCATGGGTAGTCATTATTTTTGAGGATCGGCCAAATTGTCATTAATTGTATTTTGAGTAATTAATTTCTATTATAGTCATGACAGAAATGATTACGCGCGAAGGCACTTTAGCTGGAAAGTCGAAATATACAATATTTCCTCCCAGTAGTTCTAATGTTTTGCCGGTGGAATGGTTGTTCCTTGTTCACCAAGCATTCGTTCCTTATGCCTCACCAAACACAGCCTTCTTAGACCAATAACAATCGCTGTAACTAAGAAACTAAAATTATTCGACTTTGTGACGTACAAGACGAGGTCAGACTTCAAAGCCATCGACTCTTGGAAACCACAGTGCTTAACCGCAATCAGTAAGCTATGACGTTTCTAGTATGTCTCTGCCAAAATCTTAAGCTCTCGGTTCCTTCTGTCTATTGACACTATGGGAGGCGGCCCCAGGTGTGTATTGAGTAGCCAAACGTGACAAACGTCCATAGCAGGAATATCACAAAAAATCTCAGCTGCCTGTCGGTCCATCTAAGTACTAGATTCTCTGATTTATTACGAGGCCGATGCGTGACGGGATCTGCTGTCAGAGATTTGTCACATTACAGTATGCATGTTGAGTGTTCTTACACTATTTACAAAAACAATAGAATTAATTAGAACGTTAGAAATAAACTTTCTGATGTGCAGAACTGGCAGGAACAAAGTTAGTGTGAGGAATTATTACATTAGTGAGAAATATTAATTTTTGTAATTATATTTCATTTATTAATTGTGGAGGAAAAGTACTTTTCGTGCAGCCATTTTTTATCGACTTTTACACAAATATCTTTGAGTATATGTACATCATTAATGTGTAACAAATGATTTACATTACAAATTTTTACTGACATTACTCTAAATTTAAAACAGCGGTTCACTCTGATTCTCTCTCTCTCTGCTCCCCCCCCTCCCCCCTCATCGGCCTCTCTCTCTCTAGCGGGCGCACACACACAGGCAGACAGACACACATATGCACTCAAAGCGACAGTATAAATCTTTCTTTATACTGTTTGGCATGTCAATGTTTAGTGAACATCGATATCACCAAGCGTTTTATAAATTCAAATCCTGGTACAGTCAATCGGCTTTCAGTTTTCAATGTTTTACAATTCTAACTCAAGGTCTTACAACCATAGAATTATTTATGCTAAGATCACTTTCAGTTCCTATTCTGCATGCTTAATTATCTGTGAATATTATGGACAAAATGTTCAAGGGAAGCCAAATTGATAATGTAGCACTATAACTACATAATATATTTGTCAGTGTGAGCCATAAAATGTGTGGAGTGGATGAAAAAAAAATTTGCGGTGTAAAAGAATTCTTAAAAGATAGAAAGCAAAGAGTTAAGTAATGAAATGCCATATCAAAAGAACTGACAGTGAGAATGGAAGTGTCATAGGGTAGTGTATAGGGACCATTGCTATTCATTATTATGAAGAATGATGCTGTGAATAGTTTAAAGAAAAATGTTAGGTTGTTTGCTTATATATATATATATATATATATATATATATATATATACTCCTGGAAATTGAAATAAGAACACCGTGAATTCATTGTCCCAGGAATGGGAAACTTTATATACACATTCCTGGGGTCAGATACAACACATGATCACACAGACAGAACCATAGGCACATAGACACAGGCAACAGAGCATGCACAATGTCGGCACTAGTACCGTGTATATCCTCCTTTCGCAGCAATGCAGGCTGCAATTCTCCCATGGAGACGATCGTAGAGGTGCTGGATGTAGTCCTGTGGAAAGGCATGCCAAGCCATTTCCACCTGGCGCCTCAGCTGGACCAGCGTTCGTGCTGGACGTGCAGACCGCGTGAGACGACGTTTCATCCAGTCCCAAACATGCTCAATGGGGGACAGATCCGGAGATCTCGCTGGTCAGGGTAGTTGACTTATACCTTCTAGAGCACGTTGGATGGCACGGGATACATGTGGACGTACATTTTCCTGTTGGAACAGCATGTTCCCTTGCCGGTCTAGGAATGGTAGAACAATGGGTTCGATGACGGTTTGAATGTACCGTGCACTGTTCAGTGTCCCCTCGACGATCACCAGAGGTGTACGGTCAGTGTAGGAGATCGCTCCCCACACCATGATGCCGGGTGTTGGCCCTGTGTGCCTCGGTCGTATGCAGTCCTGATTGTGGCGCTCACCTGCACGCGCCAAACACGCATACGACCATCATTGGCACCATGGCAGAAGCGACTCTCATCACTGAAGACGACACGTCTCCATTCGTCCCTCCATACACGCCTGTCGCGACACCACTGGAGGCGGGCTGCACGATGTTGGGGCGTGAGCGGAAGACGACCTAACGGTGCGCGGGACCGTAGCCCAGCTTCATGGAGACGGTTGCGAATGGTCCTCTCTGATACCCCAGGAGCAACAGGGTCCCTAATTTGCCGGGAAGTGGCGGTGCGGTCCCCTACGGCACTGCGTAGGATGCGACGGTCTTGGCGTGCGTCCGTGCGTCGCTGCTGTCCGGACCCAGGTCGACGGGCACGTGCACCTACCGCCGACCACTGGCGACAATATCGATGTACTGTGGAGACCTCGCGCCCCACATGTTGAGCAATTCGGCGGTACGTCCACCCGGCCTCCCGCATGCCCACTATACGCCCTCGCTCAAAGTCCGTCAACTGCACATACGGTTCACGTACACGCTGCCGCGGCATGCTACCAGTGTTAAAGACTGAGATGGAGCTCCGTATGCCACGGCAAACTGGCTGACACTGACTGCGGCGGTGCCCAACCTCTGCGCAGCTAGCGCCCTTCGATGGCCAACACTGGTGTTCCTGGTGTGTCCGCTGTGCCGTGCGTTTGATCATTGCTTGTACAGCCCTCTCGTAATGTCCGGAGCAAGTATGGTGGGTCTTACACACCGGCGTCAATGTGTTCTTATTTCAATTTCCAGGAGTGTATATATATACGAGAGACCGGAGGATGGTGAAGAGAGTGATCGGAGTGTACGAGGTATATTGATGGGGAAATGAACAATAGTACATAGAAGAGAAAAGGCTATCATGACCACAAGCTGGCGTTCGATTTTAGGAATAAGAGTGAGAAAACTTTCTTTCGTAGGTAATAGAGTCAAGGAATGGAGTAAATGACCAAAGGAAGCGATGAATAATTTTTTAGAAACGCTGAAAGAATTTAAAATCTAAATCGTAGGAGGCAAAAGTATGTGGGTACAAGAAAGCAGGAAAATTACCATTAGAGCGTGTGAAATTGAAAGACAGTAAATAGGTGAGGTACCCAGAATTTCAAAAAGAATAGCAAAGATACATTGGAAAACGTTTTCCTGAATCATTCACGGAAAAGGCTAGATTAAGTGAGCGCAACTTATATGATCTCTCACTCAAAATTTGTCAGAGTCGTTGCTTTAAAATTGATCCCTCGTTGGCTGCAACTGAATCATTGAAGGGATGGGAAGATCAATGACTCGAGCGTGTTAAAATTCTAATTCCCGATACTAACGCAGAGTGACTAGTGCCTATACCCCTCCTTCTTCCTCTTACCTACTTCTGATCGATATCGTCTAAAAATGGACAGTTTTTGGTATAACTGTACAGCTTAACAAGTGTTGCCTGACGGCTTCCACCTTTCTCGTCCAGAGATGTTAATATTTTCAGTTACACTGGTTGACACCTCGTCTGATCGATATATGACAGCTGCTCCCACAGCGGTAGCCGGCATGGGAATTTACTACAGGTGTGAGCGGACATCTGAAGCTAATGATCCGACTGTCGGAGCCCCATTAGTTCATAACTCACATCTGGCTAGTCATTAAATACAAAAATCGCATATGCTATCTCGCCTTCAAGCTTCCCCGAAAAATCAGGCTATCAAGAAGTGTAAGAAATCAGTTTTAACAGTCCTTTGCTGTTTCTGAGTCTTAATCTTTGTGCTTGTAATAGCTCTGTGTTATGTTATGTAACATTCAGATAAATATTTACAAATGTTGACGATAGTGTTATTTTATCTTTTTTTGCTAATGGCTTTACGCCTCGTCGTCAATCGAAGTCATTAGAGGCGAGAAAGGAGATGGGGCTTGGGACGGAAAGAAATGCGGCCATGAACTTTTGAAGGGACCATCCCGTCATCCGCCTGGATTTATTTGAGGGAAACCATGTAAAACCTAAATCTAGATGGTTGGACGGATATCCGAAGCCACGTCCTCCAGAATGCTGTGCCAGAGCGTTACTGCTTACCCACCACGCTTGGTATCTTATCATTTATACTGCATTATGTCTGACGTTAAAATATTAATGTATACGAAAACAATTGTTCATTTCTGCCTAACTGAGTCTCGTTTTCTGTATCGCGACCAACATAACCCGCTGTTTCGTAGCAGGGAATGTCAAATCTCTGATATTGTTGGTTTCAAACGTGTCATATTCGTCAGGAAATGTCATTACTAGGGTTTGGATCATTATGACCTAAACAAAAAGAAATATGCTGGCAAATATGACATTAAAAATGGGTAAATATGACGTAATAATAACAAAATATGACCGAACATTTAAATTTACTATACATCAACACATGATCAATTATACATCATTTATTTTATCTAGTACTGTCGCTTTCACTCAGACTGCATAAGTTGCTTCCGTGCACTCGCTACCCCATTGGGAAGTTAAATATATATATATATATATATACAGGGTGTCCACAAATGAATATCGGGGTTTTAATGCTTTATAAGATTTATTACATTATCCTTACAGTTATAAATGATATGTCAAATGAAAGAGCAACTCAAACAGTTTTGTTCGTTGGCACTAGTGCGCTTGTGCGTGAAATGTTTCCGCTGCG
Source organism: Vandiemenella viatica (assembly GCA_031002005.1). NCBI lineage: Eukaryota > Metazoa > Arthropoda > Insecta > Orthoptera > Morabidae > Vandiemenella > Vandiemenella viatica. The sequence goes on along the minus strand of JARYHS010008074.1, from coordinate 101,367,876 downwards.
ATCCGCTAGAATGCGGTAGTAGCAAAGATGGCGACTAGTGAAGAGAAAGCGTTTTGTGTTTTACAGTTTGCAAAGACTGAATCTGTAGTTACTGTGCAGCGTGCGTTCCGCATTAAGTTCGGGCGTGATCCTCCAAGTGACAATAACATCCGTAGATGGTATCATCAGTTTGAAGATACAGGCTGCCTTTGTAAAGGGAAGAGTGCGGGACGACCAAGAGTTTGCGAAGAGACTGTTGAGCGAGTGAGAGAGTCGTTCACTCGTAGCCCAAAGAAATCTGTTCGGAAGGCTAGTCGCGAATTAGAAATTTCTAAGTCGACTGTTTGGAAAGTTTTAAGGAAACGCTTGCAACTACGTCCTTACCGTTTACAGTTGTTACAGGCTCTAAAGTCTGCAGACCATGGTTTACGTGCCAAATTCGCTAACGAAATGTTGTTACATGACGATGAAGATTTTCTACATCATGTTCTCTTCAGTGATGAATCGACCTTTCACCTCAGTGGACATGTTAACACTCATAATGTGCAGATCTGGGGCTCAGAAAATACTCAAGAGATCGTACAAGTGCAACGAGACTCCCCTAAAATCAATGTTTTTTGTGCCGTATCCCGGCGGAAAGTTTACGGACCTTTCTTTTTTGATGAACCGACTGTAACTGGTACTTCTTACCTTGATACACTAGAGCAATGGCTCTTCCCTCAGTTGGAACAATATGAACCAGAGAACTTCATTTTCCAGCAAGATGGTGCGCTACCTCACTGGCATAACGAAGTACGCGGTTAGTTGAACGTAACTGTACCCGACCGCTGGATTGGCCGCAAGGGGCCCAATGACAGAGCTTGCTATGCGTGGCCTCCACGTTCACCTGACCTAACGCCATGCGATTTCTACCTTTGGGGTTTCATCAAGGATCGTGTGTATGTGCCTCCGTTACCAGCCGACCTCCTTGAATTACGACAGAGGATTGAAGCAGCTGTTGCAACAGTTACTGAAGACACACTGCTCAACGTTTGGGAAGAACTCGGCTACAGACTTGATGTGTGCCGTGTGACAAATGGTGCCCACATAGAACACTTGTAAGCTTGTATATAAAACTGTTTGAGTTGCTCTTTCATTTGACATATCATTTATAACTGTAAGGATAATGTAATAAATCTTATAAAGCATGAAAACCCCGATATTCATTTGTGGACACCCTGTATATATATATATTTTGAAGTCGCTTTAATTTCAAATAATTTATAGAATGGAATTTCATCTGTAATAAAATACTAATACTCGTCTCTAAATTCCCTTACGTAACTTCGCACTTTCAGAAAATTTTATTTTCGGAATGGCAGTACTGATCCACTGAAGATTTAACGATGACTCAGGATATTTCATTGAGATATTAATTGACGCGGATCGACAGAGGCATGGTTCTGCTGCATTGTCCATATTAAAAGGTGGGCGGGAGATTACGTTTAGAGGGTGACAATAATGTATAACTTTAATTCTTGACAAGTGATTTCTGACCGCAGTGAAAATTAGTACCCCTTCCCCGCCACCTGCATAGCAGAAGTACAGTTCTGTGAATAATTATCTTAATTCCTTCTCATCTATATATAGTGAATTCTCGGTACTATTAAAATTACCAGATTTTTCCTCATGACCATATGGCCATAAATATTATAGAAATATGACAAAAACTAGGAAAATGGTCTGTATATGCATTAATATGCTGTTTAAAATACATTTAAATACAATCAGAAATGTTGAACTAGTGTTTAATTCAGCATTTCAGCTCATAAAGAAGGCAGGAAAAAATATGACTTCTCCTAAAGATCAGAACCCTAGTCATTACCCTGGAGATTACATCGAAACCATATTACCTAATTAAAAGATAAAGCGTACACCCGAATAAAACCAATCAACAGGATGTATTCGATACACGGCGTTTTGCGTCTTCGATGTGATGATATAGTTTGTACCCTGTCGCGTCTAGTTAACAGATGCCACTCCGACAGCGAATAAAGCGTCCATCCATCTGGGGGCAAACCGCAATATCATTTGGTTAGCTCTCTTCGACTGACCCAATTCGTGGCTAGTATTTCAGCTCGCGTGCTTCCAGCCGCAAACAAATCACCACCTACAACAGGGCATGCAATTGTAGTGGGCAGAGCTTGAGTAGAGCATCAGACATCTTGTTACGTATTTCTCCAAGCAGTCCCATTATAAACCTTCGCCGAAACATTGTCTTTGCGCTTTCATCACATGCAAGTTCAATTTACTGACTTCCATTTACGTGAAGAAATTTTAACTTTTGTCACAAAGATTTCTTTTACTGCGCAAAATTAATGTGTTCACATCTCAATCACGTATGCACAAATCAGGAGATTCGAGCGATACTTGTAGATTTCGACGTGTTTCCTTTTTTACAAGTAAGTATTCAGATCATTTGCTATAATTATTGCTGTTATAATATGTAACAATCCTAATCTCTGTAGTAAATCGTAGTGACAGACCGGTAACGCTCTGTCCTCGCATGTGGGAGGATGCAGGTTCAAATCTCCGTCCAGCCATCCAGAATTACGTTTTCCATAATTGTCGAAATCATTCCAGGCGGATGTCGGTACGGTTCATTCAAATGACCATGGCCCAATTCTTTTCATTCCTTGCCCTCAGATTTTTCCAACCTCTAATGGCCTTGACGATGAAGAGGTGTAAACAAAAATGGGGAGAAAAATAGTGAAAATGCTGTTCCAAACTGAAAATAAAGAACTGACAAGTGATTGAACATGAAAGCTTAACTTAAAAAATGTTATGCATTTTGAACTACAAATTTAACTAGCACTTAAGGTTAAGAATCAGGCATTAAGTTAAAACTTTACGCATTATATGGAAATATTATAAATTCAGAATGTTAACCCATATGCTACTACAGATAATACTGGTTTTAATAGCCGCCTATAAATATGTGAGATTTTGCCGTGGAATGGAATTTAAGGTTACCAACTGTAAACAGGGAGAAAAATTAAATGTTTAAAAGAACTGTAGATGGCATAATTCCCGTTGATTTGTTACATAAATTAGTAGTACAAGAAAATATATTTAAGATGGTAATAATCAAAGCCACTATGACTATTTACTGCCACCACCTAAATCATTTATACAGATTAGACAAATTATGCAAATATCCGTTCTTAAAAGGTCCTCCGCAACGTCTATTTATACTATAGTGAGACATCAATCGCTTTTCTTAACACGAGTGATACGACTACGAGTGCTTTGCCACTTTTTTCTGGTTGTTACATCTTATTGTCAGTTAATTTCATTCGAGCCTAATTGGAAATTGAGTATCACCGTCTGACGCCAACGTTGTATGCTTCGCATTTATGTATAGTGGGCTCTTATCACTGTGTACGCCTTGATGATAATGGCTTATTTCGATTTCCGATTACGAGCTAAAATATTATTTGACCCTTGTCCTCTGTTTCAGTTTTTTTTTTGTAGGTTTGTTTTGTGTTTGTAAAGCACGCCTCTCAGTCTCCGGATATCTGAATCTAATTTAAGTAATTTAGGTTCAGGAATTACAATTTTATTGTAGATACGTTATTAAGTTTGTGGAATTTGCAATTTCGACGTCCAAATATTCGCCGTTGTCAAAACCTCCGTCACTTGGGCCACGACATCAATTAAGCTCTCCTGCTTGAGTACAATATTGCGATGCCTCAGCGCTAGGAACCACGCATATGGAAGATTTCTTGGATACATCAAGTGTTCTGTTTCCCAGCCCTTAATTTACTATAATATTACATATTTTCAACTGTGATTCTCAATTTGTTTAAGCTTCATATTCTAGCAACCCGGATTTTTGTTTGATTTTCTCGTAAGTCAAAAGGTGTGTATACTTCAGACGTGCAGTAGAAACTTAATGGTATTCATGATGCATATATCCCGTTCAAGTTAAGAATTTACGATCGGAAAAAGAATTTCTATAGAAGGCTTTCTGTTCGATCCATGCGTCTGATTTTAAATATAGCATATATATATATATATATCAGAAAAACCAGCTGTGAAATGAGAACTGTTTATCATCGTAAGCCTTGTATCCACTTGAGCACGCTCAGGCGAATGAGCCGCTCAGTGAAGCGAGCGGCTCAAGTGTGGACGCCTGAGCGCGCTCGCAACGAACGACAGCGAGCGCGCTCGGGGCGAGCCGATCGGTTGTCGGTATTTTGGAATGCTCAAAGGCGAGCCAGTGTGTGTTCGGCGCTCAGTGTGGACGCTGGTTTTCGACAATGAGCGCGAGCACGTGGGATAATGAACTTTGTCTAACTCTTATTGATGCTTACGAATCGAAACGGGTATTATGGGATAGCTCATATGAACAATATTACAATAGAACTAAAAAAGATGATGCCTGGCGCGAAATTAGCGAGGTATTAAAATGTAGTGTTGATGAAGTGAAGAAAAATATTACAAGCCTGCTAGGGTCGTTCAGGCGGGAACGATCGAAACAGAAGAGAACTTCTATAACGGGAAGCGGTAAGTCTTTTTTAATAGTGTTTCTCGCAGCTAATTGCGTATAAATTGATTATACATTGGAAAATACATATAGACTATACTTCATTATTTTGTTTCAGCACAAGATGAAGTTTATGTATCAAAATGGTTTGCTTTTGATCGAATGAAATTTTTAATGGTTAAATGTGAACCAAATGAAACAAGAGATAATTAACCTTTAAATATATGTTTGTAACTAAAATAAAAAATTGGTACCAACCTTTATATAATCTTGGAGTGACTGAACAATGGCATCACAGACTTTCGGTACAAAACGGCTGATGCTTTGTTTAGATACTTTAAAGTTAAACATATATTGCAGACTTGTGTAGGAATCTCCCGAAGCTAGGAATCTTAAAGTTATTATTAATTTATCTGCTGGTGGGATCGCATCACGCATATGCGTATCCTGCATTTTAATATGAGGTCCAACTAATGACAGCAAATGTTCAAAATCAATTCTTGACATTCTCGTAAAGTTTTGAAATGTCTCATTGTCTCCTTCAAATGTCAACTCGCGAATTAAACTATTAAGATGATTTCTTCGCTGACGATAACTTTCCCTAATCCACCACCTTGGTACTTTCTTCTTTGATATTGCATGGATAATAATAAATGCTGCAGCTGCCACACGCACACGTGACGACATGTCAATAGCCGAGCGTTTACTGAGCACCGGCACAATGCTCGTTCGACCAAAATTTCCTTTTACCTTGAGCACGCTCAAGCGAGCGTGCTCAAATCAATGAGCGGCTCATTCGCCTGAGCGTGCTCAAGTGGATACAAGGCTTTAGTTACCTGCTGATTGTGTAGGTAAACATGAAACGCTATGCAGTTCAACAATGAAACATTCTGAGCAATGCTAATCCTCATAATAATAAGTTTTCGCTTCCCTAAGACTCAGTGTGTATTCACTCACCTCTACAAAATGTGTTACCCCCTACTCATACTTAATATTATTCACATCCGTCTGAATTAACAATGATAACATTGGCCATACCAAAATCAGAGTTTATCCATATAGTATAGAAAAGCGAAAAATATCGCTCAAGGAGCGCGCATATTCGTATTAGAGACTTAAAAATTCCGCGCCATATTGTCTTATCAAACTTTGTCGTGTTGTGGCCTTTTAAGCAAGAATGTGTGCCAGAAAGTAGGCAGCGTCTGCCCCAGGGAAGCATGACAGAATAATCATCTTTGAATTAGGGGTTTGATGATGATTGAAATGTTACAATCCTTACTTTTGTTCCATCCAGCACCAGGAGTAGACTAGAAGAACTTTCAGTACTGCGCAAGTGTGCAGCTGTTTATGTAGTGTTCAAGTGCCGTCCCTGTGAAAAGTTTATTGCCGTCCAAACTGGCTGACTCCTACAATTGGCACTGGTCATCAGTCTCCAAGTAATCGCTGACTGAAAATCCTAAGAAAAACTATTTTATCATGTTAGTTGATATTGCTGTAAAAGAAAATTCCATTCCGATAATACAGTGGTGATCAAAAACATAGTGCACACCTGTTGTTCCACCTTTTGAAGGCAATACTGCAGCGATTCGTGTGCACCAAAACACTTGTGGCTTCACCAGCTTTGTACTCAGATCTACCACAGATCACCACCTATCCTGCTTGTGGATGACAGAGTCATCCACAATGAATATTAATAAATGATTATAATTAATATTCAGATTTTGTTGTATTTGTTTATTTAAATTGTAAAGTGTAGGGTTAATTTGGTACTAAATGATTATGTATTAAGCCTGGGTGGCCAAATTTATTAGTATATAATTTAATTCTGTGCTAAATTGATATCCAGAAAGTATTAAATATGGGAAATGGTTGGAACTGCAGTTTTGAGCGTTGAGATGGCTGGACAATGCTGAATACCAGCGACATCCCGGCGCCCTCGCTCAGCGGGCGGGCAGAAAACAGTTACCCGACGCGGCCGTTGTCCCGACCTTCCCTTTGAGGTGGGCCAAGGTCAGGCAAAATGTGCGCGAAAACCAGTGACGAATGCTAGCTATGGCGCGAAACACGTGATTGTGGGATACATCGATTCACCAATCGTGCGTGGCTACAGGGTTCACGTTTGTTATCCAAGGCTTCTGTTCCATGTCCGGAGAGGGAGAAAATTGGCTTTTTCCGTGGCAAGAGAAGACGACGCCATGAGAGGGACTTGCTGTTCAGATGAGCTGACGGACAGACGTGTCGCCTGACACTCTCATAACTGTTGATCGGTGACAGCGTCTAGAGGCATTCTGGCTCAGATGGGGCTGGAAACTGAGCGTTTCACCTGCTAGAGGGAATCAACTGATGTGCTAGCGCGGATGTATCCGCAAACTGGCATTGCAACAGTGACACAGAGTGTGTCACATCTCGTCGAGCAGATGCGGAAACGGTAAAGTACCGACGCAAAGGTCCACAGTTCCGTACGGTTTTTAACGAGGCTTGCTAACCCGTAAACGGCTTCTGAGATAAGACTCTGCTCCCATCACGATAATTATTGAGCTAACCAACATTTTCATATTCATCAACCTCAAATTTAGAACATCTTGATCATTGTAATTAATTCAAATGATGTTTCTTTCACTTTAAATGGCGCTCCTGGGATTGTTTTATAAATGCTAACTTTAATTCGATGGCCTGCGATGCCACATTAATGTATGTTGACTTTTTGCAAATTTCTTTAAGATATTTAAATCACTTTATGTTTGCTTTTATCCGGCAAATTGTAAACGCCGGGTATTGCTTGCTTATTTTCTTTGGATATTATGTTTAACGTAACGTTAAATATGCCCGGCCTTGTATAAGCCAGAAGACCAAATAAATTGAGTATTATTTTGTGTGACTTAAATTCTTGTAGACATCAATGTTCTAGGTAACCAATTTAACTAACCACTAAATTGAAATTAATATTCTGATAAAAGTATTGGACGTGATGGTATCCCTCTCCCCCTCTCTCTCCAAGAGTGACCAATACATGCTTTACAGAGCGGGCAAGTCTCCGACGTCTGTGATGAGGCATGGTCGTCCACCACCTTGTCGCGTAAGTGTGGTTTTACCACTTTCCATACATTCTCACTACAGTAGCACGGGAACTGCCAGCAAACCTCGCCGTTTCCGAGGTGCTCGTTGCCAGGCACCGCGCCCACAAACCACTGGACACTAATTTAAGGTAACAGCAATACCAGTGCGGACTTGTTATCGTGTTTGTTCTGGCGGAACGAGTAAATTTTTTGGAACCAGCCGTGACTATGTGGCTTTCATCAGAGGACTCCGAGGCCAAGAATCGCTTCCGTCTGTAAATAGCTTCCGAAGCGCGCGCTAACCGTTTCGAGTGACGTCACTCAAGTTCCCACTGTCAACGTGGCCGGTTCGATGGGGCTTGCGTCCCGTGTTTTTGTGAACAACATTGACCATATTTGATTAAGCTGGGACTTTTAGAATCAATTCCAAGCCGAATAATTGCTGTATTGCGTTCATATGATGTCCCGAAACGCGATCAAGCAGGTGGTTATAATGTTTTTGCATCTTAAGTGTATGATATCCAGAACGAATGGTCGACTGCAACCATGGGGTTAGGATTATGTTACTTGCTGATGACGTAATGTGTCAAGAAAATTAGGCACATAACGTGATAGTCTGTAGGAAGGAAGATAGATAACTGGCTCAAGTGCTTAATGCCAAGTACACCTCTCCCCCCCCTGGAATCACTGGTGTAGGCGATAATGCACTGAAAGTGGCTGCCAAATTGGCCGTCGTGCAGTGACTACAGAGGCGCTACGGGAGCCGCCCGCTACCATCGACCGGCAGACATCCGCCCTCGTAAATCAGACGCCCACAACAGTTACAGCGATTCGGTGCGAACTCACCTTTATGACACCAGACAGGAACTCCATAACCTACTCTCTACAATACCGTTTGAATAACACACACGTCATCGCCATTCCTCTAGTTCAGAGGTAATCAGCCTAGTACCTACAGCCCACTAGTGGACGTTCAAGCTTTCAAGATGGGTGGTAGGAATTTTGCCCGATACACAAGCACTTTCATTTTTTTTTAAATTTAATTGTCTTTAAAAAATTACAAGGGATACAACGATGTCCATTTGCAACTTCAAGGAGCGAATTATACTTTTATAGGCTCCCAAATTATTGTAACATTATTTACTGACAAACTTAAACCATTTTTCTATAATTTATTGAAAAGAGAATTTTATCAATTTCCTTAATATCTGTAAAATATATTACAACTCCAGAGGATTCTTTCAGATTCAGTAGCTACCTCAACAACCTTAAAACCGACTGGAAAAACGATTTTTAGATATTTACCACAAATATTGAAGAGGCTCATACAACTTGGAAAAAAAGAAATATTAGGTATCAGATAAAATGAAGAAAGTAAACATTAATTTGACTTTGGTGGAAACGAAAACCTGTAGCAAAATAAATAAAAGACTTTGTTAAGGTTCTTTGGTGGGTTAATTTACTGCATTAATTAAAAGTCCACCAAAAAACAAGGTTATGTGAAAATGTTCGTTTATTTTGAACAAATCAAAACAAGTCAGCGACATTCACAATCACAGGTACAATCCAAAGATGCACTTCTGAATAATGTCAACTAACAACTGAATGACAACTTAATACATAATGAATGTCTCTGTAACACTGAATGAATACTCTGTCCAGGCGATCTGTTTATATAGAGTCTATCGAATTTACGAGAATTCTTCAAAGGCATCCGCCCGATATTTCTCGATCATTAACAATCACTCAAACAATCAAACATATTAAAAACAATCGGAATTGATACAAAATTAATTAATAACATTTCAAAATGATTAGAAATGGTAATTAGAGATACTTAAATACAAAATTATTTACAGAAATCTTTTCAAATGGTGGAAAATTGTCCTGTAGACATCGTAAATTACAGTAATACATGGAATTACAAACTTTTAATAAATTCTCTTGCATCATTCGGTTCTTAAACATATTAAATGGTCTTTGAATAATATTCTTACCTAAAACAAAGTCTATATACACTTATTTACAAGAAATTACAAATAAACATATCAAATCACTTTCAACCAAACTTTAGCTCATTACAAATACTTCATGCAGTACAATACTATTCACAATTCAGGTATTAGGGCTGTTACAACCCCTCCCCAGGATTCACTTAATTTTACACAGAGAAAATTGATTGAATCCGTCACGAATCTAAGCAGGTTGAATGTACACATAATGCAGACACGAACAGATTACAATCAATCAACCATAATGACTTTTACAATGAACAAATACAATTCTTCATCACATACAACATCTGCACATAGTCCATGACACTGATTTTGTTTACAATAATTGTCTTTCCTCAGATCCAATCATTTTATCATTTACTGTGTTTACACAACAAACGTTCAATGCCATCACCTTAAGTTACAATTATTTCACTCCAAATTACACACTTGATGTCTGCTTGTTAATTACACCAGTTTGATTACCTTTTACAGCTGATAATTTGTCATCAAAATGTAGAAAGTCACAACATCATGAAAATACCAAAAGTCTCTACACAAAACTGTCACAAATTATACATTGAAATGCTTACATCTGCATCTGAGCTTAAGTACTCACACAAACTATTTACATGTATCAATTGACATACTTATTTACAAAACGAGATATTTACAGGCTATTGACCCCTCCCCAAACCATGCATTTCAATTAATTCTCATAAGTGGGTTCCAGGATTTCCCTGGAAACCCAGAACCATGTAAGTTACTTTTTCCTAACCTTCCAGTTTTCTTCAACTTTTGTATACACATTTAATATTACATTTCTATTTTCACAAATCTTCATTATATACATACAGAAACACAAACTTCCAATCATCTCAGACAACAGACTTTGGTACAACCAAGCAACAGCTGAGACATACAATGGTTCTGTTTTAGCAAATTGATTGTCACTTAAAAGCAATGCTGTTGACTCAACTGGTAATACAAACTTATTATTCTCACTACTACAGTTTAGTCCATCATTACTCCCAACCCCACTCTTCATCATCTGATTACTACTCAAACTTATCAAATTATCTGAATCATTACCTAAAACTGTTATAACATCTGGCTTACTGACTTCATCCACCAAATAATTATTTTTCTCAGCAACTACTACTTCACTATCAGCTTCCACATCAAAGAGAGTACAAAACATAGTGTCATCTAAGTCACATTCTGTACAATTTTCTAAATTAGAAACTGGTTCAAATAAATCCTTACTCCCACCCATTTCTTCAATGCCATCATCTACACCAAATAAAGAGCTAAATAACGTATCAGCTAGGTCAAAATTAGGACATTTTTCCAACTTAGGGATTGGTACATAAGGCTTTTCAACCACTCTCTCTTCAGAAGACAAATACTTTGACTTACAATTCTCCTCCTCATCTGGGTCTCCTATCCATACCACTGTATCACCTTCATCTTCAAGATATTTGAGAAACTCCTCGATTTCAGCACTTCTACAAACTTCATTACCACCTATCCTAGCACACATAGTCCCAACTAGGAGATAAATTCTGAAAATGTAAAGCCAATAGTAAGGGTGTTAATGGTAAACTGTAGAAGTATAATGAACAAAGTAATCGAATTTGCAAACTTAATAGAGATGCATGAACCACAAATAATAATTGGTGTAGAGAGTTGGTTAAAAGAAGAAGTACTAGACAGTGAGGTTTTTCCTGATGGTTACAGAGTGTACCGCAGAGATCGAGGAGCAATTGGTGGAGGAGTCTTCATACTAGTTAGCAAAAACTACCATAGTTCACTGGCATTCATAGATCAAGACCATGAGTTACTTGGGGTAGATTTCTGGGGTAGTAAAAAAGAAAAAATCAGAGTGTTGGCTGTTTACCGCAGTGGAAGAATGACAGAAGAGGATGAGGCTCTTGGGGAGAAATTAAATTCATACTCAGATTTCAGAGGTGAGAATAGAATGATCATCATCGGCGGAGATTTAAATTTACCAGGTGTAAACTGGGAAGGGAATAAGATAAATAACACAAGGGAACAAAGATTTGCAAATATCTTAATAAGGGAAGGAGGATTTACACAAGTGGTTGAGCAAAACACTAGGGGACAAAATATTTTGGATATATTTCTAATTAAGCCCGATGAAAACCTTTTGAGGTATCAAGTAACTGAAGGAATAAGTGATCATGAAGCAGTTCTGATGGATATTAGAGGATTCAGTAAACCAGCAGCCAAAATTGAAGGGGGAAATAGGTACAATTATAAAAAGGCACAGGTTTCAAATTTGAGGAGATATTTCAGAGAACAATTCAGCAAATGGAAGGAAGGCTCAGGTACAGTAGAGTCAAGGTGGAAAGAGTTCAAGGAGATAATAAGAAAGGGGGAAGAAAAATTTATTCCAAAGCAAAAAATAAAGAGAAGTAGAGATCCTATGTACTATAATAGGGAAGTGAGGAGGTTAAAGAGGTTGGTAAGAAAAGAACATAACAGAGTTAAGAGACAGCAGGGTAGTAGGGAATATTTAAAACAACTAAACAAGGACTTAATAACAGCAAAGAAAATGGCCAAAGATGGGTTTATGAAGAGTATTGTCAGTGCAGGGGGACCATTGACTGATGCATCTAGAAATTTCTATGGCTATATCAGGAAACTGAGGGGAAGGGAGGATGTAGAGACACTTATAGATAAGGATGGAGAAGAAGTTACTGACGATTTGAAAAAGGCAGAGATTTTAAGTAACTGGTTCAGAGAAAGCATTAGGGAAAATGAATCAGAAACAGGAGGGTATAATTCGGAGAACGAGCTTAACAACACAATTAGAAATGACGATAGTAAAAAATTTGATATCCATCCTGAGGAAATCATGAAGGAAATAAGAAAGCTGAAAAAACATAAAGGGGCTGGTGAAGATAATATTACTACAGATATCTTAAAGATAGCCGGATGTGACATTGTACCTTATCTTGAAATATTATTTAAATTGAGTCTAGACACTTGCTGCTTACCACAGGACTGGAAAAGTGCAATAGTAGTACCGGTACATAAGGGAGGGGTGAGAAATAGAGTTGAGAATTACAGGCCAATCAGTTTGACATCAGTGGTAGGTAAATTAATGGAAAGATTGATATGCAACCACATCAGAAATATATGTGAGGAACGTAATTGGTTTTCAAGCAGGCAACATGGTTTCAGGCAAGGATATTCTTGCGAATCTCAGTTGGTGGGATATATGCAAGATATTTCAGATGAAATGGACAAGGGAGGCCAAATTGATAGTGTAGCACTAGATCTGTCTAAGGCGTTTGACAGAGTAAGCCATAAAATGGTAGTAAATAAGGTAAAAACCATTGGAGTGGATAAGAAAGTGATTTGCTGGGTAGAAGAATTTTTAAAATGTAGAAAACAGAAAGTTAGGGTAGGAAATGTAGTATCAAAAGAAGTGGAAGTAAAAATGGGTGTGCCACAGGGTAGCGTATTGGGACCATTGCTATTCATTATTCTAATGAATAATTGTGTTGCCTGTTTACTATCTGAAATTAGATTGTTTGCAGATGACATAATGCTGTATAAAAGAATCAAAACGATAGAGGATTGTAAACAGTTGCAGGGTGATCTGGACAGGATATCTAATTGGGTTAGTAAACATGGAATGAAGATAAATGCAAAGAAGAGTCAGCTTATTAGATACACAAATAAAAAACAAAAGGTTAATTATGAATATAAGGTGGGGAAAGAATTGCTTGCTGAAGACTTGAAATGCATATATCTTGGAATTACTTTTGATAACAAACTTAACTGGGCAGGACACATAGGACAGGTGGTAGGAAAAGGTTTCAGAGTTCTGCATTTGTTGGAGAGAGTTATGAGGGGATGTACGAGAGAAGTCAAGGAATTGGGTTACAAAACTTTGGTCAGACCATTGCTCGAATATGGTAGTGTAGTATGGGACCCTCATTTTACGTATCAAATACAGGAGTTGGAGAGGGTGCAAAGAAGGGCTGCTAGATTTGTTTCTGGAAATTATCGCAGAATGCAATCAGTGACGGATATGATAAAGGAGCTGGAATGGGATTCATTGCAAGACAGGAGGAGGATGAGGAGGGTCATGGGAGTGTACAGGGCATATACTGGTGATGAGGCATGGAAAGATATTGCAGTAGGTATGAAAAGTAGTGCATGGAAGGGAAAAGATGACCATGACCACAAGCTGGCACTCGATTTCAGGCACAAGGGTGTAGGAAGATTCTCTTTTTTAGGAAAGGGTGTCAGGGATTGGAATGAGTTACCAAGAGAAACGATGAATAATTTACCGAAAACTTTGAAGGAATTTAAAGAAAAAATTTGTAGAGGGCAAATGTAGGTGGGTGCAGGATAGGGGGAAGATAGCTGTGTAGGGAAATTGCCACCGGAGCCTGTGCTCCATTGCAATTAAATTAAATTAAATTAAATTAAACTATGCCATTCTGGACCTTACAAGTTTCTGATAGCCACACTGTAGTATGCACTATAAATTCTGCACCCTTTTTTGTAATTAAGCAGTGACCATTTCGAAAATCATCTACATGAAAATTATTATTTTTGCACACTGATTCTAGTGATAAGGTACTATGGTGGTCCCCTTCCCGCTTTATCTTATTACCAACCTTTACATCATCAACATCATTAATTACATCTATCATAACCTTATCCTGAAATTCACTTGCTGCTACCCCCACCTCTTCCAATAAATCTTCTCGGGGATTATTCATAAAAATGGAATTAACGCTATAGCAGTTGGTACCTGGACCCACAATCTTACCCACCACTGCGGGGCCCGTCACAGAGGGGGTCTTTAGTTTGCCTGCCCCCCATGCTGCCTCTCCCTTTCAGATTGAGGGTTCTGTTCTCTCACTTCCCCATTATCATTCCTCCTTGTGTAATTATCACGAACCCTTCCCCTCGATCTACCATCCCTTGACCCATTACCCCTTCTAGGGGGACTCCTGCTGCCCCTCCTATGGTGTTGATGGTGGTAATGTTGTTCATTGAATGACTCCTGGGCATCCAAGCGTCTCAACAATTCCGAAACTCTATCCACATTTACTACATCCAAAGTGGCAATTAAATTTCTTGTTTGCTGAGGTAGCCTAGCTCCTATCAAATCAATAAATTCCTCCTCTCCATAAGGATGGTCTAAATACTTACAACGGATCCAACATTTATGAAAAAAGTCATGTTGAGTTTCCCTACCAGGTTTATAGGGCCTTCCAGTCATCAACTCTCTCTTTTCTTGAATCTGCCTGCTTGTTGACCAAAAATGTTTCAAAAAGTTTTCTTTAAACAGCTTGTAGTCAGTCACTTCCCTAGCTTGTCTATCACCCCATGCCCTAGCATAAGACTTAAGATGTTTACCCACAAGTGCAATTTTCTTATTGTCGGGTAACAAATTAAAATAGTCTGATCTTTCAAAATTATCTATAAATTCAATAGGGTGAAGCCTCCCACTATCATCATAGAATTCAAATTCTTCTTTTACATCGACACTGAAATTTGGATTACCTGTTAAGGGAACCTGACTTAACTGAATCTGTAACCCAGTAACCTTTTTTTCTAACAGATTTACATTACTTTCTAATCCATGCGCTAACTGTTCCTGCTGCTGCACCAATGTATTAATATTTAATCCCACCTCTTGTCTCAACTCATTGACCCTTTGAGCAGCTTTACTATCACTGGCTTGGAATAAAGCAACATATTCCTGCTTCATCTTATCACAATTTTCACTGACTTCCTTCACCTCTTTATAAATCAAATTTTCACATTCAGCCTTATTCTGTTCACAAAATTTTGTAACTTTCTCAAATTTCTCCTGACATTCTGTTACTACCTTCCCCAATTTAGAATCTAAATTGTTAATATCTTCCTTGAATTGAGAGCTAAAACCCTGAAATTGCTCTGTGATTTTAACATCAAAACATTTAGTAAATTCAGAGAATTTGCTCTCAAAATCAAATTCATTTTTAAACTCAGAAAACTTACTGTCAAACTTACTATCAATTTCGGAAAACTGAGACTTAATTTCAGAAAATTTGTTGTCAAGATTTAACTCATTTTTAAATTCAGAAAATTTGCTATCATTATCACTTTTAACTCATTTCTAAATTCAGAAAACTTACTATCAAGTTTACCATCAAGTTCAGATAATTTTGCATTAAAATTGGTTACAAATGACTCTAGAAAAGCTTGTAGGTTCTGATTATCAGCCATTTTTAGTAATCAGCCAAATCAATATAAAAAACAAAATTAAGTAAATTAAAATCTTTCCAATCTGTCACACTATAACATGCAAAAGAAATCACTTGAATATTCAATGCCGTACTTACAGTTATTCCTCACTTTTGTATCACATTAAATTTCACTTAGAAGCACTTAATTAATCATTAAACACCACACTGACTTCAAACACTTAACCACACTTTTCACAATTCACTGTAGGAAGACGATTTTGAGGCCGAAGGAAATCCACTCGACGTCGGAAGATTACAGCCGATTGCCGATGAAAAATCTCCGCCTTAGGCCGTCAAATCCTTGTCGTCGCCGGTCGAAATTTCCTCGCAATTTTCTGCAGATTCTTTTTAGAAGATAAACATCCCACAGATGTTTAAGAACTTCTCGTCATGTCAACGGTCGCCATGTTAAGGTTCTTTGGTGGGTTAATTTACTGCATTAATTAAAAGTCCACCAAAAAACAAGGTTATGTGAAAATGTTCGTTTATTTTGAACAAATCAAAACAAGTCAGCGACATTCACAATCACAGGTACAATCCAAAGATGCACTTCTGAATAATGTCAACTAACAACTGAATGACAACTTAATACATAATGAATGTCTCTGTAACACTGAATGAATACTCTGTCCAGGCGATCTGTTTATATAGAGTCTATCGAATTTACGAGAATTCTTCAAAGGCATCCGCCCGATATTTCTCGATCATTAACAATCACTCAAACAATCAAACATATTAAAAACAATCGGAATTGATACAAAATTAATTAATAACATTACAAAATGATTAGAAATGGTAATTAGAGATACTTAAATACAAAATTATTTACAGAAATCTTTTCAAATGGTGGAAAATTGTCCTGTAGACATCGTAAATTACAGTAATACATGGAATTACAAACTTTTAATAAATTCTCTTGCATCATTCGGTTCTTAAACATATTAAATGGTCTTTGAATAATATTCTTACCTAAAACAAAGTCTATATACACTTATTTACAAGAAATTACAAAATAAACATATCAAATCACTTTCAACCAAACTTTAGCTCATTACAAATACTTCATGCAGTACAATATTATTCACAATTCAGGTATTAGGGCTGTTACAACTTGTCTTATATCTTACTATATGAAATGTGGTATTCAGTTTACTAATATCTTTCCGTTTCATATCTTGTGTAATCAGGCGTTAGCTTTCTTAATCATATTATGGCAAAAGAAAGAAACCGGCTGAATATTTCCGAAAGACGAGACCTTCATTTGTTCCTTAGAAAAATTCAGGCAGATATCCAGCATAATTAAATGTAATTAAACTAGAATTGATGCTTCTACGTACGCCAAGCATAAACAAACTACGGTACTACAGGAAGTAGTTTCAGAAAGATTTATTTTGTCTAACGTTGTGAAAGTCTGACGTAAATTTTTTTATAAGTAATTATTGTTGTTTTAATTCGTTGGGAGTCTGATTTATAAATTTTAGAAAGTAAAGTCGCTTCCCAACTTTATAAATCACCATTACTGTATTTATTTATTTATTTATCAATCTTGTTCCATGGATCCCTGCTGAGGAAGTACCTCTGGGATGTGAAACATGTCATTGTTGATACATATACACATAATATGAGTCATATCATAGTAAATATATATATATATATATACATATTTTACAAATACAAGAAATAATAATAAACATACATTTTTGCAACTGAGTTTTGCTAACGTCATAATGAGTACAATTAATTATTTTCTTCAAATTCTTGAATGGAGTAGAAGGAGTTGCCAATAAGATAATCTCTAAGTTTTTGTTTGAATACATCTTTATTATCTGAAAGCTGTTTTATACGATTAGGTAGTTTATTAAACAGATGTATCCCAGAATAATTAACTCCTCTTTGTACTAATGACAGAGATGTTTGTGTTTTATGCAAGTTATTTCTGTTTCTTGTATTGAAACTGTGTACCTGTGAATTAGGTGTAAACAGGTTAAAATTTTCTATGACAAAGCTCATGAGAGAATATATATACTGAGTATACATTGTAAGAATATTGAGTTTCTTAAAGAGTTGTCTGCAAGAAGTTCTTGGTTTTACCCTACACAGAAACCTAATAGCTCTTTTCTGTGCTATGAAAACTTTTTTACTTTGTGAAGAGTTTCCCCAAAAAATTATGCCATATGACATTACTGAATGAAAATATGAGGAGTACACCTGTTTCATTAATTCTAGATCTGCTGTTAGAGAAAGTGTTCGTATTGCGAAGGTGGCACTACTTAACTTTGCCAGTAGTGTAGTGATATGATCATGCCAACAGAGTTTCTGATCTATTTTAATACCAAGAAATTTTATACTCTCTGTTTCTAAGATTGTGTTGTTTTTATAGTTTATACATATATCTGGCTGTGCATAGTTTTTTGTTTTAAACCTAATATAATGTGTTTTTTCAAAATTTAATTTTAATGAATTTGCCTTAAACCAATTTGCTACTACTCTAAGTACTTCATTTACATTAAATTCTATAGTACTGTTTGGTGTTTTACGCACAGTCAGGTTAGTGTCATCTGCAAATAAAACACTCTTAACTTCGTCGGATAAATTTCCAGGAAGGTCATTGATGTATAACAGAAAGAGGAGGGGACCTAAGACAGAGCCTTGTGGAATTCCATGTTTTATTTTCTCCCAGTCTGATGAAGCATCTTTACTTATTTTAGAATCAAAAATTGAAACTTTTTGCATTCGGCTTTCAATGTATGATTTAAACCATTTACCAGCGGTCCCAAAAATACCATAGTATTCCATTTTTTTCAAAAGTAATTCATGATTTACACAGTCAAATGCTTTTGCAAGATAACAAAATATTCCTACAGGATTCATTTTATTATTCAGTTCCTCAAATGTGTTATTTAAAAATGAATATATAGCCATTTCTATGGATGATCCTTTTTTGAACCCAAATTGTGAATTAGTTAGGATATTATAGTGTGTAACATGTTTTATTACTCTACTATACATGACTTTTTCAAAAACCTTTGAGAATGTTGAAAGTAATGAAATGGGACGATAGTTGTCTACACATGTTACGTCTCCTTTTTTAAATAATGGTTTTACAACAGCATATTTTAGTCTATCGGGAAAAACACCTTGTATTAAGGATTCATTACAAATGTGAGCAAGTACATGACTGATACAGTCTGAACATCTTTTCAGTAATTTACTTGAAATATTGTCATAGCTGGAAGAATTTTTAGGTTTTAATTGTTTAATGAGTTTATTTATTTCTGAGACTGTTACTGGTGGCAATTTCATCTCCACAAAGCTATTTGGGAAAGCAGTCTCAAGAAGCCTTAGAGCACTATGTGGGGATTGCTTTTCTATGCCCAATTTATCTACTACTGACGTAAAATGTTTGTTAAATATTTCACAAACCTCCCCTACTTCGCTATACACATGTCCATTTTGTTCTATTTTTATGTCTTTAGAGTGATTTACAGTTTTTCCTGTTTCAGTCTTTATTATATTCCATATTGTTCTCATTTTATTGTCTGAATTTTCTATTTTCGCCGATATGTACTTGTTCTTGGCCTTCCTTATTACATTTCTTAGTATTTTAGAATAAAGTTTATAGTGAACTTTCAGCGCATAGTTATCTGATTCTCTCATTTTTAAATAAAGGTCCCTCTTTGTTTTACTAGAGATTCTAATACCCTTTGTTATCCATCCCATGCCCAGTTCATTGTTTGGAGTGTTGAGAATTTTCCTTTTTTTGAAACTACCTTCAAAAAGTGTTAGAAATATATTCAGAAAGGAATCAAATTTCGCATTAACACCCTGTGCATTATATACTTCTGACCAGTTTTCATTGTTTAAGGTATCTATGAAGTGTTTTATATTATTTTCACTAATATTTCTTCTATAAACCCAGCTTTTCTTTATCTGTTTAACAGTGTTCCTGGACTCGATACATAATAGCTGGGCATCATGATCTGAGATACCATTTATTACTGGATGTATGCTGTAATTACTGCACTGAGAAATATCCATAAAAAAATTAATTATCAATTGCAGTCCTGCTATTATTTTGTATTCTCGTAGGAAAATTTACAAATGCTGTTAAGTTAAAAGACAACATCAAGGCTTCCATATCTAATCTATCATTGCTGTGATTTAGAAAGTCAACATTGAAATCTCCACATAATACTATTTGTTTGCTATTTGTAAAACTTAGTAGCAAAGACTCTAAATGAGATAAAAACAGTCTGAAATTACCTGAGGGGGCCCTGTAAATTGCTATCACTATCAGCTCTTCCTTATCATATTCTAGTTTAGTAACACAACATTCAAAGTGTTGTTCTACACAATACTTACTTACAACTACACTACTGCATTCAATATTATTTTTAACAAAAATGGCAACTCCCCCTTTCTCCATTTTACATCTGCAGAAATGAGAGCTTAATTTATAATTTGGGATGGACAGCTGAGATATTCCTGTATCAGACAAATGATGCTCAGATATACACAAAACGTCTACATTAAAATTTCTGGAATTTTGAATCTCTTCTAGGCTTAAGGTAATGTCATCAGTTTTACTAAATATTCCTCTTATATTTTGGTGGAAAATACTGGTCTGAACACTTTGACGCAATGACTTTGAATTGTTTATTTTATTATTACATACTGGTATATCAGTTGGAATTTTTAATTTCAACAAATTATGATCATCAGAGACATTAATTTCCTTAAGACATCTTAATAAATCTATTTTATTTACCTTAAATAAATCGCGTGTGGTTAGAACATTTTACTACTAACAAAGATACAAAAGAGGGCGGTTGGTATGAAAACGTTGACTACCCTTGCACTATTCTCTCACTCAATTTCATACGAGAAGTAATTTTTTATTGTTATTATTCTCAGGAGGAAAGCTGGTTATAGCCATAAAGCTGACCACTGCCTTTCAACGCAATGTGGAACCACGTTGAAGAGTTATTACATTCTAGATATATTACGTGAAATTTACGTTTCGAACAAGTCTATTCGTGGCGAAGTCGCGGTCAGTACCTAATCTTTCACAGAAGGCTGAAACATGTGGTCGGACTGGTCTTTTGCAAACATATCTCACTTAGGCAGCGGTCGCACATGAATTAATTTAATTCAGGTAGAACATAAACATGAAATTCTGATCTTCTGACAGCTATTTGTTTTGAGGGCATTAGAGTGGATATCATCATATTTTCTTTGAAGTTATATAACAAATAGACGCAAATAATTTTAAGAAATCTGACAAGAATTATTGCTGATTGACACGCGCGAAACGTTTGCACACAATTTTTGCGCTGACCGATTTCCACGAAAGAAATTTCAAGATAAGAGTTTATTAGTAATCCCCGTGATTGGTAGCACCAGCTATGAAAATTTTAAAGCTATGTGGCAACGTGGTCGAACGATAGCACTTATAAAACAATTTATCACAGTGAGAATTGATGCTCATCAACAATGCAGAGGTAACTGAACTGGTTGGATCTATACCTACAGTGTAAAAATCTCGCGGTAAAAAACATAAAAAACTAACCTAGCCCACGACCAGAAGCTTGGTTGATTCCTCACGAATGGTTCATACTAAGCCGTTATGTCACAGGTAGGACGTCTAGGTCTTTTGATCTAGGACCTATAGTTAAACCTTTAATAATTCCTGCACCCTACGGGATTTTAACACCGTAAAACGGGCCCGGAGCAGCAAACTTTTGAAACCAAACGTTTTAACCACTGAGCTACCAGATTGCTCGTACAAAACATAACATTAGTTGAAACCCAGAACACATACTCTGTTATTAGACTGTGTTGAAGTCCTCAGATGTTGTACATAAACCAAAGTAAGATGGTAAACAACTCATGACACGTAAATTCAGTTGTTGCTAAATGAACTTACCAATCATTTCGTATCGCAGAGGCCTAAAATATTGCGTCAAATGTTATTGCTGAGTAATGTGAATTTTTATGTGTCTCTCGTGATTACAAGACAGTAAGGAAAAAGATTTACTGATAAACGGATAAGGAAATTAAATTATTTATATTTATTTTATATTCTAATAATTACAGTTATAAAATGTGTATTCAGGAATTGAAATATATCAGAAGAAGAAATCGATTACACCATTATCAAAGTATACTTACTGCTCGAAATAAAGCATACCTCTAAACTACGACGTTCATACTTTTTTTGAGAAATTGATAAACATATAATTCAAGACCACTAAAAACTTAAAGAAGCGTTGAAAACAGGGCAGCATTTAATCCACTTTAGTACTGAGATTACAAGTTAACATTTTATTTTACTTCGGGATTTTTGCCTCGTCCAGGTCATTAGAGACCGGAGTGAATTTGGGGCAAGGAACTGAAAGGAATTCATGAATGGCCATTTGAAAGAACCATCCCGGCGTTTGCTGCAAATTAACGATTTGTTTTTGACAATGCCTGGTTTCAGTTAAGTCTTGACGTTCTCCTGTCTGAATTAAAGTGATTTAATCGAACGACTTATACAATGAATCAGCTCAATTCATATTTCAGAAACAACCAAGTACAAATACCATAGTGTATCATGCACACTATCGCCCCAAAAATAACTACAGTTATGATACAGTCCTGGTTTGTTATCTTGCGCATGTGAACTAAACATGTCTCAGATGCCTTGTGTCGTGGTATCCATAAGTATTTTCTCCTCACTTTTACCCGGCGGGGCTGTTGTGATGTAGTTATTGAAGTTCATTGTATACTATGAGCTAATGACCATTAATGGGCCGTTAACTACCAATCAATTTTCAGATCAGCCCACCCAGGGTCCTTGCCTTCGACAAACCGTAGACCATATCTGAAAGCTCTGAAAATAACTGAATTTTGCAACATAACATGGGTTAGATGATTGCTTTCGTGCACAGATTTTAAAGTAAACTTCTTCAAGTACTTCTCCACTTATGTTGTTCACCATCATACATTTAAAAACGGGCTATTGCCAGTAATTAGTTCACTTGCTTTTTCATTTTACAAAGCCTTTTAAAATATTAAGGTTGTAACGTTCCTTATGTTTATAGGAAATGATATGAAAAGGTACTTCGTTTTCGGTTCTTCTTTACAATCTTACCTTCTTCTCTTATTTGTACCCTTAGAAAATAAATTATACTACTTTTCCTTATGTTTACAGCGTAAGATTGGTACAAATAGCATCTTTATTAACCCTCCATGTCCACCGCTGGTTTTTATTAGATACCACCGTTGTAAATCAAACTACAATTAACAAATCGTACCAAATGTACTTTAAAAGTCAACTCCACTTTCTTTATTATAATCTCTGACCGAGCGTGGTGGGTGAGTGGTTAGCGCTCTGGCCTCGCATTCGGGAGGACGCCGGTTCGAATCCCCGTCCGGGCATCCAGACTTGGGTTTTCCATTGTTTCCCCAAATCACTCCAGGCGAATGCCGGGATGCTTCCTTCAAAAGGGCCATGGCCGAATTCCTTATAGTTCCTTGTCTCCAGTCCCATCCCGCCTCTAATGACATCGACGTCGACGAGGCGTGAAGCCATAAGCAAAAAAATAAAATAATTATAATCTCAACATGAAACAAAGTCTTTCACTTATCTTATTATCTTCCATTTTCAAATTACAATCAGTTACCTAATACACCTTTTATGTTTCACTAACTTTATCATTATTCTAATCTTCTGCCCACAGGCTAATATTTTCCATTTCAAATCCTTTTTCTATCAACACTTTCTCTCATTTCATTTTCTCTTCAACAATCTTTTTCTCTTCAAATGTTCTTTTTCACCAAAGATCTCATATACCTCTCTTGAAATTCTGTGACCTTAAAAACTCAATGTTAGTATTTACAATCATAACTGATAAATAAAAAAACAATTACTAATATTTAAAAAAAAAATCACAAATAGTGAGGTTGTGTACCTCACAAGGTCTTCTGGTGACGTTACTCACATAAATTATTTGTAATCAACGCGTAATCACTAGTGTCGCAGTGCAGTGAGAAATTGTATGGGGTCACAGAAGTGAGTTAAACGACTTATGATGATGATTTACAGTCACAATAAAAAAAGATTACCATTGTAATATACATTAGATTGTATAAACGGTGGTAGAAAGTGATGAGAAGTCAGCCTTTTCTAACAACAGCTTTTACCAGTATCTCCATTGGTGGGGCAAATAATTTCTTGGTATAACAGAAACTAAGTAGCAAAAGTTTCGTATGGTCTTCATAAAATAGTAGCAGAGTTTCTGTACAGCTGCTCAATTCTTCTCTGTTGTCCCCGTCTGAAGTAACCTCGTAGTTCTACCAGTCAACGAAAACCAAGTTTAACGTGGAATCCGAACCACGAAGAGAGCCAGAGCTGAATATTAGTTTCAAATTCCGTGTAATTTCTTTTGAATTACGAATAAAACATTTAGACTGCGAGAAATACCCTGACTTTACATGGGCACTAATTTGGGGACACTTTTATGTTAATTTTTCAACATCTTCGATGTCACGCCAAAATAAAACATTCTTTATTTTAATCCTTGGATCATGGGATGAGCGTTGATTGAAACCCTATCAAATTCCGACCAGTATTGTTATATTAATCTCATTCAACGAGAAAAAGATGCTAATTTTTGGACAATTTTGTCTCAGATTTCTCAGATTTTTGACGTCATATGAAAATTAAACATTCCTAGTTTACTCCCGTGAGTATGTACTGTACATTATCCTAAACATCATCTAAATTAGAAAAGTAATTTTAGTGGGGACCGCGTTTATTAGACTAGACAGTTATAAGCAAACTTTTTTAAAATAAAGATCAAATTATTCTTTTTATCTCTTATTAATAACACCACAAACCTATTGTTTCAGAAATTTCTTAACTCTACAGACTTTTTCAGGTTATAGTTTTATTATATTTACAATCGTTCATGCTAGAACCTACAGGTTGGTAACATTCTTATTGAAGACGTTGATCTTGCACTTCAACCCATTTTAATAAGTATTACGACTTCTTTTATTGGTAAAATCTTTATGTACTACATGTTGCACTTTTTTGGCAATTACCTAAACGGACTCTTACAAAATATAATGGCTACCACACTTTCTCGCAAGCGATTTCAACTCTCCTAACTCACTCGCCTCTGTCTGACATTTCAATGATATTATAACAGTACAATACTGTACCAGGTCCTTCCACCTATTCAACATATATTCACACGTAAACACGCATAATATAATATTTATTTTGAGCCTGGAACTTCAACGAAAATTAGGTAATATCTTTCTGACAGCTTTGTATCAAATTTCTCAGCTTTTCAATGTCATATCAAAATGGAACATAGCCGATTTTACTCCCACTTAATTAGAGAATACATTATTCTAAACCATTTTGTGTATATAAATATCGGAATTAATACGTACTTACAGTATGGTAGCTTGAGGTGATACGGAAAAAACGTGGGATGTTATCATCAAAAAGATAAATTGTGAAGAATCGCGAAAGAAAGAAATTTTGCAGGTGTAAGTTTACCCCAAGCCTCCACAAATTTTGCAGAATCTTGCAGTGGAAAATAAGCAGCCATGTTAGTTCTGATGATTGTTAAATTCTTGTATCCATGATATGTACATAAAGGACGGTACAAATATAACGTCCAATGTCTGGTCACGTGAATTTCCATTCAAAACCGACTCAGCGTTCTGCACACCACACCAACAGCTACTGGTGACGGGAGACAGTATGGCAAAGCAAGTAATTAAGCGGAGTAACATTATCAATTACAACCAACTTCTTATAATTTTTTTTACATCTTATCTTTAAAGGTAAAGAACAATTTAAAATTAATGATATGGAGGCCATTCCGGCGATGCTATAAAAATATCTACCAAAGATGTAGCTACTTATTTATATCGAATTATGATATATATTTTTAAGGAATAGTTTTAAAAACTTAAAATGTTATACTAAATCATTTCATTGTATTTTTACATTTATTTTATTAATTTCGTTTTAGATGCAGTGAGTAAACTTAAATGCTAATAGTAAACTGAAGAGGTGTGCAGAGTTTGTAAATAATTATGTACAAATTCTAAACACCCGTTTTGAACACGATCTTAATATGAAAAAAATCCACAGTTCTAAATCACAATTATGTTTTTTCCTCTGTAAGGGGAAGAATAAAGCTTGTCCTATAGTCAAAAAATGTTTATTAATGTTTGTGTAACTTGAAATTTGTACGATTATTTGTAATACAGCCATTTTCTCAACGAAGACACCGAAATCACCAATATAGCAATAGTAAACCCTTTAAAATGTTACGCTTAGCAGCTGGCAGGAGCTTTCAAATGGAGGATTAATTTATGCGAAAATTATTGTTGTTACAGATTCCGCGTTTCAAATTCTGCAGACCCTCTATTAATTTGTCAGTTCTGCTTTATAATCAAAAATTATAATTTAATATCTTTCAAACATAAGCGTATCCACAGGGGAACAGCTCCATTGTAATTATGAATATCCAGGCGTTGTATTTCAGCCACACAGCTAATGATCCATTAAAGCCCTGCTGCTTACACCTTCGAGGCATAGTAGTACTGCATAAGCTCTTCGTTTCTCTACGTTGAATTCTGATTGACTAGAAACAAAAAGTGATTACCATTTTCACGACTGTTAAGGTTTTCCTCTTCTTCTCTCTTCTCGAGTACTGATTTAAAGTTAAAATGGTAAACGTTTTCGATTAAATTCAAGTTGCTGCACTATTTTCTATTTACATCTAAAATAGACTTAATTCTCCGAAACTTTAGCGAAAAACGTTTTGTAAGTCCTTTCAGATCTATCAAAATGAAGTTCACTGTTTATTTTAAAACGTTCCTCCGATTTTTCTCTTGAAGACAGTGACGATAGCCGTTATGTAAGAAGCAACAGAAATAGCGCTCATTAAATTTGTATCGGATCTACGTTACAAGCGAAGATATTAACAGCAGTGCCGGATTAGGCTGTGTTAGTAAACACCGGGTCTTTCCGCGGGCAAACATTTGCTATCCAGCTGCAACCAGGCATCAGGGGATTCAGGCACGCGAGAAAACATTGCCGGTCCTACGGCAGCAGTTTGCGTGAAAAGACAACAGCTTCGCAATTCAGAAAAATATCTGAACCAGGAGACTTCGAAAGCCCAATTCAAATTTTTCCCAAACCCTAAAATATTCGGTTGTCAGTTAAAGAGCACCAAATCATAAGAGATTCAACGCAAACGTCATGTCACATTATTCGTTCAACTTCAAACTTAGACATTTTAATTTTGCCTCAATCCGATTTTCTACTTGTCCGGATGCAACCGACAATGAAGCATTCACGGACATTAAACTCTCAAACAAATTGATCTATGTAACTGAGTTGTAGACACTGTGCCACTTTTCTGAATACTGAAACGTGTCATTTTACTCTACATATTCTGCAGTTAATATGTTCTTTTAAATCTCTTTTGGGATCACCGAGCCTAGTGACTTTAATGCGTTCGGAAAAACAGGTGTTTGATTGGCGGTTTTCGGTTTTCTATGGTTTCCCGAAATCACTCGGACACTGCGGATCGATGCACTCGTCTATATAAACTCGGATATCCATAGGCAGCTCTGGGAATAATATTACTCGTTAGAATTTTGTGACGTGGTTTACCAGTGCCCTTCTCTAAACTAACATTCCACTGCGGTGTCAAAAACTGTCAGAATTATTTTTGAAAGCCCACATTTTCACTTGAATCCTATACTTGAGTCATTTTTAAATGTTTTTGGGATCGGATGTACAACTTCTACTTGAGAGTCACTCTTTAAGAGTAACTGTACAATTATTGTACCACTATTACTGTGTTTAAGTCCCAAAGTTTCTACTCTTTGTGGCGTTTCACTGTCAAACGGAATGCGTAGGAGACTCGCATTTGTTTATTTGACCCAAAATATTCAATAGAGATCGTTAAGTAGATAATTAAGATTTTCTTTTCAAATTATTCCCTTCGATTATAAGGTTGTAAACAACCGTCACTTTTACACTTTTGGTAACTAAAAAAAATCAATGACTTAGAAACTTTAAATTTGTTTTCCAATATCATATATATCCTATAAGTAAACGGTTAAGGCTGAGAACGCGTATAATGTACTTTGTAACTTGTGAACATATTAAGGAAACGTGTTCACTTTGAGGTTTTCTTTTAATGTCAGCCGTATAGCCAGCTGCAAGAGTGTTCTTTTGTTTCTTCTGGTGTGAATGTACTATATCGTCCTAATTATCGTTTAACTCTTAATATTGACAACACAGGACAAACACACCACTTAATTAAAACCACCCATGCTCTCGGCCGGACTCGAACCGGCGACCCTCTGTAATGCCAGGACAGCTCGTTAGCCCCTACGATACTAGGGTCGGACATTTTGACGTTAAGTTACCAAATATAATTTTCTTTATAACCCCAGTGTGCCTGCTCTCATTAAGGTGCCATGACACGGGATCGGGGCTGTAGGGAAGGCCCTGGTTCAAGTCCTTGTCCCGCGTATCGGCCACACTGATTGGAATTTTTAGGTGGTTTTCCACATTCACTAAGGCGAATGATTAGATGTACCTCAATCTCCGTCTCATGAACTACACATTTCACGAACAGAATTAGAGAACATAGTAAAACAAATCGCAGACAGGTGGGAATACTTACTCTCCCTAAATTGCTCCTGAAATTGACAGTCTCTGGCTCTAACTAACCTGTGAAAACACTTGACAAATTTTTAGTTGCAAGCCATGATGAGATTCAGAGCTTTGCATGATTCAGTAAGGTCGGTTCACAAATAATAATAATTTTACTTAACATGTTACGAATTCAGAATGCATTCCATTATAAAGCGCCTTTAACAAATTTAACTATAAATGAACGATAGCAGTGGGCGTCAATGTTGAGTGGCGTTGGAAAGCCTGAAACGGTGTGCACTATATAATCTGAAAGTGTCAGGCATTGGTTTCTATGTATAGCGCGAAGCTAGATTTTCACTCACCCAGATTTTTTATTTATGTCTATAAGAACTGCTATTATGGCCGTCAGTACTCTTTCTATTACAGGTTTGAGAAATTGGCATTGATTTTGGAACGATACCATTAAAGTGAGATGTTAAATATTACTTTCCCTAACAGCACATCTTAGAACGGTACTACCGGTGTTCTAGGAGTTTTAAGAAGGCCTCTTTGGTAATAGGCCATATCTGGGGCAAAATTTCCACGGTGGTTCAAACCAGGTCTGCAAGTGCTGAAACATAATAACGCGTTGATGAAATCTGAAATGTGGAAGAAAGAAATACGTGCTGTGTTTAAATGTGTGGGTTGGAAAAAAAGTGCATGAAGAGATGACCATATTATTAGGGAACTATATTCGAGACATCAGAATAGTAAAAAAAATGACATTAAATTGGGCAGAAGCGGAAATGAAAATGATTGCGCGCAGGACTTTCAGTTGATAAAAACACCAAGAAATATGTGGACGGCGTAGATGTGCTGCTCAAGACAGATAGGAAGTTAAAAATACAGCAAATTGAGAATAGGTATAAAAAAGAACCACAGTAGGTCCCATTTTGAAAGAACACTTGGTCATGAGAAACGTTTCGACTCATTGGATATCAAAGTTTTAAACAGCATATCGAAAGGTAGCGGAGAGTTTGTCCCTCTCTGAAAACAAACAAACAAATTTTTTTCAATGATTTTTGTAAGATCGGAACCACTTATTTCACCCCTGACTCAAAGCAATATATCACTACACACCCCTCCAAAGAATGATAGCCATGTTCCATTTTATATGGAAATTGTAATGACTTTTTCTTCACTGCATTGCCTGAAAAAGAATAAAATTCAGATGGAGACATATTACGCTTATTTGTTATCCCGCCGAGTACAGCTGTGAAACAATGTAGAAATTTCGTGACTGTGGGTTTCATGTAACCCAGCAACCGTGCTGTTCAAGCGTCCTCGTTCCTCATACTTCAACCGATCTCCCAAAAAAAAAAAAAAAAAAAAAAAAAATTGCTTACTTCCTGGTACCAATTTTAGATTATATGTGCAGTGTCCCTAAATTTTTGGCGTTTTTGAAAAAACGTAATATGTGGAGGGAATAAAAGCTACTGAACCTGCCAACAAGACTGCTCGGCTCAAGGTACCACTACACTGAATCCGGACGGTACAAATACAGGAGTTTCCAGTAATGGTCTCCTCTTACTGGTCGTCCTGATTACAGCTTTCCTCAACTATCTTGGCGAATGCTGGGACAGTCTCCAAACTCCGCCTAACTAACTACACGTTATCCGGCATATTGTCACTGAATGTAGCAAGAAGTCGTACTCAGGTTCACTGGAAGACTTTGTTAAAGCATTTAGAGCTTGTACATGTAGGGTGAAAAATTTACAACATTAAACTTTTATTTCAAGTAGATTGTTGATTGTTTTAGAGTGACACATTGCTTGTATTCTCTAGTACTGTATTACCGTAAGCTAAATAAATAAATCAATTACATGTTTTCATACAGAACATACGTTACACGTTTCGAGGACAAATGGAAATACAGACATTCCTGCCGTAGGTTAAATGATCCGGGTCTCATAAATCCTGTTCTAATTCGTGTGGGATGCAGGCCCTCCTTCCTCCCTCTCACTATTCACACTGGTTTCCTGTGTAAAAACAGCGCATATTCGTTAGATGGCTCTGTCAAAAAAAAAAAATCTTCTTAACTTTGTTGGATCTGTGAAGGGACTATGGTTTAAAAACAAACAACTACTATTCTTTTTTACTCTTATGAATTAATGTAACACTACAAACTTACATGACGACAGTTATATTAGGAACATTCAAAAAGAAATAAGCCGGAATCTCGAATGTGCAAATCGGTGACAGAATAGTAATATCGTTGCGTCAGTGACAAAGAGGGTATCAGACAAGAGCGCGGAAGTCCACATGCCCGCCGCTAGACGGTCACGAGTGCAAGTCACGTGACTACAAAGCTAGCAGAAGCATGCGTCAGTCGTCCAGCGCTCATTCGTGTTGTAAATGGAGGCGTCAAAAGAAGAGCAAAGAAGTGTTTTTCGTTTTCTGACAGCGGAAGGAGTAGGGGAACGGACATTCATTAAAGAATGTCACAAGCGTACGGTGAACACTGCATGTACCTTGCAAAGGTCACGGCGTGGCACAAGCGCTTCAGGGAAGGACGGGTGTCGTTAGTCGATGATGCACGGGCTGGAACACCACACCGTATTACCGATGACATTGTGCAGCTGGTTGATGGACTCGTTACCCAGGACCGCCGAGTTACAGTGAATGCCGTAGCCGCCGATGTCAGGTTGAGCGTCAGAAGTGTTCGCACCATCATGACGGAATAACTAAACTGGTGCAAAGTGTGCTTCCAATGGTTTCCCCACAGTCTTCAAACACAACAGGAAGCATGTCGAAAGGCACACTGACTTGATCATCAGTAGCGCTCTGCCAGGGAAGGGAATGAGCTCCTGGCACGAGTGGTGGCTGGAGACGAGTCTTGGTGTTATCACTTCGAACCAGAATCGAAACGACAAAGTCTACAGTGGAAGGATCGAGGGTCACCAACAAAATCCAAGGCCAGTCACATAAGTGCAGGAAAGGTAATGCTAGCGTTCTTCTTTGACCAAGACGACCTCTTTCTGATAGATTTCCTGCACCACGGGGCAACTGTGAACGACCAGCATTACTCGCAAACCTTGACCACCCTTCGCCAAGCGATCAAGTCAAAACGACCAGGCAAGTTCACCCTCCATACAGTCTTGACATCTATCCCTGCGATTACGCCATTTTTGGTCCCATGAAAAAGGCTCTGAGGGGCAAACGATTCACCTCGGAGCATGATGTCAAGCAGTACGTACGGAACTGGTTCACATCGCAGCCCCAGCAATTTTACGAGACAGCCATTCACCACCTTGTGTCGCAGTAGGACAAGTGCCTTACAGGTAATGGTTTCATTGGCCTCGGGCTCGTTACTTTTTGAACCAGCCTTATAGATCAGGGATGTAAGGATGTAGTGTAACAAAGTACGCTGGAATATCGTAATAGGAAAGCTGCTTAAGTGTCTTTCCTATACGCAGACAATCGCGGTTTCGGTGAGCGCTTTAACGTAAAGGAAAGAATCAAAAGCCGTCATACGAATATCTAAAAAGTTTCCATATTGATGGTATTTCCTGTTCTTTCTGAGCGAAGTACTGAAGTTATGAAATTTTAACATGTCTAGTATTTGATAAAGCTCAATATATGCATTTCCTGAAGTCAGTTATGAAGTAATTACGAACAACTTCCAGAATGGTGTCGGGCGTCCCGAGGGTAATTCTCAGAAATGTAAATCTGGACAATATGATATGAAGGAGGAGATACAGCACGAAATTAAAATGGAAAATAGAAGCTAAAACAAAGCGGCAGGTGTTGTGGGTGACAGCCCAGCGCCACAGGCATTAACAGCGACAGGTTAATTTCCGGGGGTAACGCCCACGCCTGTCCCAATGGCAGGAGAACACCTGAGCTCCTTCCTAGCATCATAGTTTGAAACTTATTGGAATGCTTTCTCACAGCGCTGGTATCTCAACGCGATTAAGAGAAGGTTTAATCTGCCTACAAAAAGCAAGAATTACCTCACTTAATAATTTATAAATGAACTTTTGGTGCCTCTAAAACTGCAAAGCTGATTTATCAAGAGTCATTAACTTTCTTCATTAGAAGCAGAGTTTGATATTTAAAATCAGTGCCGATTCGGAACAGCCAGTAAATTTCCTCTTTTAACACCTACCTGAAACGTGGTTGCTATTTTTACATATTTTTATATTTTTATATCTTGGTGCATAATGGCCCAGCACCTAGTTTCTACTCTTGGCCCATATTTCCAATATATTCCAAGGGGTACATAAGATAAAATTATAGTTTGAAAATAATAGATAAATATTGTTCTGGATGTAAATCTAGTTTATAACTTATAAACTTATCAAATTTCACAAAAAATAGTTACATAATTAAATTAACAATGTGTAAGAATGTATTTGATATGTATTATTGTTTTTTGTTGTTGTTGTTGTTGATATATTCATATATACTGTAAAATAGTCATTTGAATAACATACGTTCACACACACAGTTCCTATACTAAACGCCATGCTGATAACTGCTAAGATGATCGAAACGTAACGTACAACTTTGCATTCCATGGGAAATTCGTCCTGAGTCAACCTGAGTGAATATACATCACATCTGTTATAAGTTCACATTGACGAAGACATGTATTAACTCGTTTAAGAAGGATCCAGTATCTCGTTCTTACCAAGCACTAAATTAAATAAACCAGTGTCTTTGCCTGGGCTGCATGCTCTGAGATCAGATGATCTTCGTTTCCACCAGCGAACTCCTTACAACATAAATGGTGCTTGGTCATAAAATCTTAACTCGCGACAAACCATCAGTAATCTGTTAAGATATTCTTTAAAATCGATAGAAAAACTATATCTATGCACTAGTCCGGTTTTTTAATTCATTAATGATTTAAATTGCAAACTCTGTTGCGTGATCGATCAGACAGTCTTAATTTCCATCAAATCACTCCAGGCGAATCACAAAGATCAACTGCAATTTTGTTTCCACATACCGTGAATAACAGTGTACAATCACGTTCGAAAAACCTTAATGAACTATTTTTTTTTTTAAACTGAGTTTCACATTTCGTGGTATGTTCAGACGAGGCTCATAAAGAACTCTCAAGAATTATTATTATTTTTTTTTACTTCTGGCTTTACGGCTCGTTAAGGTCAAGGATGTTAGAGTCAAAAGATGGATTATGAACAAATTTTAGGAAGGAATTCAGGGCATGGCATTTTGAAGAAATCATCCCAACACTAACGTGGAGTATTTCCGGAAACAATGGAAAACGGAAATTTGGACGGCCAGCCCAAGGCCAGGAAATTGCGTCACCGCTCAACCATCAGGTTCGGTTCTCAAGAAAAACAGACAAAAGTAGTCCACAGGAGAATATACTTACTTTTAGATTACGAAGCTATTTCCGGATCGAGTCTGATGTATCCGGACAATTGATCTGCATATTTATGGCTTAATACATTTACGGCTATTATTTAAAGTAAATTCAGCTGTTTTGAAGTAAAAAAAAAGAGTAAATCTTTCTTAAAACATGGGAGATTTCGTTTTTGTTTTTGGCTTGGGCTTTACGCCTCATAGACAGCGAGGTCATTAGAGGCGGGATGGGTTTGGTGCAAGGAACGGGAAGGAATTCGGCCATGGCCTTTTTGATGGAAACATCCCGGCATTCGCCTCGAGTGATTTGGGGAAACCATGGAAAACACAAATATGGATGCCAGGACGGGGATTCGAACCCGCGTCCTCCCGAATGTGAGGCCAGAACGTTAACCGTTAACGTTAATATTACAGATTTCTAGTGATTCTGTAATGTTATTCTGCTGTGTGTGTACTCTGACAAATCGCTGCAGATTGCTAGCTCGGTTTGTGGACGATTTGAGTTTGGTGCGGCAATTGAACGTTTGATTGCCATCTCCAAAATAAACCGCTAATTTTCGTTTTGAAGCTCGTGTTGCAGTACTTACGTTTCACGAACTAAGGACACTGTTACAAATTACTTGATCACCAGACCTTCCCAAAATACCAATTAGTAATATGAGATTAGAAAATCATTTATCAAGCATTTGAAATAAAACATGCATTATAAATATCTTCAGAGATAAAACTGTTGAACGCAAAGGCGAATTACAGCTACAACCTATCTGAAATCTGCTGTTTCAATCAAAGGAACAGGTGCATGAAACATATTTATACACGACAATATTAATGAAACTGTAAAGGGATTAGGGCAGAGAAAAATAAATAATGTTAGGAAAAATAAACCAAATACTATTCCATTTTTAAGGCAGGATAACAACAACGAAAACACTAAATACGTGATGAAAATACGTACTGTTACAATGTTTTGGTGAGGCTGGAGGTGGCTGATTATAACAGTGGAAAGTATAGACAAGTATTGAGAAAAAATATCGCTGTTAGAGGTGGAACACAATGAAAGACTCATGTTTATAAAGTTAAATAACAATGATACATAAATAGGAGAGCAATAATGACAAAAACGCAAAGAATTAATAAAAAATAGATAAAAAATAACTAATGGATTTATTGGTAGGTTCTTATCAGTGGTTGAGGCTAAGGGGATGGCTGGTACCCCATGGTGTGTTGTTGTTAAGCTACTTCTGGTCTACGAAATTCAGAAGTCGTAGTAATTCCCCGGAAAATTCTGACAGTTGTCACTATAAAACAGTTGTTGAGGTTGTAAGAGTCGCAAAAACTGTCATGGCCTGCCACTGTTTGGTTTGTATTGAAAGTATGGACTGTTTGCCTTTGGCCATTGGCGATAAGGCTTGTGTAAGAAATAGTGCAGTGGAGACACTTATGTTAATATGTGAGGTTCATAGTAGAGCATTGAGCACGTCCAAAGATGGGAAAGATTTCCCCTGTGATCGAAATGGAATAGGCCGTGGTAGTCAGGAGCATTTTTTAAGTTTTATGGTGAGGTCTGTTGCATTGGAGAATCGGAAATGAATTATTTGTGAACAAAGATGTTGTTTAGATTGCCTGTTATGCTGAAGCACGCGCGAGACAGTGTGTAGGATTTCAGGTGAAGGAACCTAGAAAGTCATGCCCACGAAGTAGGATGTGGTTATTAGAATCAAGACAAAAGAGAACCGGATGATAAAGATGGTTGGCTCTCAGAGGAGGAGAACGGTTGTATCAGCGTTGGAGGGTAACTCCAGAGATTAGATTTTGTACAAGATCAGCAGGATAACAACAAGAAATGAGGACTTGAGATAGGTTTAGGAATACCTGAAGAAGGACTCCTTATCTACTGTGGATGACAAGGCTGTATGGAAGGAAACGTTTGGAATGGGAGGGATGACAACTGTTGAAATTTGGATATGTTGCTTTACGTTGGTGGGCTTGATGTGAACGGAGTTGTGAAGGATACTGCCGTAGAAAAATATTCACATCGTTGAACGTGACTTGTGAGTTGGAGTATGTTTAATAAAATGGCTATTGTTTGGGGAATTTGAGAAGTCTAGGAGGTGCAGGTCATAAATACATCATCCAAATGATCATATAAATGAGATGTGGTTCATAAAATCTTCCTAAAAACGGATCAGCAATTGGCTGACTGGCAACCATGGCAGCGCCACGTATCTAATGATAAACTAGGGAAATGAAGCAGAAGTAATTTTTGGAAAGGATGAAGTAGGCCATATAACTAAGAAAACCTGTGTGGGAGTCGCATATCTTGGAAATGTCCCAGATCACTTAGGCCTTAATAATGGAAATGCTGTATGCAGGGATGTGACATCAACGGAGACAAGCGTGGAGTATGGAGGAAAAGGAATGGGGTCTGTGGACAGACGTTCGAGGCAGTTTGGAATCTTTCATAAAGGAATCAGAAACTTTAGACAAATCTTAATACGGTAAAACTGGAACCAATCACCTAAATGATGTGTGATTGGCCAAGTTCCACTCTTGGATCCAATTTAATCTAAATTGGCGTAACGAAGCTTGAACGAAGCTGAGTCTGAAGTTGTTCTCGGCGTCGGTAGTTTGGAGAAAGTTGAACGAATAAAAATCGCGATGCACCGGTCCGAAAATGCAGGTTGGCCAAGCGCAAAACGAGCACACTGGTAGCCCTTCATCGCGCTACAATTGGCTGCTGGCATGGATTTAATATAAACCGCTGCTTTATTGCTAGCGTCGCCACACAGAGACTAATTTAAACTCATCTCCTGTTCTGCCTGTCTTGCTTTGCGTGTAACGGGGGCAAATTAGTGCGCACCAGTTTGTTTTCTGTTAGCAGGAATGAGCAAGGAAAGAACGGTACACAGTATTGTACGTACCGTGGCAACGTGATGGAAATTATTATTTTAGACCTTCTGTACCTACTGCATATCGATTCAGCGATGAAAATTCTCTTTTAAAATCACAACCTCCATGAAAAACATTTAAAGTTGTTAAGAGGTTGGTTAGTGTTAATTATCGCTTAGGAGCGTAGCGTGAATGGGAAACTCAGATACCTGTCGTGCAATATTTAAAAGCCACCTCATTTCAAAGTGGAGTGGGCTGTGCACTTGACACGAGTAACTGAAAGTTAAAAATTGCAGAGTAGTCTCGAATTCTACTATAATTTGAAGATTTTGTTCTGTGCCTGAGACTTGTAGGAAAAAATTTTGAAATGTGGCAGTGTAACTTGATTCAGTCATCGGTCACATACTTTCCATTCATTATGCTGACCGGAAACTTTCTGCATTCTTTTAGCGTTACAAAAAAATCTCCTTTTCCAAAAACTGAATAATAATGACAATCTGCTCTTCAGTAGATTTGAACTATCTCCTGTTCGCATGTTATCGCACCCAGAGTCTGCAAGAATCTCCGAATAATGTGTAATCTCCACCTTTTATTTAAGCCTTTCACATTTTACTACCTATGAAGATTAATACTTTGAGGGTCTGCCTGTTATCCAAAGCACTAAAACTTGTGGCTGTGACGAAAAAAAAGGCCTTATCGTGAAAACGAAATAGTTGCGACTATTCGTGACATATTTTTTATTCACACGTATGGTAAATCGTACCGAGCGTGGCGGTGTAACGGTTAGCGTTCTCGCCTCGCATTCGGGAGGACGGCGGTTCGAATCACCGTCCGGGCATCCAGATTTGGGTTTTCCATGGTTTCCCCAAATCACTCCAGGCAAATGCCGGGATGCTTCCTTCAAAAGGCCATGGCTGAATTCCTCCCATTCCTTGCCCCCATCCTTGCCCCCCATCCTTGCCCCCCATCCTTTCCCGCCTCTAAAGACCTCGATGTTAAAAAGAAACGTAAAGCAGTTACAAAAAAAAAAAAAAAAAAAAAAAAAAGTAAATCGTATATTAATAGATATACAATCAAATTCTATTTCATATTCCACCAATAATTCACAGATTGTAAGAAAAAATTTGGTATCTATTTTTAGATCGTTTGTACTGGCTGATTTAGAGACAAATTATATTTTTGCTCTTCTATTACGAGACAGTAAATTTTTCTTTGGAATGTTCAAAATTGACAATAGTAAGATGCGTTCCATATATAATATTTAAAAAAAATTTCTGTCTGCAGATGCGAAATCAGTTTTTCAGAATTGCGTATATGATAGAAATCCGTAAAAACGGAGGTGAGTTACAGAATTTTTCACTACCGAACAAATTGCATAAATTTACTTGCATTGACTCTTGCTAACGACGCAAGGATACGATAAGTGGACATCAGTACAGTCTGGTTATTAGATGTACCTGATGAGTTCCTCTTCAAACAATGAACTGAGCCTACCAAGACAGGTGGGTGAGGGGTAATGATCGGCACTGGTATTCTGTAGGACGTGGGTTCAAATTCTAGTCCTGTCATCCAGATTTCGGTTTCTATTCTTTCCCAAAATCATTTCAGGCGATTTACGGTTTCTTCAGAAAGCCGTGGCTGAATTCTTTCTCATTTCTTGTCCCAAATCATTTCTTACCTCTAATTGCCTTGAAGCTGATGAGTCCTAAAAGCTTCGATCAGCTCATCCGAACGAACTGGTGAATAATAACAAGAGAACTATGTGCATGGCTATTAATGCCTGTAATACATTCAAAATGATATTGCGGACGCATCCAAGAGTTCATTAATAGCACGTCAATTAAGATAATCCTTTAATTGACTTAAATACTGTTGGTCACATGAGTATTCGTGTTCAATGATATACGTGATTGTGGATTAAAAACGATAAATCAATGTTCATAGAGCTCTGTCTCGGATGTCATTCTTCCCTGAAATGATTCAAATGTTTAGAGCGCTCAGTAATATTTTTACTGAAAAATCAAAAAGTAGAACATGACCAAAAAAATACAGTAGAGAAGCGATTATCCGAAACAATTGGGGACAGTGGTGATTTCGATAACTAATCATTAACGAACAAATTTGCACCAGTGTCATAGGAGAAATAAGAAACCAAGAAACAGTGAAACGCATTAAACACAAAACTGTATGCAGTATTGAGTATCACATATCTTACAAATAATATAACACAAAAATGTGCTAACTTTGTTTAAAAAATTTAAAACGGCCATAAAAGTTTGCTTATATTGTATTTAAGAAAAAAGTCCAAAATTTTCTTTTCTTACAAAATAACCAATGATTTTTATTATTATTATTATTATTTTTGCCACTTAATTTCGCAAATGCTTTCGGTTAACGGCTGTTTCTGTTGATCGCTGTACGGATTACCGGGCATTCGGGAGGACGTGGTGTCGTATGTTTATAAGGTTGGTAACGCTTCTTCTAACCACTTGTTGGACTATCGGACTTCGTTTTTTTTTTTTCTGGTTGCCGGGGACGAATGTCCCTTTTGTTTTTCTTCCTTTTCTTTTGCTTGTTCAAAACTTCAGATTTTAAATTTATTCATTTAGTATTTTCTATTGGAAATAAATTATAACCTTCTATGACTTGAATCCATTTATGAATAAATCATCCAATACTAAAACTCCAAAGATTACTAAAAGTCCTTTGCAGCAGTAACTATTACCTCTCAAAAACGAAAACCCGAACTTTTGTTTCCCTAGTAACCAATTCTCACAGAGTAATTATCCGTGTTTTATAGTTTCTCTAATATTGCGTTATCCTACAGTAGGTTCAAATCCCCGTCCGGGTATCCAGTTTTGGGTTTTCCCTGGTTTCTCCAAAACTCTCCAAGCGAGCCTCCTTTAAAAAGGCCATGGCCGAGTTTCTGCCCGTTCCTTGACCCCCATCGTTTCCCGCCTCTAATGACTTCGACGAGGCGTAAAAACCAAAATTTTTAAAAATTGGATTAATGGTGTTCTACACCACTCTTATCACTTCGTATGTAATATTCCCAAATTGATCGTAAAAAATGACGTATTTAGTTGCATAATAGAGTCATTGACAGTGACAAGTAACTACCTTTAAGGTATCAATATTTTAAATAAAACTCTGTCTACAAAGAATTTTTGTGGTGAATGTCACTTATTATTCCACAGACGCGTTTCGTTCTGTGGTGTGAGGCATCATCACTGGAGATGTAGTGGTAATAATCACATGCCGGTCTGGAACAGCACTTTTGAAGCACTATTTATTAAATTTCCAGTTTAACATTCTTTCTATCGTTGTTTTGCAAGCCCTACTTGTTGGAATAATAAACGTTTCCGTTAATTGTTTCAATCGTGATTGTTGATAGTAGAGGTGTTCCCTTAATTTACAAGGTGATGTTGCACACAGCTTTTTTGTTTACCTTTCTCTTTATATTATGTAATTAAGGTAACCAGAACAAGCTGTGTGCTACAAACATGTGTAAAACACCGGAAAAATGTTTACTATACCAACAAGTAAGGCTTTTAAAACAACGGTTGTGGGAATATTCAACTGGAACTTTAATAAGCAGTGCTGCAAAAGTGTTTAAAGTGCTATTCCAGACCGGCATGTGAAGATTGCCACTATGCCACTACATCTCCAATGATGATGCGTCACACCACAAGGGTGAAAAGCGTCTGGGTAATTTATAGTTCAACAATTGTGGAAAAATGGCCTGCAACAAACATAATAAACTAAATCACAGCTTGATGGAGTTGCCTGGTAAGCCCAATGTATACTCAATACACTGGTGGGAATTAAAAGTATAATACCCAGACAGGAATGGTGGAATTTTAGAAAACTTTGATGATATAATCCTCGGTCATACTCGGAAGAAATGGTAACCGATTGTGATACAGTTAGCAGCAAAAACTATGCCCACTTTGAGCACCTATACATTCGTGGATCCTTGCCGAAATTGTATCAATCAGTCCTCGAATGTCTTTTTGGTCCCCGTACGCCTTCAGTTCTTGTGCAGTCAGTTGTTGCACAGTTTGTGCTGGGTTACCATGGTATCTAATGCGTCTACTCCTGGCATTCCAGACATACTCTATTGGGGACAAATCTGGAAATCAATCGGTCCAAATTGTGGTCGTTATCTCCTTCAAGGCTTGTGTTGTGGTGGGCACAGTATGAGGACGGGCATTATCCTAATTCAAGATACGATTTTGATAGTGTACATGAAGGGTATCGCAATAAGGTGGAGCACACCATCCACCTAGCGGTGGGCTGTCATTGCATCTTCAACAAAAACCAGTTTAGTCCTGTTGTCGAAACTGATTACCCCCAAACCATGACACCAGTGGCTGCAGCTGTGTGACGATCTGAAATCACAGCAGGGGTAAGCCGTTTCTCACCTATACGTGCGTACATGTTGTCGATTATCACTTTGCCACACACAAAATCGAGATTCGTCTACCAACACAAATGTGTTCCATTCCCGTGTCTATTTACGTTTTACTTTACACTAGATTAGACAATGCAGGCAGTGAAATCAGGTTAATGAAACACATTGCATAGGGGTCAAAGAATGTAACCCATCTTCAAGCAATTGGTTTACAATCATCAACTCTCCGTAACCACTGCTCGGATCTGGCCGCCAACACAATTCGGCAGCCTTCTCGTTTTGTTGTCCTTCTGTATGGACCTGTTCCTGCTCTAGGAGTACTAGAGCCTTCTTGCATCTACTGTGTAACAAGTCTGTACACTGGCATTGTATTACAGCCAATCGTTCTGATGATTTCATGATATGATGCACCCATTTCAAACATGCTAGTACTTTTATCTCTCTTACAGTTAGACAATTGCTTGTAAAGGGTCTTCACTCTTCGCTTTGTCATACTTGGTCAGTAAGAACTTGTGG
The DNA here is from genome assembly GCA_031002005.1 of Vandiemenella viatica. NCBI lineage: Eukaryota > Metazoa > Arthropoda > Insecta > Orthoptera > Morabidae > Vandiemenella > Vandiemenella viatica. The sequence goes on along the minus strand of JARYHS010008074.1, from coordinate 101,326,155 downwards.
ACAAAGAAGGATCATGCTACACCTCATTGTACACCACTTATACGCTTAAAAACATAGTAATTTCATGCCCCCCATTTTTTTTACACACACAACTTTTCTACAATTTTATTATAGAGTAAGTATACATTACAGTTACGCGCAAAATAATCTGTAACCAAGGCTTTAAACTTTTAAGACCATCCTTACGATACTACTTTACCTTTGGCAACAATTTTGGTATATTGCTGCAAAGTAAATGACATTTACATTCACGACTTTACAAAGTTATTGTACTAATATGATTACAATTCAGTTCTCAGATATGTTAAACGTAAATATTTAAATTACAAGAAAATAGATAAGCACATTAAAAGAATTAGAAAAACTTTTTAAAACTCTTTGTGTGGAGCACAGCACTTTACGGTAGCGAAACGTGGACTTTATGGATACCGGAAAGAAGGAAAATTGAAGCATTTGAAATGTGGTGTTACAGAAGAATTCTAGAAAATTAAGTGGACAGAAAAGGTAAGAAATGAACGAGTTTTGGGAATGATGGGTGAGGAAAGAAGTTTGTGGAAGAAGCTTACAGAAAGAAGAGACAGGCTGGTAGGTCATATTTTGAGTCATGCTGGATTAGCTAATTTGCTGGTGGAGGGAACAGTCGAAGGTAAGAACTGTAGAGATTAGAATATATGAAGCAGATAATTTAGGACGTGGGTTGTAGAGGATATGTAGAGATGAAGAGGTTAGCAAAAGATAGGAAGGAATGTAAGATTGCATCAAACCAGTCGAAAGACTGATGAAAGCAAAAAAAAAAAAAAACTATGAAGATCTCAGTCTATTGAAGTCAAAAACATGAAGTCAAAACGCTGAACCTGAAATATAACGCTGATCAGCTTTTTAAATACTTCATAAAGTATTTAGAATCGTTGTCTACAACCAATGTTAGTAATAATTTGTATTGAGCCAGCTAGTATTATCATCAGTTACACATTTCAGGCTACAATGTTTTAAATAGCCCCGTAGTTGTCATACTATGATACGTAAAACTTTTAATTTTCAACAATTTAATACTTGGAACAAAATTTCAATTATTTATCGCAACTCCGCCTGGGTGTTGGATTTCAATTTCCGCCAGTGTAGTGCTTTTGGTGGTGGAGGAACAGCCAGCACGGGCTGTGACGCGTGTCGCCGTGCTGCATGACTACTTGTTGCTGAGGGGCGGCTGCGCGCGAGCCACCTGCCGGGTCGGTCGGCCGGCCGGCGTGGCCGCTGCGCAGTCAGTGCGCCGGCAGCCATGGCGGCCTGCAGACGAGACGGCCCGCGGTGCGGGGTTGCGAGCCAGTGTTTGTGTGAGTGCCGTTAGCGTGCCGCTGGCCGGCATGGGCGGCCGGCCGCGGCGCCCGGGCCACGGCCACCACCGCTGTCCTCCTCCTCCGGTAGAGGCCCCCAGCCGGCGCGGCCGCCCCCGCCGGCGACGCGCCCGCCTCCGCTCCTCGGCGACTCGCTCATGAGTGGTGGTGAGTCGCTGCCGAGCCGTCGCCACACTGGGCTGCATCACAGACGGGCGGGAGGAAATCCCAACGAAACTGCTTGCGGTGACTTTCTGATTAAACCCCCTGATATCCATACTTCACCAAATTTATTCCCAAAGGTGTCAACAATTCTGATGAAAAGTAACAGCGTTGTGTTGAGGTATTGTTGGCCATTATTGGTTGTGAAGAGTTTTGACGGTTTTGGTGGTATAAGTTTTCCTTGTAAATAAAATTCATCTACATATATACTCTGCAATTCACAAAATTGTGGGTAGCAGAGGGTGCATTCCAATCCCTAATGGTACGAGGAAAAAAAGGATCCATATAAGAATCAGTGCGGCACCTTAGTTCTCTAACCTTATCTTCCACGTCATTCTGGCTCAAATAGGTTGGTGGAAGAAAATTTTGATTACACTCGTAAGTGAAAGTGGGAGTACACATGTTTACCAATAAGTGTAAACGAAACTTGCGTCGTCTATCTACCAGAGACTCCCAACCTAATCTACTAATCAGTTCTGTGACGCTTTCATAAGGACTGTAGCAAGCGGTCACGAAAATTGGTATTGATTGCGTAAATGGTGGCTGTTGATTAGTGAGGGAGTAATTAAAAATGAAAACTTTAATCTATGTTCGGAAAATATGGATAACACTATCGTGGGAAACAGTGATTCTGGATTTGGCGGCAGTTTTAGTAATAAATTAGGCGAAAGAAAATTCGCAGAGAGCGTGTCTGATCAAACGGAAAACGGAAAATGACTAAATTCTTGGTATCATAATGCAACAATTTCGGAATTACAGACAAGAATTTATAGCTACGGAATTAAAGGCAATAAAATGAAAAGAAGCGTTGAAGCAACATGTAATGAATTTAATGGATTGGGGAATTACGTAAATGGAACAAAAGAATGAACAAGGTTGAAAAATTACACTCTGTGATTTAGAATGAGGAATGATGTTGAGAATATCTTCTTCTTCAAACGTCACCTCTTTGCTGTTCAACATTCCTTTCCTTTAATTGTAACATAATTCGAGGAAGTTATGCAAAACTTTCACCTAATTTCTACTGGCAAAGTGAAGTCTGAATCACACAGAATGCACTGTATGTTGTTTAAAAGAACATCTGAAAGATTTTCATGTATTGGTCCAATTGAAATCACTGTGGGCAGCATCACGTTATTATCTCACGGATTGAACCAAATATTTTCTATAGTTAGCATCGGTACACACTATTTCCAAGTATTCTTAGTATCAAATGTGTCTGATGAAAACATTGGTAACCTACACCTCGACCCTATGGCTGCGTCTGCCAGTGCGTTCAAAAATATTCCACATTTACAATGATATATGGATTGGTTTATCATTCGTCTGTCTCATCAATGTATTATAAGAATTCGGCAGTCCACACGTACCTATGCACTGGTTGTTTTGGGTCAATATCATAGCAGGTGAGAAGATGTCTTCTCAACATAAATTAATTTATTTGTGATAACTTTAATCTAAGAGCTCCCTTAGAATTCAAAAAAAAAAAAAAAAAAAAAAAAAAAAAAAAAAAAAAAAAAAAAAAAAAAAAAAACAACAACAACAACAACATTGTGTTCTGAGGTAATTATTCGTTAATAGTAAAAGTAACATTTTCTAAGTTTTTGTACGTCACTTCACATTAATTTCAATCACTAGTAGTGGATTTACTTATGAGGGTCTGTCGAGTCTCTTCATATATCTTAAATAAGAGATTCAAATTTCTCTGCAAATAATAAATGACTGACGATTTAACAGTTTCGAATAAAATTGTTACCTATTAAAATTGAGGTGTTATTTTTACTGCATAAGTTTAATATATACCACAAACTTATACAGTGTGATAAGCATCATAATTTTTCCTCCTATATGCCCGGTGGTGTAAAACGGCATCAGCTGTTATTCCATATTGGGTCTAAATTCTCTCACATTCGTGTGCCTCAAATGCTGAAAATATATGAATAGTGACAATATTAGTATTTACTATCGGTATCCTGTTTACGTACATCGTAGTATCATGCTTCAAAACTAGTGAAGAATGTATGATCAAAAGTACTTTTATATTGTTATAATCCACGCTTATCAGAACAGGGAGGATCGTTTCTGTGCATTTATGAGTAAAGTGTGGCACTTGTAACTAAGCATCTAATCAAGTTTTAAAATAAATAAAACTTTTTTGAAAACATATTCCAAACCCAACTGAAATACTCACACACAGGCTAATTAGCCTCCACCGTTTCAAAATTTTATCGGTTACCACCCGAGTTACTGAATCTACAAAGCGTTCTAGGATACTGAATACCAGGAGTTATGTCCGAAATTCATAATAAATTTTGGCATCAAAACAATGTTAACTGCTTACTTAACAAGATAATGCATTTTTTCTGCATTCAAATACTACTATAAGATTTCAGAACAAATATATATTCTTAAAATCAGATTTTGGTAAATTATTAAATTGTGTCATTACAAACGAAAACCACGCTTTTCTCCTTTTGGTAATAGATCAAGATTTAATATTTCGCGTGATGCTGTCTATGACCATTTTTACTGTAGGTCCTACATGTTTTTCTGCTTCAGCTGGTAAACTTGACGTCATGTAACATAAATCAGAAAATAGGGTTATCTCTGTAAGGGAGTAATAAAAAATTATAAAAGTGTTTCTTCATGGAGTTGAATAGAAAATGGTTCTGTATCCATAACATTCACCATATTTATTTCTTTATTTCATTTACTTCATGGAAAAGCAACTATATAGTATACAGTGTCATCGAGGTGCCATGAAAAAAAGACCATTTGACCACTAAACGTACTTCACACATAGTTGGCAAGCGGATAGATAAGGATGATATTTTTAAAAGAAAATATGGATCACTTTTAATAAAAATGCACCACTGGTGATGTGATACAAGGCGCTCGAGGATTGGTGGTCACTTCAGGGACACCAGTAATTATTGCGGTTGAGAATAGTAGCTTGCTTACTTTACAAGGTTTATACGTCTACATCTATATTCTGCAATTCACAATTACTGTGGGTGGCGGTGGGTGCTAAGCACCAATCCTAATTCAGTGCATTCCAATCCCGAACAGAACGAGGAAAGAAAGAATACATAAATTTATCAGTACGGCATCTTATTTCTCGAATCTTATCCCTCCTCTAATTGCGACCTAAATAGGTTGGCGGAAGAAGTATTTCGTTGCACTCGTAACTTAAAGATTTTCGCATATTTTCCAACAAATTCAAACGAAAACGACGTCGTCTGTCCGCAAAACAATCCACGCATAACCCACGTATCAGATCTGTGACACTTACATAAGGACTGTAACTAGCAGTCACGAATCGAGCGGCTCTCCTCTGTAATTTCTCTAACGTATCAATCAATCCCTTGCGATACGGATCCCAAATTGCACAACAGTATTCCAAATGCGGACGAACTAGTGTTTTGTACGCTATTTCCTTTGTATGAGCATTACAACTTCTCAAAATACGACCTATAACACGTAGTTTAGAATTATCTTTGCCTACGACGGAAGTTATGTGCAAGTCCCATTTCATGTTGCTTTTTACTGTTACGCCTAGACACTTCAGGGAGTCTACCGTGTCAACAACTGAATTGTTAACTTTGTACTCGTGAGAAAACGGGGTCTTTTTATTACTTATTTGCATTGCCTTGCACTTTGCATTGTTAACTGCTGGGTATTTCCTGTTATTAACGAGTTTTGATTTTTAATACAAAGTGCAGAACAATTTTTAAGAAGCATACGGCAGGGATGTAACAAAATAAAGGCTTCATTGGTTGGTCTTCTTTCAAAAAAAAATTTAATAAAAAACACTGCAATGCAAAATACTTAAAAAGTATAATATATTTATTATTTTTATTTAAATTCAAAGTTAGTGATTTATAGGAATCGTTACCAAAATTATAAATTAAATTAGTTATTTTATTATTTTAGTTAATTTTGACGAGCTGTCATAGGCGTAAGGAAATACATAGTTTAGTAACTGGATATTAAGGGACAATTTCATGAATTCTAGGTAATAATTTACAGAAGTATAATAAATGATGTCTCCAAATGCTACTAAATTAATCGTTTTTTTTGTTTATTATCGCACATGTTTTACTTAATTTTTGAAGCATCTTCAGCTATTTTCTTCTGTTTGATGTTTTATTTATTATATTTTAGCACCATGTTTTGAATGGAAGTATTATTGTTTTTTAGTACCATGTTTTAACCAGCGAAATTAAGTTTTAAAGCATCCTCACATGAAAAATTATTTCAATTAGGAGCAATGTCACCTGGCTAACAACGAGTGAGCTACAGCGACTCTTTTCGTGTTTTAGTAATTGTTAGGAAGGACACTTACAGTTTTCTGTGTTATTTTTTGTTGTGTTTATACTTAGGAGCACTACACGCCATTTATAAACCGTATTTTCATCAATTTATATTCAAGTTCAGACAAATAAACAAGAAGTTACATCTGATAGGCGTTTGTTTACTGATGTTTGAAGTCACTGAAGTATGTAACCTGCGCCATGGCAGAAAGTGGTGATTTGGTGTTCTATTTTAATTTAAATTTATTTTATTTTGTTTACAACTACACGCCTCGTCGACGTCAAGGTGATTGGTGGTGGTAAAGAATGGAGGGCAAGGAATGGGAAAGAATTTTGCCATGAACTTTTTGATGAACTATCCCGGCATTAGCCGAAAGTAATTTTGGGAAACCATAGAAAATCCAAAATAAGATGTCTGGACGGGTACTCGAACCACGCTCGGTTTAAATTTATACATTTAATATTTCTTTAAACATGGCACTTCTTCAAAAACTAAGTACCGGTAACTTTGGATGTACAAAGTGCGTTAGTAAACAAGTTAAAATAATTTACTATTATTAGTCCAATATTACTGCTGTAATAAGTAGTAATCTATCTTAAATATGCGAAACTGAGATTTCAAGAATATTTTATTAAAGTGCCTCAAAAGTTAAAAGATGGAAACTGATAGTACTACGTATATCCATAGATGATAAAACCCATTTGGACTGAGCAATTGATTGGATGGTTTTAACTAACTGTCTTTAATATAAGGGGTCAAATAGGTACTTAAGGTTAGAATTTGTTATAAGATCCACAAATCTTATTTAAGTATATATGGCTTTCTTTATGATAATTTTACCCCATCTATTATAAGAATTTTCAAAAATATGCCAGTCGATAAATACCAAAAGTTACAGAAGTGCAGTAGAAGAAAACTTTAAATTTGGTCATATGTCCTCAGCAAAAAGAAATAAAATATAAATGTTAATATACAAAGAAAGCTTTTTAAGTGGCGTAACTGATAAGATTAATGAGAACTTAAGACATAAGACGTTAAACAACCATTATCATTTATCCTCTAAGCGATAATCAATAATTCTCTACTACTACAACATATATTCATTTTTGACACTTTTCTGTCGACAGAGCAATGTTTAGTTCTTTTTCATAATTGACAGAGTGGGCTGATAGCTCATTGGGTAATGCGTCTGATTGGTGATAGAAAGATCCCGGATTCGAAACCCAGTCTTAGCTGGGTTTTCAAAGGCCCATAATTCACCCTTCACCTTTGATGTATAATGCGAATTACGTCGGAACGATTCCGTGGTTCGGATTTTACGTTAAACTGTAGGTCCACTATATCCTGTGGGATTACCAAGTTGTGTTAGGTTAGATTAGAAGGAAAGGAACTGTCCGTCCTTTCTCTGATAAGTCACAGTCTGCCCGCTTTGGAAACCAACGTTTGGATTGAGGAAGACGCTTAGCTAGTTAACATACTTTATATGAAATATATTGTAATATTGATCATAATCAGATTTTATTTTTGATAAAATTTCATAGTGATCTTAGAAAAGTTACGCTTACTATCCGTATTTCCCTTGCACATTTAAAAATATACTGTGGCCGTGCATTACAAGCTACGAGCACAACAAAAACTGCCATGTGAATAATACTGTCACTGTTTCGAAATTTTGATGATTAATTATAACTGTTGGCCTGAAGTGAAATTATCCAGGGTTATGTTCAGTTCGTGGAAAACTTCTTTATGTGAAGATTCCCCTGCAGTTAAGAATTGTAGTAGAGATCTATGCAATGAAGTATTTCGGAAATAAATTAAACTAACACTTAGGAAGTGAAGAATCTTGATCATTATTCTTACATTTTTAAAGGCTACGCTGTATGACATCTGTCATTCTTGTCACATGAACATTTTCCATTCTCTGGAATCTTGACACTGGTTAAAATGCACCATAAGTTTCTATGTAAGCCGCATTTAGCAGATATTTTATGAGAAGAAGCTGAATATATTAGTCTCTTTTTTAAAATAATCTAACCAACTTTCGATACATTTACTTTTCCAAGATAGTTAACGCCTTCCAAATCACACAGTGTGTAAAAAAGAACTCTGTCACACATGATAATTTAAAGAAATATTTATCTTTTTACTAAATCAAATTTAACCTCCTATAGAAATTGTTATCTAATTAATAGATTACTAAAGAATATTTCGCGGTTATTTCTTATGTCAGGAATTGGACGTTCGCTTACTGCCTGTACGGAGTAACGGGTGCAGAGACTGCTGGTAATGTAGCACTGGTTGCATTCACAGGCGGCAGAAATCTCTGAGTGGGAGCTAATGTTCTCGCCTCCGTTAATTTCCCCTGCGGCAGAACGTTGTCTCTCAGCCTTCGTTATGCTAGGTGCGGTGCGGCTAGCGACCATCTCCAATTAATGTCCCGATCTTTTATAGAATTGTGCACTCACTGACAATAAAAGTAACGGTAGCAACTCATCTGTAAGGAATTCTCTTTTGTATGACGTACGTGTGTATGTTTAATTCTAAGAAAATATCTGCATGAGGTAAGGGACAAGTTTTAACATTTCTTAACCCAAGGCCAAATCTACCGTTAAGTATTGTTTAATATTACGTTAGACATAATGCTTTGTTAATGTCAGAAAAAAAAATATTAGTTTAAAATGTGGAGTCATTGGTAATTTAAATGCAATTTTAGAATCGTATCATTTTTTTCAGAGTTTTGTTAACGAGATTATTACATTATGTCTACCCTGGAAACTTCTGCCGACATTTTCTAAGCACTAAAGTTAATTCGTATTGTCTTTAAGATACAGTGTCAGACTTTGCAGTACTGGCGTATTTAGTTTCTTCAAAGTCTGGACCTCCTGTTAAACGTGAAATCGTATTGCTATTGATGCCTATCTTAACAAAAAAAAAAAAAAAACGCGAAATTTCATAAAAACTTATTACTATTAATAAGTTGTCAGAGACATATGGTAGATTTGTTATTACGATTTAAAATATTCGGCATTTTCGTCTGTAGTTGTGTTTGAAAGATGTTTGGATAGGGTAGTGCACGAGGTAAAGTGATTGTAAATATTACAGGTTAGACCGGGAATGGAAAAGCGGGCCTTAGACCGATTTAGGAAATTTATAAGTTTTAATTCTTACAATCATAACTAATTTTGAATAAAGAGATAATTTTTTTAATTTTTTTTAGTATTCAAGTGTGGTGGCTTGTTCAAAATACTAGATTGGTTAACGAATTTTAGTGTCCCTTGAAAGTCAAGAGGCTGTTATAAATGCCCACTGGCCTGGTTTCTATAGCCTTATAAAAACTCTAAAAACTGAAACACTCGTTCATTTAAATTTGTTACTAAGTAAGTAATAGCGTAACTTGATTTTCATAGCAACCGATACCACAGTAGTGTTCTGTAACACGGTTAACTTTATTGATCTAAGTACTTAGTATACTTTACTAGCCCGGTATTCCCCCACCATGCCGGCTCAGTGAGTTGGCGAATGGCAAAGCCACGCGCAGCTCATCCGGTTCCTAGATTTTTATCCCTTACTGCATTGATCGCTTCTAAGAATGCTACAAATATTTCCAGCAGGCACCGCATTGCTGATACCACTGTTGGCAAAATGGAGGACCTTAAGTGTCACTATCTATCTGTGAAACATGTACTTTGTTCGCTAAACGGAGATTTGTTAACGTTAAGCCGGGACTGTGAGTGTTTAGATGCAGTTATTGATGTTGTTATGTCTAATTTGTTGATTTGTACGTTGTGTGTTATTTTAATGCTTGGTATTTTTGTAAACACTCGCTCCCCTTCAACCATCTTGGCAAATGTCCAACGGTGGAGATTTCTTCCATCTCGAGAGCTCAGTCCAGTTAAACCAGTGGTAGGCGCGCCGACCACATCATGGTTCCTCGACGACCTGAATATACCGTGCGGGCAACACGCAATTCACCATTACTACTTTAATAACTGTTTAGTGCTTCTCCGGCTTAGGTCTGTTAGAGCAGTGTTTATTGCAGTACAAGTATACACCATTAATCTCTTAAGCAAATCCTCCATCTTATACTATTGTTGCCTTACATGTAAACAGTTGATGCAATTAGTATAAATACGAGAGGTTTGGAAACAAGGACAACATCACAAATTACTGAATCTAAGAAATATACAATTAAATTTATTCTAGCCCAGTTTAGAATGTGCTAAATTTGTAAGAAAATTGTTACATCCAAAGCTTTTCACACTCGGTTTTCAACAATCGAAGCTAGGACAAGCAACTATAAATGGCGTCATAAAAATTTATCACAGGTTAATATCTAAAGATTACACTAACCAGAATGTATCTATTTTCTAAACACTTTGTCTTGTCGATGTAATATGTCCTCAAGCAGGCCAACATAATGAGGAAATGCTTGTTAAATTAACGAAGTGAAAAATGACAAATTACAGACGTCTCAAGGCTGTAGCTGCTAATGATAGGATTATAAATTTTACAGAAATAATAATAATTTATACGGAATTTAAGGGAATTGCGTGTCCTGTGATTAGAAATTTGGTGCCAAAAAACTCCGGAATCCTAACAAGGACTTTTCTAATGCATGCCACACCAAATCGCTGTTGTATTGCGCTTCTAAAATACACCAACACACTAATAAACAGGTGGTCATAATGTTTTGGACGATTGATGTATATTGTACCATATTGTCTCAGTCCAATGCGATTTCAGAATGCGGTAGTTAATATTACTTTTTACTTTGAAGATACGCCAGATGACATGAGGACTGACTGCGCAGTAACCTACTATAGAAAAAATTCATTCTCACTGACAGAATTTATTTAACCTTTCCAAGTAATTCAATGTAACTAACTAGTCTCGTGGCTCATTGGTTAAGGTCTCTGGTTCTAATCCCGGTATGGTTGGGATTTTCAAAGAGGCTCTTAATCCGACCTTCACTATGTTGTGTAATTTGAAGCATCCCAGAACGCTTCCGTAGTTCGCGCTCCACGTTAAGCTGTAGGTCCCCTATCCCCCGTATGGTTACCGGATTTGGCTAGTTAACAACTACAAGAGGCGCACTGCGTGGCGAATCAAAAGCTCTATGACTTGGTGGCCGCATAATCCTTCGGGATCTTCCATCCAACAATACCATATGAGGATTAGATTTCAGCGTAAATTCTCAAGTAATTTATCTTCCAGTGATTACTAGATGCCTGATTCGCAGTACGTGCTACTTGTTGCAGCGAGTATCTCTGCACTAGGCCAGCTTCTGCCTGTGACGCACTTGTGAGCTGAGGCAGATAGGTGTCGGTGGGCCGTGCCAGGCTGTGCGTGCCGAGCTGTGTTAGGCACCAGTTGCCACGGCGGGCGGAGGCGCCGACCTGCCCCGGCCCGTATCGACGGGGGCGGGCGACCTGCGGCAACCACTGTGCGCTTGCCCACCCTCAACGAAGCATCACTTAGCGCTGAGTGCCCGCTGGCTTCAAGACGCCACCGCCACACAGTTCCCTCGCGTAGCTATCTGGCGGACTGTTATTCCGCCACGAAAGAACCCTGATGGAGTAACAACGGAGATTTTCCCGGCGTATAACTGCAATGAAGTCTTCACAGGTGTACCGCCGGATTGTGCTTTAAAACACGATATTTCGATGACTAGCTCCATCGTATTCCTCAAGTGGGAAAAAATCTGTTTACGCCCACTGGCAGCCCACGGGCCGCAAACACAGACGTTGGGCATATAAGGAAATGTGGCACCTGAGCTGTCTCAGTATCTGTCGGTCAGCTGACCAGTACAGATGTTTTCGCACCAGAGGAAGACGGAGCCAGTCATTTTTTTTAACTGCTTTACGTCTCTTTTTAACATCGAGGTCTTTAGAGACTGGAAAGGATGGGGGGCAAGGATGGGGTCAAGGAATGGGAAGGAATGGAGCCAGTCGTAAAAATTTCGTGTTTTTCATAATACAATCCGACGGTACACCCGTGAAGACTTCATTACAACCCTATGGATCTTTAAGGGTACTCAAACTATCATATATTTCTGCCAAAAATTGCTTTGTTTATGTGAAACGCTGCCGGATTCGAATCGCTTGGGAATTAAATTTTGAAATTGACGAGGAATGTTAGGTACACGTCTTGTTATTCAATCTAAATTATTCCTTCCCTTAACCATAAAAGAGACGATTATTGCGGCAAATACCAACTCTGCCACTCAATGCATAAACTACGCTTCAGGGGCTCTCGGTCAATAATGCCTCATACCTTTAGTTTTATGCCTGTCCTTGACACTCGGACTGATCTGTTATTCCGCCACGACAGAACTCTGATGGGGTAACAATGTATAGTTTCTGATTTGCTCCACGCCGTAGGCCAGTGTAACTATGCAGATGGGATGTTCTCATGCTCTGCTTACCACGCTAGTTGATTTTACACGAAAGATGCGTCTGCTTCAAAGATAGAATCACTCCTTGTGTTTTTTACATTCTGATGACAGGTCGGATCAATTTTTCATCCTTTTGTTAAGAAATGCAAGTAATTGCAAGGTTGATATTAAAAACTCTCCTACTCGACTATATATACTGTAGTTGTCATCTAACCAAGGGACAAACAATTTAGCAAATACTTGTAAATCATCACTCTCCACAAAAGCGATTTTCTAACAATTTACCGAGCGTGGTGGTGTAACGGATAGCGTTCTGGCCTCGCATTCGGGAGGACGGCGGTTCGAATCCCCATCCAGGCATCCAGATTTGGGTTTTTCATGGTTTCCCAAATCACTCCAGGCAAATGCCGGGATGCTTCCTTAAAAAAAGGCCTTGGCCGAATTCCTCCCCATTCCGTGTACCCATCCTTTCCCGTCTCTAAAGACCTCGCTGTTGAGAGACCTAAAGCAGTTACAAAAAATTCTAACAATTTTCTGTAAATTCAATTATTTTTGTTAGTACGTATAATAATTGGCATCTGCAGTTACGGTTTAATGACAAGGATTTCTGAGATTTTTTCTTATTACGCTCGTATGTTGTTCTGTCTCACTAAAAAAAGATAAGACAGAAGACAGCCACAACAGTGGGCCAGACATGTTTTTCGGAAGAAAGATGGAAAAAATTCGTTGGAGTCAAGATCGTCAGACACCAACAAGAAGACCAGTAATATAAAGTCATTCGAAGGGTTGCTGGAGTTAAATGGTAGAGAATCTCCCAAGACCAGACTACAAACAGAATTCAGCTCCAGTTTCATGTGACGTAATAACTCTAAGAGGCCCCATCGTTTCTTGACTAACTTTGCTAGAGATGACTGGCAGTCTGCTATTTATGAACAAAAACTACACAATTTTCTTTCAATACGCTACTGATAGTTACTAAAGGAAAAGAGATATTAGAACTACATTTTTGTTCCATCAGAAAAAATAAACAAGATATACAACATGAGAATAATTTGAAGTTTGTATCAACTGTGCTGTGTTACACTGATCCCAGAAACTGAGTTTTGGAGGCGAAAATTAGGGGTTTATTCTTCTTATGATGCTATGTTCGATTCCGGGCGTAGATGGTTACCACGGAAAAATGAACTGGGGTGGTTTCCCGTAGTGTTGTTTGTTTTATATGAAAGAAGAGGGGAAGAAGGAAATGGGAAGGCCTACTCTTCCGACAGAGACCAAAGAAATTCCCCATCCGACGGACGAATCACCATTAACAGTGCAGTACCGGATTAACCACGTAGCAGGAGGTAGCAAATGCTACGGGCCTCGCGCCTCCTAGGGGGGCCCCACACCTAGGCTTAGATGGGCGACCTTTTTTTTTTTTTTAGCTCTACAATTTTCCCCCGAACTGCAAAAATCGCATTATGGAGAGGTTCGGCATTAAACCCAGGACTTTGTCACATAGTCTGGTGATTGGAAATTGTCCACCATCGTCTCTCCTACCCAGTCTGTCAGATCCTGATGAAGAAAATTTGTTCCTCCACCAGGACCGGAACCAACTAATCCCTTTCAACGCCGGGCACTATAACGGTGCCGCAGCCATCTGAGCCAACGGGGCGGGTAAAATTGGGGTTATTTACGCTAAACTGTTGTGGTGACCTCTGAAAATCTAAAAGAGTTTGGCGTTGGAATCTTAGCTTTTGTCGATTTGCTGTCCTCGTTCAGTATGGCGGGAATTTCATGAGGTAGGGCCCTACTAAGCATATTATTGCCACAGACACATAAGCACAGTTGTATGGTCACATGTTCGAGGTACGGGACGGGCAACTGGGACACACCGTAAGCGACTGTTTTGGTCTTAACTAACAATCGCCCTTAATGGCCTCTGTGGGCGACATCACGCACTCAAGCATCGCGACACGTGGCGTCACGCAACAGTGCGTGTGGAACGCTAGCGTCAGCCGCTTACTGTCGATCAATGGGTTCGTGATGTAAGCACTGGACCAGACCTCGCCATCGTGTCAGGTATTTGTTCCCTAAAACAAATCAAGAAACGGAAGATTGTGGTAAACACTATGTTCTTGTATCATCTACTTACAATCGTGCAATAAATTCGTCTTATTCTATTGATCCTAGTGCGTATTTTCTGGGTGTGCTGGGAGATATGTAACATCCCCACTGTTGTACACCCACCACCTCTCCCGTTCCAGTTCATTTAATGCTCGAAAGTTCGTACCTGCTTCTTAATTTCCAGTTTATTCCGATTCAGGCTCCTTAGATAAAATCCGTTCTATTGTTTTGGAAACTATTTTCAAGATGGCACGTATTAAAAAAAATTTCAGGTACAGTAGAAGATCTACGCGCTGTGTATTCAATTCACCTTCTAAAAAATTAAGACACTTGGTCAAGGTGCCTAGTTGGCGATCGAAAGGTCACTAGTTCGAATCCCTCTCTCGGCGGGGATTTCCATAGGCCCTTAACCATACCTTCACCTGCGATGCAACTTGCTGTGTAATGTGACCCACGCCATAAAACGTCCACTATTTGGTTATTGTTGTTATTTGGGTTTTAGGGCACGTAAGATTCGTGGCTATAACCGTCATAATAACAAACAAGCATGTAGCATGTCTTAAAATTTATCTAAATTACCGTTTGCATAGTCGGCTGTTAAAACGTCCTCCATACATACAGCAAAATAATGTAAAACTATCAAAAATTTTCTTTAAAAGTACCAAAAAAATTACTAACATTAGTTGGTTGGCTGTACAAAGGCCAACCACATTAATAAATGTTATAATACCAAAACGTCTAACTGGCTGTAAAAGAGCTAGCAAGATACAACAAAACAAAAGAGACAGTACTTGGCTTGATGGCTGTAAAGAGACCGCCAATCCATTTTAAAACTTACTCCGATCTGTCAAATATTTCATGGATAAGATCGACTAAAACACATCTTTTAAAATAAGGGAAAGAACCATAGCTAGGTCAACATCTGCCATTAAAATAAGAAATATAATACCATATGGTAAAAGTCGCACCGTCAAAGGTTCGTCTCAACCATCACATTCCGGTGGGTCCATTCGGGCAATGGTTCGGATTCAACCTCAAAAAAGTAGATCCTCTTTACGCGGTAGTATTACCGGTTTTGGTTAGGTAAAAAAGAAAGGAACTTACCACCTGACCTGACCTGCAAAATATACCTCCTTTCGGAGGATCCAATCAACCTTCAGGTTGAATACAAAACGAAATTATCAAAATCCTTAGGAAGCTTCGCATAATCATGGACAAAGGAAGCCAAATTGATAGTGTAGCACTAGATCTGTCTAAGGCGTTTGACAGAGTAAGCCATAAAATGGTAGTAAATAAGGTAAAAACCATTGGAGTGGATAAGAAAGTCATTTGCTGGGTAGAAGAATTTTTAAAAGGTAGAAAACAGAAAGTTAGGGTAGGAAATGTAGTATCAAAAGAAGTGGAAATAAAAATGGATGTGCCACAGGGTAGCGTATTGGGACCATTGCTATTCATTATTCTAATGAATAAATGTGTTGATTGTTTACTATCTGAAATTAGATTGTTTGCAGATGACATAATGCTGTATAAAAGAATCAAAACGATGGAGGATTGTAAACAGTTGCAGGGTGATCTGGACAGGATATCTAATTGGGTTGGTAAACATGGAATGAAGATAAATGCAAAGAAGAGTCAGCTTATTAGATACACAAATAAAAAACAAAAGGTTAATTATGAATATAAGGTGGGGAAAGAATTGCTTGCTGAAGACTTGAAATGCAAATATCTTGAAATTACTTTTGATAACAAACTTAACTGGGCAGGACACATAGGACAGGTGGTAGGAAAAGGTTTCAAAGTTCTGCACTTGTTGGAGAGAGTGATGAGGGGATGTACGAGAGAAGTCAAGGAATTGGGTTACAAAACTTTGGTCAGACCATTGCTCGAATATGGTAGTGTAGTATGGGACCCTCATTTTACGTATCAAATACAGGAGTTGGAGAGGGTGCAAAAAAGGGCTGCTAGATTTGTTTCTGGAAATTATCGCAGAATGAAATCAGTGACGGATATGATAAAGGAGCTGGAATGGGATTCATTGCAAGACAGAAGGAGGATGAGGAGGGTCATGGGAGTGTATAGGGCATATACTGGCGATGAGGCATGGAAAAATATTGCAATAGGTATGAAAAGTAGTGCATGGACGGGAAACGTTGACCATGACCACAAGCTGGCACTCGATTTCAGGAACAAGGGTGTGGAAAGATTCTCTTTTTTAGGTAAGGGTGTCAGGGATTGGAATGAGCTACCAAGAGAAATGATGACTAATTTACCGAAAACTTTGAAAGAATTTAAAGATAAAATTTGTAGAGGGCAAATGTAGGTGGGTGTAGGATAGGGGGATGATGGGTGTGTAGGGAAATTGCCACCGGAGCCTGTGCTCTATTGCAATTAAATTAAATAAAATCATGTAATCTTCTTTTAATCCCTTAAAGCACGAATTACAACATGGAAATTAAACTTGTTCAAGCAGTAATAACACCATAAATAATAAATACTGCATTATCTGTCAGCGTTTAACCTGCGGAATAACATTCATGTTCTCCTTAACGCATGAACACACCCACTTTTTCTATAGTGTTTGCCCGCTTCTACAGACGAAAAAAGTCTAGAGCGAGTGTATATCGTATGGCGGCTTAACGGAACATTTGAATCCTCCACTGCAAGTTTACTGCCAACGTGGATAGCCATCGTTTGCCAACATACATTCACTGAAATACTCTCCGAGAGGCAGTGAGGAGGTTTAAATGGGCATTCTGAATGGGGAAAATACTGCTCTCACGGCTGAAATCGTCCAACAGCTCAATATTATTCCCAGTAAGTTATCTGTTTTCTCTTGAGAGAACATATAGTAAGTTTTTCGCAGACGCTACTCTTTCAGCGACTCTATCATGAGAAATGGTCTGCATAAATCCACTCGAACGTACCGTAAATTTCTAACATTTCTATTTTATATTTGCTTGCGAATTGACCACATAGGTTCATGTTACAATTTATACTTACTTCCTCTCCTGAAGTTTACTTTTCTTTCAGTCATAAGCGCACTGTGTTACCACCTCCGTTCATCCGACCAAGTTCTTCTAGCCTTTACCATTCTTTCCACTTGAAAGGTGTGAGAGATCATTCCTTTTATTTCAACCCGTTATGCATTCTGGATTACAACCAAAGTAGCAACCGGTAGCTACCTCTTAGCTGGTTTAAAATAAGTAAACATTGCATAACACTTCTCATATTTGTCACTATTTAAACGTTTATTTTAAGCAATGTATGAATGATTTACAAAAAAAATAATAATAATTCTCTTTTCATTTACGCAACAAATTAAAAAAATTCTCAGACTCAACCAGCTGTTTGATATAACAACCGTACAGTACTATTTGCTAAAGTCAGGAATATATCGCTTATTTGCTGCAACAGTGACATAACTCAAAAACGTAATTTTTATAGAAGGACCAATTAAAATGTCTCATGTGTAACAACTTTATACATTCACTAGAAAATAACTTATCTGCAAGTTTTATTGAAATAATACAGTACAAAAGAAGGGAAAATGTACAGTATCAATTGTAGTATTTACCAGAATAGTTCATCTTAAGATTATAACTCAAGACAGCTCATTTTTTTTAGTTATGTCATTGTTACAGCAAATGAGTAATATATCATATTACAATCTAGCTTACAGACTAGCGAACTTAATTATTTAAACTCTTATGCTGGAGCCGTCCACCTCATATAATAACATATAATTTGACATACGTTGTTTAATATTTATTAGTTTTATGGTTGTTTTCTCACAAACATATCCAAATTAGATATGACGTTTCGAAACGTATTTTTATCTAACATCTGGGCCTCTGGGATGATGGAACATCCTTAATTCACGCTGTAGTTATCTTCTTGCTCTATAGTCATATATCTATTCTGTTAGTCTGCTTTTATCAATTCTGTACAAGTGTCCAGAAATGTCACCCTCCTTTTTTGCATAGCATTCGAAATTTTCTCCACATTCTTGTAGACTTTATTGTTCATCCGGAGTTTGAATTTTCCATCCTATATCAATATTGACTGGGTTCATTATTTTTCGAATAATATTTCTTTCTTTTAGTGATTTATATCTAATGCTACCCAGAAAAACCACATACAGCTTGACATCATCATTGTATCACGGTTCGTAGTAAACGATGTGTTAAAACATGCTAATTCTGTGTAGCGTTCTGAACGATGTCAAAGTATTTAGCACTAAGAGCCACTACGTAGCAGAACCTTGTATAAATAGTCGATACTACATTATTATCCGGAATTATACAAGGATTGTTAATATTTTACCTCAGTAAACTAATCAGAGGAGTTAAAAGGAAAACACAAATTCAAAACTCTAATTTTCTCGTGTATTTCATAACAGTCAAACAGTAAATATTTTATTTCAATAGGAAATCACATAAATGCGACACTTAATTCCGTGTTCAGAAATTTAAAATCATTGTGAAGATTATTTTCTGTTCCGGTTATTTACCAATAAATAACTGATATACCGAATTATTTATATTTCCTAGTTTTCAGTTATCACCAACTTTCTCCTACATCAATCGTGTTTGTTTGCTTCTACCTGGAAGTATGTATTCCGGTTTTCCCTACCGTAAGGTAATGCGCATACATTCTATTTATGTGAACGCGAAATTCAGTGTAAACATTTGAATTACCAACAGACCATATGCACTCTCTGCTCACCACACAACAACCACCTGCGGATTTCGCAGTAGAAAAAATATTCTCGTTATTTTCGATCTGATACGTACAACGCACGGCTGAATAATTAGAAACAAAATTCTGTGAAACACCACTACTTCGAATTATTCTCACCAGTTCCATTCCTAACTTGCTAACCAGCTTCGCTCTTAATATTAAGTGATGTTTAAAGCTGAGGAAAAAATTTAAAAATTCCAACAGCATTAAAAAAATAAAATCGAATTACCGAACTAACAGTCTTGAAATAACGTGCAAGTAGTATCACGTTGCAAGACACAGTAATGTATTACCATCAATTATGTTAAATTATCGGTAGGTGTAAAGATGTTTTGAAGATAGACTATATATTTAATTTACTTTGGGATTAATATTCAGCTGTAACATTGACCGCAGTTTAGTGTCAGTTTCAAATCTAATTTGCTTTGGAAGATTTTTAACTGATAAACATAATTCCGGAGTTCTATACAGTGACACTGCAAAACAATGTTACAGCGAAGCAAAATGTGTGAAATCTTAACAGTTACCATAGTCAATGGTAGCACAAAATTAATTCTAGAGTAATGATGATCCACTTTCTTTTAGATAAAACATATTGTTGTTGTTATTAAAATTATTACTAAGATTAATTCAATTAACACATCACGGATGGTCCTCAGACTAGAATTAAAAAAAAAAAAAAGATAAATAAAATTTCGTTTCGTAGTTAAATGCCCGGATTCTCTACGTAAGCAATCGCCGCAGGAGTAATGTTAATGAACCCTCTTTAGGATACTACCTCAATCCACAATCATACACACATGACGTATAGTATGTATTTCGTCATCGCAATCAAACCGTAACTCAGCAAAAGATATAATCGAAACGAATGGGTAACAAAGTTGTTAAAAAAAAAAAAAAAAAACTATTTGAAGTTACCTCCTAAAATCATGAGATTTTACACTACAAATTAACCAAAAAATGAGTACAAAGTATTGAATCTAGCAATAATTTTTAACGTATTTTTTGAACTTTTTAAAATTATAATTTCCTTTTCTATATCAGAAAATTAATTCCCGTTACCAGCGAAAAAAATCCGTATTACGTTGATGTCTAACGACTGGCCACGGTAGTAGTAACGCCACGGTGCCACGAAATAAACGTTTTGATTAAAGTTGAGGAAAGCCGGCGTGGAGTGTTTATCAGTGATATGGATCCAGGTCAGCCGTACCGCAGTGATGGATGGAAGCCGCAGTAAGCCCAGACAAGATGGCTGGGCTCACAGGTTGTTAACACTAACATTCATTACGAAGCCATTTCTCTTCCACGAAACTTTCATGAAAAAAGATTAGTCTACATTTCATTACTGAAGAAGGGCAGCTCTTAGCCAGATCAGATACTAAAGATTCCACAAGTCGCTTCTATTTTTCTTTAGCACTACATGAGAAACGGTTTAAACCGGAATATTTGCCTTTTGAGTAAAAGTTATTGGTCATCAGTATTGTCAAGTAATTCGTAAATATCCTACAAAACGTTTTCTAACGAGTAGAATTAACCGAGTGTGATATTTGTACAATACATGGAGCCTGCCACACAGGGCATAGTATTTCAAAACTGGTTGCGAAATATATGATTCCACACTTAAAAGAGTCAAGGTTGAAACAAGACTATCACCCCCACGAATGATCAGACATGTCTATACCACTGAAAGAATGATACTGCGTAAACTGAATGTTGCAATCAATGAGAGACAAACTAAGAAATTTCCTGTACTGTTCGTGCAAAGTTATTTAGCAATGATGTAATATTATGGAAGCTGAAGACCACTTTATTCGGTAACAGAGGCTCACTGGCACTCGTAAACAAAGGTAATGGTCCAAGATGATTGGAGTATGGTAGTTGATCCGGAGAGTCACGTTTCCATTTGATACAAGCTAATGGTCTGGTACAGCACAAACCCCAGGTCACTGACCCAATTTGAGAGTAAGTCATTGCATCAGATGGTGGTGCTTCCATCATGGTATGGAGTATGTTTACATGACATTGGTTAGGTCCACTGATCAGTTCTAACTTGAACATGACAGTTCATTGCTATGTTAAGTTGCTTGTTGCCATTTTTGGAATTCACATAACTCGATAACGATGGGGAGTTTTAGACCTGACCCACTTTGCCGGCGATTGATTTGATGAGTATTCCGAAGAATTTCATTATTTGATGCAGCCGCCTAAGACACAACACATATACTACCTTGAGAACGTTTGGATTTTGGTTGATAGAATCATTTGTGTACGATGTAAATTACCCATTAACTATGTAATTATAGGCAGAATAGCTGCAGCTGCGCACTTTGACCTCCTAGTTGTGTCCATGGCAGTCGAGTTGGAGAGTTCGCCGAGATAACTATGGTTCCAAAAATCATTCGAGGGTATCCAATGACTTCTTTTACGTGAATGTACTTCAGATTGTGCCATCGTTACTTCACCTAGCGATTGAAAGTTATACAAGGTAATAAATAAATTCATAATCATATATGACTTGTTCAACATCATATCTTAATTCCTCTGGTGCTTCTGTAATGCTTTATCTCACAATGTCATATTTAAAACAAAAAAGATAATATCGAACTTTAAACAAACGGATAGTAGCATGCATTCTTTTGTTAATAATGCATTGAATAGCCGAATGATCTGATAACCCGTCATGTTAGACGTATCAGACATGCAACTTACTGATTATTAGATATCTTATTGTTAACTGCTACGACATTATATAAACCACCACCTAATAATTATGGACTGTAGCACGGTAAATATATTTATCTCCTCCTTTTTCAAAAAAGAAAACGCCTAAAGTATCGTCAACTAAAATTCTCATGCTATTAACTTCTCTACTGGAAAATCGTTATAAAATACTATTACTGCAAATTTTAGCTCATTCCAGCAGGTATATGTTAAACGCATGTGCATCTCCCGGGCGCTTCCATGTTAAGATTAATTAGCTGCCATCCTCAATTGACCTACTAGGTTCAATAGTACTTCATATCGGTATATAACGAACATTGACGGATGTTTGCAGAGAGGGCGAGTGCTGCTCAGAAGCTACACACAGTAAATTGCAGTACAGGTGTCATTACATCCGTCGATAAAAACAATCTTCTTCAATACAATTTTAGTTAATTATAGTTAAACTTGAGGATTCCGTGTTAAGATACTTCCTGGGTATGACAGATCTATAAATGTTGCTAATCACCGATCGGTCTGATAGCTCAGAGATTAAGACATTGGACCGAGCGTGGTGGTGTAACGGATAGCGTTCTGGCCTCGCATTCGGGAGGACGGCGGTTCGAGTCCCCGTCCGGGCATCCAGATTTGGGTTTTCTATGGTTTCCCAAATCACTCCAGGCAAATGCCGGGATGCTTCCTTAAAAAGGCCATGGCCGAATTCCTTCCCATGCCTTGCCCCCATCCTTTCCCGTCTCTAAAGACCTCGCTGTTGAGAGACGTAAAGCAGTTAAAAAATTAAGACATTGACCTTGAACAATCAGATTTGAATTCCAGGGCAGCCAGGAATTTTTACGGGAGCTGTTTTGTTTATCTAAGGTGCACTAGGATGTACAGTGGCTCTAATTTCGTGTTAAACTTTAGGTCCAGTCACGACATAGCACAGTGGTTGGTATCTAGAAAGTTTGTTTTTAAACCGAAAGACCAAACAAGTTTACTTCAGTTATTACTTGATACCAAGTACAAAATTTTTGGCAGTGGAACGGTTCGTAATTAAAAGTAACACGAACGACGTTACTGGTTATACTACAAACCGTTGTCCTGCATATCGTCTGTGCTTCCACGTTAATTGTATCTGCGAGCGTACGCACGTACGTTCCCAGAGTGGCAGAAACACTAGAAAACCATGCAACTTTAATACGCTCCATTCTGTGTATTGCGTCAGAGTTACGCTATTTTGTGATATTTTATCTACAACACCACTGTCTCAATAGCGTAAAGATAATACAAATTCTGATATGTCGAACTAGACGATAATTTCGCTTTTTTCCTGTTTTTGCTCAGTGGAAAGACGTTTTACATTTCTGAGCTAACCAAAAAATGGTACAATTTTGTTTGTGACAACTATCGTAGTTCTATCAATCATAATATGCTTGTGTTTGCATAATTGCCCTAAAAAAGAAGTTTATCTTCAGAAGAAAAATCTTTTTAACAATAAAGTTTTTACGAAAACTTTTGCTGACTTATACAGGCAACACATATCGCCATGACTCAAAACTGTAAGTCTAGCTCACAGTCCAAGAGGAGGACGCCGTTTTATATTCTTCGTCACCTTTCAAAGCAATTCGTGAAGGAATCAGTACAGCTGCCGTGGTCCAAGACGAGAAAACGATCTGCTGGTGAAATCTCCGTCCTCCGGCGACAACCACCTGTAACCATGGAGACGGGCGGGTCCTGGCTACTGCGCAAGCGCGTCGCGGATCAATCCCAGCGGCAGTGGGTGGAGACTGAGCGTCGAAACCCACCCCCGCAACGAAACAGCTGAGCTTCAACCAGACGGCGAGCATGCGATAAAATACCAACACGTAGGAGATCGAAAAATATGAGGACGAAACCGGGAAATCACGTGACCCCGAAAAATTATCTCAGTAATAGTCGTTTAGTGGTAACATAGATGGTAACTTATGTACATAGATCTTATGGTTTGATTATTTGCGGGGATCGCTAGATATTTCTAAATGGAGTAGTAGGGTTGCCACTTACTTTTTACTGTAAGACGCAGTGTCCTTGAATGTGACAGTATTTTTAGTGCAGGGTTTTGTTCTGTAGTGTATATAATCATATGAAAGATGAGAATGTGTTTAATCACGTGCCGTTCAATTAAGGGTTTCTGTTCTGATGGACAGCTAAAAGGCTGCAGAGTTTTACGTCCACATCCAGCGGACGAATCGACACCAACAATAGTCTAACCCTGATTCGACACGCGATGCTGATAAGTTTTGAAATTAACCCAGGCCTTTGGTACACGATATGGTAGTTAAGAAGAGTGGATGGAACACTGCCTCTCCTATCCTGCATTCCAAGTCAAAGGTTCAGAAATTTTATCCACCACCGGGGCTTGAATCATAGAGAATATCAGTTGGAGATTTCAGGTAATTCAGGTACAACAAATTTTTAATTTTTTAACAGTACTTCGACATGATAAGGGCTTACGAAACGTTTGAAAGCAGATCAATAGCCAGTGAGAAGACCGAAATCTGCAGGAAAACTAGCCTAGTTGAAGCCAATTTAGTATATTGGTTCAACAGTTTGTTACTGGGGATGACGCCTGGATACATTACTTTAACCCACTTTCAAATAACACAAAAATATAGCTGATCAAAAACAAAAACCATGAATAGCAAATGGGCCGCAGAGGGGAGTGAACAACTAAATATTGAATCTGTAAAAAATGTCAGTGAGTACATTTATCGTGGTCATGAGAGGTAATGTAAGACCCGACATACGGCTGTGAGACCTAGACTCTAAACGAATTTACAGAAAATAAACTAAGGACTGTCCAAAGAGCTATGGAAAGGTCAATGCTAAGCTTAAAGAGAATGATAAAAAATACTGACATTAGGTCAGTTACGAAGGTCACAGACATCTTATAGAAAACAGCATTCTTGAAGTGGCAATGGGACGGCAATATTTCGTGGAGAAAAGACCATAGATGGACAAAAACAGTGTTATAGTGGAGCCCAAAAGATGACCAGAGACCCTCCCCACCCCTCATCCTCGATGAGCCGTAAAATCGGAAGCAAAACAAAAGAATACAAACAACATAAAATCATTTTATCCACAATCCTCCACGTAAAACATTGTTGCTTACTTACATATACTTTCGTCACTGGGAAAGTTAATGGGAATTCATTCATAATAAATTTACCGAGGCAGTTACAGTGTGGCTATTATTCCTCCGATGACAGCCACAAATGTCTGGATTATCGAGAATTCTTATCATGTCAATATTTAGCCAGAGGATTGAAAAATCTCAGTCTAACCATACTCAGTGCGCGCCCTACTACTTTTAAAACATTTATAAGGGCCTTCTTCAAAATCCTATTATTTCAACATTACATTAAAATTACATAAAACTTCAAAGTATCCTATTTAATGTAAATGGATAATAGTGATAAATTTTGGCTGTTTCTGGTAGTATATTCAAGTGAATATTTCACTAGTTTCGAACTGTCGATCTGGTTTTCTACTATTTTTCCATATTTTCGTTGAATAATTACGTTATAAACTGATAATAAAATCGAATAATGACGTTTTGCAAGCCGCATGAATGCTTAACGATGACAAGACTATGTTTTCAATTTCATTTATACTTCCTGCATAACAATTAAAGCAGAGAAAATACTGCAAAGTAATAACTTAAGGTTCTGCTACGTATTCGTTCATTCATTCCTACGTATCCGCAAATCTTTTTGTTTGTGTGACTGTGCCAGATAATTACCCTGCTGATATTCACAAGAACTGTAGCCAGTAGTTTCGGAACACAGCTTAGTTTGTGATGCTTTACACTATACGTAATTGCTTTTTAGACGAGGTGGAGAAGTGGATGCCAACTTTTTTTAATTTTTTTTTTTTTTACTTCTTTAGTTTTACGTCTTGTAAACTTCGAGGTCAATAGAATCGGGAAAGGCTGAGAGGCGGAAATGCCCTTTTGAAGGAACCGTCCCGGTATACACTCGGAGTGATTTACGGAAACCATGAAAAACCAAAATCTAGATGGCCGTGATTTGAGCTCTATGTAGAATGACATGGTCGATCTTTATCGCTCATCAACTAGCCTCAGTCGCAGTGTCTAAATACGAGAATAGTACCGAGTTACACCGTAAACATTTCCACATTGTGTTTGAAGTGACGACGTATTACGTTGCTGATAATGATACAATCATTCAATTACTTTCTGAAAACTTGGCGCCCATCTCGATGTACTTCATGGACTGAATAAGTCGCAAGTGGGTACTATCCTTTCAATCTTCGTTCCTCAAATACATAACGCACAGTATATATCACAAACATCCACACACATAGAAGAACACTTAGGAGCAGAATGGAAAAGAACTAGTTTCCCTTAAAGTGTATCCAAAGTTGGAAAGCTCTAACTGAATCACCAACTCTTTTTTTTTTTTTTTTTTTGACCAGTTAAGATTCAACAAAAAAAATTAAGTATTTTATGTATTGCTAATGTATATTATATTGTTAATGTTTGTAACAGCTATCTAAATGATTAAAAGAAAATATTAATACTTTCTTAGAAATCTTCCTAAAGTGTTGTTACAGTTTTAATAAAAAGTTTTGAGTGTGTTTAGATCTTGATAACCAATTGTAACATTTAACACAGCTTACTAGATGTAAATTCTAATTTTTGTTCGAAACGTAACACATGTACCCAATAATTTATTTACTCTTTTTGCAATGAATGCAATCTGCAATTTAATTAATAGCAGCATCTATGAAATCAGAACGATAATTACTTCTGCGTCTATATTGTCGAAGATCTTCGGACTGAAGGCATAATATTACTGCTAGGAGCAGGTTAATAATTCTGAATTCACACACGGGATATGACTGAACTGGTCGTGCTATCCGTTATCTTCGGTACCATCGATAGATTTTTTTCATTTTATTTCGTTCAGTGCCATATGTTTCGTCAGTAACAGTAAGACAAATTTCGATCAGAATTAATGTGTTTATACAACATCATTTACTGCAAGTCTCTTGGTGATTGCGTCACAGGAATGTGAGGGAAATCAGTAGTGTTAATTGTATAATAATACAGCAGACCAAAGAACTCCTCCACATTTTACCCTACATTTATTTAACAGATTGAGCTATATATTCACTACTAGCTTTTACCTAAACATGTCCCATAAAGCAGAGGGTCTGGATAATATAACGAGGAAGCTATCACTATAGAATTCTAGCATTGAACTTCTCTCATGAAAAGAACCAATTTGTAACATAATTAAAAATAGCAACATACTAAGGGGGCAGGTGGTTAACAATGGGAGATTACTTACCACAGTCCTTCCGGCTGATTTTTGTTTTAAAATTATATTCTTTTCGTTTTCTGCACAACGTTTTAGGCTTGGTAAAATATATAAAAATATCGATATTTTTAAAATAATCGATGTTAACCATCGCTAACCGTTTATTCTCGATACATCAAAAATCGATATTTTATTTGGAGTATCAATTTTAAGTACTAATTCGATATTTTTGGCTGTCGCAATTCAGTATCCAATTTAATACGTTATATATTTTAGATAAATATACATACATATCCAAAAGCATCTTAAAAGAATTCGTCGTAACTTAATAGCTTTTCATCAACGGTTAAGAGATTAAATATGCTGTTAAATTTTAACAGGTGTACGTGAAAGTCATATTTTAATGTTAACAGTTAAGTTATTTTTACAGTTGAATATTGTTGATTGTGTTTCGAAGTTGATGGTTAGGTAAGTTAACAGCCTCTGTTTCAACTGGTTTTCTCATTGATGAATAATAATTAATGCGCTGACAAATATCTGATGTGCCAAGCCTCTTCTGTATATTCCGAAAGAGCGGCTTCTACAGTTAACTTGGCGTCACAGGACGACAGGAGTAGATTGATGGGGGAACAAATAAAACAGAGTTCTTTTGAAGTATAAATCTGGCGAATACTGGTTTTATAGAGTGTAAAAATAAAAAATCAATAAATTTTTCCGTATTTCCTACAGGTGTCTTTAATTTTCTTATACATTTTAATTATTACAGGGTCCAGCAATAAAACCTCCCACATTTCACGTAGCCGGCGTGCGGGTTGTAGTGTGGATACTGATGTGGAATGTGTTTTGTTTTAAAGAGGTGTACCTGCCATTTTCAGTGTGCGCCATGTCATGGCTTGGTGATCATCGTGCGTTTGTTGTGGACGAATTTATTCGTAACAGTTGTTCTCAGATTTTCGGAGACGATTCGAACTTGGCCAACATGACCGTGTCCCAGATAGAAAAACTATTCAACTGTGGGTGTCAAACTTTAGAAAGACAGGTTCAGCACTAAAAAAAAACCTACAGGCCGTCCTCGGACTGCAACAACGCCGGAAAATTTGGCGCGTGTGAGTGTGTCTATGCAACATTCACCAATCTTTGGGGACACTTAAAGCCTATAGTGTACAAACATCGTCCCACAACACTGCAAGCACTTAAAGAGGCCATTACCCAAGAATTGGCAGCCATTCCAAGAGAAATGACGCGAAAATGTATAGAGAACTTTCTGGATAGACTTTGTCAATGTGTCAACAATGGAGGGCAGATATAATTTTTAAAACCAAATAATTAAAAATGGTAAAGTATGTATTTTTTATAAATAAAAGTAATTATTCTCTATCATATTTAGTTTTTATGTGACAACACATTAAAATGAGGGAGGTTTAATTGCCGGACCCTGTATTTTGGAAATATTTATAGATAATAACTGCCTTTAGGCAAAAATATCGATATATAGTTATATCTATTTTTTTTCGATACACATCGACACTACTTGTAAATATCTATTCCACGTTTATCGATATATTTTTTTCATTTTCCCATCCCTACAACGTTTTTGCTTTGGCTGTCCTTTGTTAAGATATATAGCCTTTGATCGTTGTAAATCCATGAGCTAACTAAATATAACTGCCCAAAGGAAAAACACGTCTTTTATAAAAATATCTCTCCTACTTTCAGTGTCTCTTCCTGGCCTTCATTTACACTCATTACAAAGCCAACAAAACTGACTGCGAGAGAAACAAAGCATTTGCGACCGATGTTACAATACAGAGTCTTATACACGCTATACATAGGTCTTTTAACGATCGATTAGTTATAGAAAATTATGTTATTTATCCAGAAAAAAAGTATCCTATATCCTATCTACTAATACATATTATTTTCGTTTTAAATTTTATCAAGATCGGCTGAGCCATTCAGTCGTGTAATCTTAAAAAAACAGACAGAGAGGCAGTGTTACTTTTGCATTTATAATATTAGTGTAAATTCTTGACTCTAGCTGTGTGGTCTCATTTAAGAGAATCAGGAATAACCAACAGGTGGAGCAAAACTTGAAATGTTTATGTTTCGGTTCGCTACACTAGTTGAAATGGTAGCCGCCTCTTTCTGTCTGAGATCAGACGCTGGTCACGTATCCTAATGTGTATCTTGTTTCGCCGTCAGAGAAAACAGGGAAGAAAGTCGTCCCGTCTTCGAAAATTCGGTAGTGGAAACACCCAAGGGCACATCAGAGATCGTTCAAGTCGATCACCTATCACATACCAAATATAGTCCCAGCTTGAAGTCATTTTCGATTAATCTGTTTACAGTAGGCTTAGATTAAAACATTCCAGCGTCCGTTAGAAAACCTTGAAACATCTTCAACTTCTTTTGATGAGCGTAGCACTGAGTTTACCTTTTTTCTAACAGAAACCGTTTGTAATGTAGTATCCTAGTAAACTTTTACAGTAAATTTAAAGCCACAATTTTGTTATACTGATTGGAGTGATCACCTATGATGTAGTGTTTTGATTAACGATTTCGTGTATTCTAACATAATAGCCTACACTATTATGGAAAATAAGAGTCACATAGTTAAAAAAAAAAAAAAAAAATCATAACAATATCCAAGGGGTGGAGTTTTTTTATCTGTGGAATAGTGTGATCTTTGGTGGGTTTCTCGTAATGATCTGTTCATCTGGGATTCCATGTGATCTGTGACGATACAAACAACTTATTATTTCTTGCACCGTTCACCTGTCACGTAGAGTCATAAGATATAGAGCAGATTTTAAGGCAGATAATACGGTTTCAAAATGTGAAAACTCCATTCAAATGTGTTTTGTAATTCTTGCGTGATGCGGCGACAAAGAAAGACTGATGCTACCCGTTGGCAGATTTATAATAGTATAGATAAAGTTGTGACATATTTTACTTTTTTTTTTTTTGTAACTGCTTTACGTCTCTTTTTAACATCGAGGTCTTTAGAGACGGGAAAGGATGGGGGGCAAGGATGGGGGCAAGGAATGGGAAGGAATTCGGCCATGGCCTTTTGAAGGAAGCATCCCGGCATTGCCTGGAGTGATTTGGGGAAACCATGGAAAACCCAAATCTGGATGCCCGGACGGGGATTCGAACCGCCGTCCTCCCGAATGCGAGGCGAGAACGCTAACCGTTACACCGCCCCGCTCGGTACATATTTTACATATACTTACCGTAATAGTAGATGACAGTATTGGAACTACAGTTCGACAAAGTTTTACACTTTATTTTATTTCATATTTATTTATTTTATAACTCTGCGAAAACTAATGTATTCACACGATATGTAGATAAGTTCGTTGAACTCAAGTAAAATCGCAATATCTCATTCCAATTTCCCAAAACGAAGCTATGGTCTTCTGTTATCCCTTAATGATAGTTCATAGGAAACTAATTAGAGCACGACTATAATAAATGCACTGTTATCTACTAAGTATTCACGTTTCCAGATTTTTATTTTTGTAAGAGAATTCTAAGTTACGAACTGAAATTTTGTAATCAGTTAAATCTCCCTAAAATTTGGAAGAGATAAAAAAACTCTCTTTTACGTATTTCGTACGAAATAGTAAAAAATTAGTCGCAATTGTCAACGGAGGACATGCGGAAAGTAAAAAAAAAAAAAATCAGAAATTTCTTTTATATAAACGAATCATAATTTAGTTACGATTAGTTGCTAATTAAGGAATTTATATTTGGGTACTTGCCATAGAGCTACCTGAAATGTATACATTGTAACACATACTCTGCTTCACATAGAATACATGAATTCAGAGCAAAAAACTGTAGTACAGTTTTTTTTCATTATAACATAAATAGTAAACAATATTAACATTATGAGAATGATGTCTTATTAGGCGTTACATGTGAATAAAAGTTTCTATAGAAACTAGCCAATTCAGTCTGTATATAAAATATGGCGTTTCAGCGAACAAAATTCTGCCGCTATTGCCAATGAACGTTACACGTCTACTTCCCCCTCAATCCGCCCCTAGATATTCAAAGGTGTTGCAACGACCGGAAGAGACTATGGCTAATTTCTGGAGAAAGTTTTATTGAACACTAGCTGGTGCCCACGACTTCCAAGAATTTTTTAGGTTTTTATGTTTTTGCAGGAAGCCTTAAATATTTCTAGGCCAAAAAGGTGTGTTTGTTAACTCCTGGAAAATCAGCAATCCGACAGTGGAATTACATTAAAGTCGGTTCACTCATTAAATGTGTTGCATATAAATAATTTATATTTGTTAATAGCTCATAAATGTGTCATACTCTAGAACACATTAGTACATTCTCGAATATTTCAGTACTTTCAAGAACATTCAAGCACATTATAGAAGATTTCAAACAATTTTATATCACTTTGGTTCAAATATCAAAATGTCATAGGTCGATCTCTTTCAATCACCATATCTCCCACAATCTGATAGCTAATAATATACAACCACGAAGGGTAGACTTGAAGCTACTACCACACACAAACACCAGTGGCCTCCGCCGGGAAGTTGTGGTTGCAAAGTGAAATACAGGGAAACACACGTCTATTTTTATATAAATCGATCACTTTCAACCACCATATATACCATACTACACAGCTAATGACATGCAACCATCAAAGTGCACGGATGGAGAATAGTTGCTACTACCATACACAAACACCAGTGGTTTGTGCTAGGTTGTTGTGGATGCAAAATGAAATATAGGCACACACATGTCTCTGGTCGAAATATGAAAATGCCCTAGGTTTGTCCACCTTCAACCACCATATTTCCACACTCCCACATCTACCGACATGCAATCACCATAGTGCACGAATGGAGAGTCGGTGCTACTACCACACACAAACACCAATGGTTTGCGCTAGATAGTTGCATTCTAGTTACACTAGTCAGAGATTCTAGCATGTTTTTAGAACGAATTCGATAAAAAAAAGCGTTTAACAGGACAGAAAAATATGAAACGTTAATATTTTGGCCCAGTGGAAAGTGGTTTCGAATCCCCACAGATGTCAGTTTCATTTTTCTTCAACTTCTCTGCATCCCCTTAATGTAAAAATCCGGCAGGAAAAGCATTAGCGTAGCATTCACACGCACAGTTATTGAACAAACAAACGTTAATAAACGCTAGAGAAAAAAGAAATTTAATGAGAAACATATCACATAACTAAGTTCTGTAAATTACAAAATTTACATTTTAAGCATTTATTATCCTAGTTATCATTTAAAAAAAACCAGTATCACATTCGTCGCAGACGAAATAACAAAAAGGTGGAATAGATAAGGAAAAAGAAATTTCAAAATAAAATTGGCAATTAAATTTATCACTTCCCTGTACTTTTTGTGTGATATCAGCAAGTCACAACAATAGACATTGCAGATTTACAGGTCTTGAATGACATATTCCTGCGCATGTGCCAAAGTACAGACCCTTCTCATTAAAACACGTCTGTAGGAATACACCTTAGTTGCATCACCACAGGTGTAAGATACATCTATGAACTGCGCAGACAATTCCATCGGTGTTCGTATATTTAAGTGGATCTAATTTCCCAGGGAAGAATGCTTCATGGCATCGCATTGTTCCTAGGCTCAGGGGTAGGGTGCAAAATTCATAAGGACAGGATGAACATCTGCCGCCCGACTGGGACTGAGGACTGCTATCCAGGGTCTCCCCAGATGAGTTTTAGTAAGTATCTTCTGCACTTGCTATGAACTAAAGCCAGAGAGTCCTGGCAACGAGACTTGTACTTCTGATAAGTCACGTTCCTTACAAGATTTCCGTATGTAAGAAAATAAGGAAGTGGTATAACCCCCCCCCCCCAATAATTTAAAATCAATGTCTGAAAGCAATTTAGAACAAACCATCATTTTTAAAATCTGAAAAATAGTTGTCTGCAGTTCCCACACGTTTAGGTCAACTGAAGAATTTTCGATTATTTTACAACTAATTTTTTGTTAATACCATAACTCAAGTACTAAAAATAAAATTTCGTATTCAGTTTCTCGTCTAGAAAACCACTTGAAATCGTCTGAGGCTTTCTGGTTTTGCGCTTCGTGGACGTTCAGGTAGTTACAGGAGGGGGAAAAGAACGGGAAGGTAATTCGCCCATGGTCTTTTTGAGGGAATCATCAAGACATTCGCCTGGAGTGATTCGGGGAAACCAAAGAAAATCAAAATTTCGATGGCTGGACGGGAATTTGAACCCACATCCTCCTGAATGCGAGGCCAGAGCGTTACCGCTCACCCACCACGTTCGTAAATATTTTTTATGGAATGCGTTACACATTAAACTAAATTAAAGAAATTTGTTATATTACACTTAGACATGGAATATGCACGGGACCAATTTAGGTCGTATGTCTAAATATAGAGGCACTTCCCATGTGATAAATTCATAATTTCGCTAACTGAAATATCAATAAAAATTTAACTCATATATCAACAGAAATCTGAACTCTTATTAACTGGTATGTTACGGAGCAAACAAATTCTTCTGTTAATTTTTCCTAAGAACAAACAACCCACATCAGTAATTCGTTACTACTTAGTTACTTAAATATATATTTAGTAGTTTCAGACCCATGAAGTATAGTTTTAGTTTATAGTAAAAATACTCCCTGTTGAATACGTAATCCACTGATACCACTCTAAGACACAGTAATATTTTTCAAATTCTTGATAACTCTTATCACAATGTCATGGAATGCAGTTCCTTAAGATTGAAGCCACTTCCAGTAAAATTAAATAGAATGATACCAAGCTTGAATATGACGCAATTTGTGTCTCATAAACAGCTAACCATACTCTCGATTCCTCATATCAAATTTAACTTGGGACGACTAAAACAAACGCTGGAAGCTCTCGACAATTTTCAAACACATCGTCAGCGGCACAATCATAAAACTGGATATGTGATTATTACAGGCCATTTCTTCCACAGTTGCTTGTTAAACTAATAATAATTATTTAGTAAATACGCCAATACAACTGTTGTTGGATATTTTTTATTTTTTGGACGCGTTTCGCCTCTCGTCGAGATATCTTCAGCGTTCAATGTTCTCTGTAATATGCAATTAGTTATAATTTGAAAATAATGTTTTTTTTTTTACATATAACGAAATTATTCTATATATAGGATGCATAATGCGACTTATATTTACACACCAGTTATGAATTATAATATAGAACTATATCAAACTGTATAACTAAATACAATAGTGGAAACAGCATTCTGTTTGAGGTCACAGAAGACCAACTACCACACATCAAAATGTAAATGTATGTTGCAATATGAATCCTATCCTATTACTCAAATATAAACAAACGTTCTATATGATAATTCATAACTGGTATGTAAATATAAGTCATATTATGCATCCTGTATATAAAATAATTTCGTTATATGTAAAACAAAACAAAAAAAAACATAATTTTCAAATTATAACTAATCGCATATTACAGAAAACACTGTAAGCAGAAGATACCTCGATGAGAAGCGAAACGCGTCGGAAAAAATAAAGAATATCCAACAACAGTTGTATTGGCGTATTTTCTAAATAATTATTATTAGTTTAATAAAACTGGATGTTAGACTGTCAAGCTTTTGCATTTTTCACACTCAGAAGACCTGCAACTACGAATTACTTTTGATCTGAACTTTACGAGTCACCCATGCCCTCGCCCCCAAAGCGAAAAAAACAGCAGAAACACTCTCTTTGTAGTTCAGAAATGTATCATAATTTGCTTACGAGAGATTATAAAGTGCGAAACTAGTGGGGATGAGGCGGCGTCAACTGTACAAAATTTTCCCGGCCACAATTTCTACGATACCGAGTCCATTAACTATAAAATGATTAGTTATTTTCGCGTTACCGTTAGAGTTGTAGGAATCTTTTACCACAGTAAATACTTCATGGGGTTGTATCTGCCAGCAAAAGCAATACAAAATTTAATTAGCAAATTACAACCGTTTTAAATAATTGTAATATTTATAGGATTTTTGTACGCAGATATGTCGCTTAAAGTGACGTTAACAAAATTATATTTATCATCAAAATGTTTGCATGCATATAGACTTTGACATCACTTGATGTAAATAATTAGTTTATCCGTAATATACGTGAACATGTTGCATTTAACATAATGGCACTCACATTCAAGCCCAAATTCATGTGTTTAGCGTCAGCTATAGTTAGTGACAAAGCTAACACGTTTTAAATAGAAGCGTAAAGAAAGGACGTGGATTTTTTTCTAGTTTTGAAATTTATAGGGTATATATATATATATATATTGACTTATGTTCTTAATGTCAATCTGATTCTTATTACATGAATTCTCACTGTCGGCATTTCTTCTACCTAGAAATGTTAAGACTACCAATAAGAAAACATACGTTAGTATTATTGCTTATAATCTATATGGTGATAGCATTACGTTGTTTATCAATATAAATATATCGGAATCCAAACTATTATAAATCTGTAAGAGGGCTGACTCTGTCTTTCGCTTTGTCCAGGCATTACGCAAAAACTACAGAACCAGTTGGGATGGCGCTTTCATACTGCGAAACCTTAAAGTCTGAGGTATATTCAATGACTCGACATGGCTGAGGAACGGAATAAGAAATTATAATTTCACTAGTGTAAGCCTGTGACCTGTGACCGTAACGTCACGGGTCGAGAATAGTTCCATTTTTTAAGGTCAAAGATTACTACAGGTTGACCTGATCTGACCAAATACGAACTTGACCTGTAATTCATCCTCAGGGTGAATTAAAGCTCTTGAGTTTGATGGACTCATAAGAACTAACAGACGTATAATACAAGGATCTTGTTGGTAAACTCGAACTTGCAGAAATACTAACATGATTTTCATTCTAGCTTAGAAGTTCACTCTGCAAAATTTGAAGAATTTCTGTTTAAGGGAGTGCACAATTTCTTCGAAAGCATCACGTTTTGTTTTTTTATTGACGCTGGGCAAATATTAATAATGTAATCTTTGGTCACAGTGTCTGTAACAGTCAGAGATCTTAATCCAGATACCAGAACATTAAACAGTTGAGCAACTCCGAAGAAATAAATTGCTAGAACATTCTATTCGCTAACATATTTGGTCTGATGTCCACTTTAAATAGCTTATTAACTCGCGCACAACGAAAGTGTGTATAGACCATTATCGAAAGTGTTCATTAAAATACGTAAAAAGCAAATATACTGTAATGTATAAGCTTTGGTCAAGCAGCAGCATTAGCGAATATTTCAATTAAATTTAAATTTAGCCTATGTATTAATGACAATTCTCATTCATGATTACAACGGACACCATGAGTAATTTAAGTTTTTCAATGTTGCTTTCATTAGCGACTTGTTACTGAAAATCAGTTCAAAGTATTTTTCAGTACTAAAGATTATTGATATTTTTTTAACTATGAACTTCTTTTTTTTTTGTAACTGCTTTACGTCTCTTTTTAACATCGAGGTCTTTAGAGACGGGAAAGGATGGGGGCATGGATGGGGGCAAGGAATGGGAAGGAATTCGGCCATGGCCTTTTTGAAGGAAGCATCCCGGCATTTGCCTGGAGTGATTTGGGGAAACCATGGAAAACCCAAATCTGGATGCCCGGACGGGGATTCGAACCGCCGTCCTCCAGAATGCGAGGCGAGAACGCTAACCGTTACACCGCCCCGCTCGGTTATGAAGTTCTACGAAAACCATACTTGATGAATGTATTATAGCAATTAATTTTGTAGCAACTGCTTAGCTATTAAATTGTGATCATAACCTCGAATTACTTCAAATCATATCTCTGGTCGCTGTTAATTCGCGAGCGACGGATGGCGCGAAACGTCACCGTTCTCCAGCTAGTAGCTATCGAGGTGAGTGAGCTTAGGAAATTATATAGTAGATTGATTCCGAGGACAGATAGTTGCTACAGATAACGCAGTACCTCTGATGAAAATTTCTTTGCATGATAGCCACGAAATATCATGCTAGAACTCAAATGAACACTCAGTCCTTTGGATTCTGTTAATATTGTTTTTTGTCCACCTAACTTTGGTTATTTGTTTCTGAAGTTTTCTTAAACACAATTTTTAGAATACACGGAAGGCGTTAATTACTGCAACAAGGGTAACACAATTGCGAAATTTATTTAACTGTGAAGGTTATAAAGATACTACATTGTAAACACCTACTACTAGAATGGAAAAAGAAGGTAAACGCATTACTATGTAAACCATAGTCCACGGAGGCGAAGCATCACGAAAATGCTAGTGGACAATAAACAAATTCTCAGCATTCATATTTGAGATACTTATATTATTATTAAAACTTGGTGGGGAATAGGTATGAATTATTCATGTAACTCGTTTGGATGATTTTATGTCGGAGATAAAATAATCCTTGCTGGAATCGTATTTCGAACAAAATTTGTTGTGAAAGATTCCGTATTGTGTTTGATTATTAATGCCGTTGTTAACAGAACTTTAGACTGTAATGATGTTTTACTGTCTAAATTACAGTTGCTGCATTGTCGTTTATCGATCATAAGTAATCAGGTTCGCTATTCATCTACAGTTTCTATTTTTCTCCCGCTAAATTCTCTTTGCCACAGATTTTACTGCGGTAAATTACTGTCAAATTGCATTAGTAAGCCGCAGTTTCTAGTATGGGAAAAACAGTATCACGAGCTACCAGTATTGAAATATCAAAATACCTAAGTTAAGCGTAGCAGACATTTATGAAAATTCCCAGCCATTCCTAAATTTACTTACCGAAAAAATTCTCTTTGATAATTAACAAAATGTTAAGAAAGATGGATCAAACAAAATGACTACGATAAAAAGACCAAAGATCTATTCAGAACTGCCTTCATTAAGTTATATACCTGAAAGTACATAATAAATGTCGCATACCTCGTTCATATGCATATAGACTCACAATTAGACTTGCATTAATCCAGTTACTTCAAAACGGGCTATTTATGAAGTCTCGAAAAGATAAATTTTCCCCCATTTCCGCTGATTCGACAAATAAATCATTTTTTTTTTTTTTTTTTTTTTGTAACAAGGAAAAAGAAAATCTTTTGCAGATAATACCGCGAGATTACCCTGAAGAACAATTGAAATAATTAATAGGAAGTTATAATTATCAATTTTATTTTTAAGTACAATCGTTTTATTATTAAAATACAGAAGGAGAATGAGGAGTTATTTAAATTATAATAACTAGTAATCTGAACGTTTAAAAGAAGATGAGTGCTTTAAGGGTAGCTCCCACATTGACAAACTACCTCCTTCAAGTATTAAAGTTGACTTTAAACGACTATAATTATGGACTAGTCCATCCCAACGGGCCTGTACATACGATCTATTAAAGTTAAAACAGATAGTACTTACAAAATGTGGTTATTACTCCGACATTCAGCTTTTGGTCATTACCTGCCCCATAAAGTATCATTAAGCAAGTCTACAATGCTCGGGCCAGGCATTCGCGAGGACGCGAGTTCGAATCCCCGTCCGGACACCCAGATTTTGGTTTTCTATGCTTTCCCTAAATCACTCCAAGCGAATGGCGGGATGGCTCCTTCAAAATGCCATGGCCGAATTCCTTACAGTTCATTGACCGTCAAACCTCCCCTTCCTTTAATTGGATTTATGTCGACTAGGTGTAAAACCAAACGCAAAAAATTGATAAAGTCTAAATATCCTCCTGTAACTGAGCTCTCATTATCAATTTACTCGTTAGCTAAGTATCTAGTTGCATTCTTAATCAGCTGATATAGTCTCGTGTATCTTCAACTATCTTCTATTCTGCTCATTTCACTCTTGCGATACTGCATCAGTCACTAATGTTAGAGGTGTATGTGTTTGAGAGTAAGCCATCTTACTATATTCGGTTATCTAGTGGACAGTGAATACGTGGAGGTTAGAGAGCATTGTATATTTCTCTCAGTAGCTGGTATGTTAACTGTGAAGTACTATACAAACTAGGGATGGACAAAATATATCGATGTATCGATATATCGATATTTTTTCTAAAAAATATCGATACTTATCGCCGATATTTTTATTTTAGATATATCGATACATCGATATTGTATTTAGTGTATCGATTTTAAGCACCAATTCGATATTTTTTCTACGAACGCAGTTCAGTATCCAATTTAATCGTTACATGTATATAGGACAAATATACGTACATATCCAATCTTTTGAAAGGGTCTTAAAAAGTGAATTCGTCGAAATATAACAGCTTCATCAGCGGGTTGAGAGGTTAAAAAAATCTGTTAAATTTTAACAACTTCACGTTAACGACCTTTTTATATTTGCATGTAAGCGGTTATTTTATCTTTGTAGTTAAAATATTATCTTTTCAACAGTTTTTTTTTATTTACGAATAACAATTAATGGGTTGATGAACCACAAGTTATTAGGAATGACTGTTAATTCATTTAAATGTCTACAATCTAGTCTACAGTCAAAGATCCTTAATCTCAAGGAATACGTTCCGTAAATTAGCCGCAAATACGAAAATCTTGAATATGGAAATCTTGAATACGGTAAACTTGAATACAGAATGTTAGTTTATATAGGACTAGCTCGTACTCGTGACTTCGTACGCGTGGATTAAGATATTTTTTTTTGCCAGAATTGAATATAGGAAGTTATTGGTAACGAAGGATTGGTCCCAAACAATATCGAGGCGGCATAATATGACAGGAAAGCTATCAGTATTCCATTCTATCGTCGAACCTGTCTCTTGAAGAGAATCAATTTCCGACCTATTTCTGTCACCATTCGATAAGATCTAAAAATTTCGTGACTACAACTGTTAATCATACTCGAAAAAATGTCCTGTGCCCTTTGTACAGATTTTCTTATCAAATTCCATCAATATCGATATAGCCATTTAGTCGTCAAAACGTAAAAAAAAAAAAAGACAGAGACTTACATCCGTATAATACTATTACTGCGGTTCACGCACACACACCGACTGCGAACAACACCTGAGGGATCATTATAACGTAAAAAAGTGTACACCTGCATCATTGCAAGACTACCTACGATTTGCCTCGCATTGCACCCCTAACTTTGTGATATCTACAGTTTAACATTCAATTCGAATAACATACGGGCCAGGCCTGACTCTTAGGATCAAAAACAATTTTTAAAAATATTAGTCCCCACGGAGATTTGAACCGGAGACCACGACCCAAACATTTGTAAACAGGCGCTTTAACCACTGAGCTGCCTGTCCGCTACACGGAAAAACAGTACAGAGACGTCCATATCCAACGCGTCTGTCTATCGCCGTTCAGTAGTATTTCGAAATTATGAGACAACATGTGATATTTATACAGATAATTTTTCAACCAAATATAGACAGTATTTTTCTCCTTGCTTCAAAGGATAAGTGTGCAAAGTTTCATCGAAATCGGATGAAAACTGTGGATTTGTGTGAAGAACAAACAAACCAACCAACCAACAAACAAACAGACATACAAACAAACAAACAAACATACATACATTCATCTTTATATATATATAGATAGATTATAGGGAATACGTTCCAAGTATACAGAAAAATTTTGATGTAGTGGAATGATTATCGCACTTAATAAACCAATTCTGGATTGCTTTAAATCTTCTATCCTAAAGTTCATTGTAATGCTCTTTAAAATATGGATTAAGATATATAACTTTCTCGTAAATTACAGCCCCACTAAAGAATACTTTCTTGTGATTGCTGTCTTCGATTATTTAGTGAGAATGGTTTTTAGTTTTTTAATCACTGAGACACCAATAGTTTTTACTGATAGTAAGATCCTCTTCGAACGCCTCTCCCGTGTCAGGCTGTAGGCGATTACCATGGGTGATGTATATCCCTCCAAGGAAAGTCCTAGGAATATGAACTGTGGTGGTTTCCAGTTTCACCGAATGTGGTGGTGTAATGGTTAGCTTTCTGGCCTCGTATTCGGGAGGAGGGTGGGTCGAATCCCCGTCCAGGCATTCAGATTTGGGTTTTCCATGGTTTCCCAAATCACTCCAGACAAATACCAGGATGCTTCCTTCAAAAGGCTATGGCCGAATTCCTCCCCATTCCTTGCCTCCCATCCTTTCCCGTCTCTAAAGACCTCGCTGTTAAGAGACGTTAAGCAGTTAAAAAAATATTCCCCGTTTCCTTCCTCAGTGTGACAGTGCTCCTAAGTGCGTTTGACAGTGACACTGTGTGGTTCAGTATAGAATGTTATGGATGAGAGATGAAAGAAGGGAGAGGGTAGAAGCCGGTGTCGGCATGTTCAGGCCTACTTTTGCGAAACATTCTAAAGGGGGCGCCAACCTTAACATTCCCATCCAACGGATGAATCACCATCAACAACAGCGTATGCCCTCGCAACATACGCACTGCAGAGAAATTGCAACTTACTGATGATGAAAATCGTTGATGGAGTGATAAGTGAAAATAATTCATTTGCAGCATTCTGCGATCACGTAAAAACTATTGTGACTTATTTTAAGCAGTCTGTCAATGCTATGGCTCTATTAAGATCTGAACAAGAAGCATCTGGGGGAAAAGGAAAGAGAGGTGTTGACTTTGACACAAGCTGTTAGTACCAGATGGAACTCCTACTTTAATATGTTAGAACGATTTGTCAGACTCTCTGCAATTGTAGCTAAAATCTTAGCTACAAAAAGTCAGTCAAATATAAACACACTTAATATGGTTGCAACTTAACAGCTTAATGTAAAACGTGACCTCGTTGTCCTGCTTGGTCCTTTCAAAGAAGCCACTGAAGAGGTTAGTGGTACAAATTATGTGACTGCTAGCTTAGCCATTCCTGTTACAAATCTGATTAGACAAGTAACGGAACAAGCTCCTCCTTCGACTACTTTAGGATTCACGGTAAAGAGGCTTTACCCCAAAGAATTCAAGAGAAATTAAGTCCTTTAGAAATAAATACATTTCTTGCAGATGCTACCATTTTGGACCCTCGTTTCAAACGTATACACTTCACTTCTCCAATCGGTGTGTCAAATGCGATATCTACAATAAGTAATGATATTCGCTTGGAACTTAGACGACGAGGACAACGTTCTCCAGAAGTAAGGTCTACAGCAGCAACACAATATATCGCAGATAACGCATCAATTTGGTTTGCACATGAAAAGCTATTATCCCTTAGCACTACTGTTATGCAAGAGGCTCTGGCTCAGTTCCTAATGAGCTTAAGCAGTATCTGGACCAACCATTAATAGACAGAAAATCAGACCCAGTAAAGTTTTGGGTGAATTGCCAGTGCTCCAGCGCGCTGAAATACTTTATATGTCAAGCTTCTTCTGTGTCGTCCAAGAGTGTGGCTCCTTCAGTCAACTTAGCTGTACCGAACAACAGGAGTAGATTGACAGGGGAGCACGTAAAACGGAGTCCTTTTGATGTCCACATCAGACGAATACTGGTTTGATTGATTGAAAAAAATAATAAATTAATAAAAGTTTGTATAATTTCTACCTGTGTCTTTAATTTTCAGAATTTTCTTAAATATTTTAATGTATTTTAGGATTTTATTTTTGATAATTACTCCCTTTAGCCAAAACTATCGTAATATCGATATATCGAAATATCGATATTTTTTCCTCGATATATATCTTTTTTTTTTTTTTTTTTTTTTTTTTTTTTTTTTTTTTTTTACAGTTTAACGTCCCTTTTTAACAACGTGGTCTTTAGAGACGGGAAAGGATGGGGGCAAGGAATGGGAAGGAATTCGGCCATGGCCTTTTGAAGGAAACATCCCGGCATTCACCTGGAGTGATTTGGGGAAACCATGGAAAACCCAAATCTGGATGCCCGGACGGGGATTCGAACCGCCGTCGATATATATCGATAGTGTTTGTAAATATCGTTTCGATATTTATCGATTTATTTTTTTAAATGCCCATCCCTAATACAAACTAACCTATGAATCTGACAAATGTATTTGGTTTCGTGGCTATTCCTCCCGTATACGATTTTCTAGTATTCAGCTAAATTGTCCAAGCATACATTCTTGTTAAGTTGAATGCTGTTTCCTGTTACCAGTATTACCTATTAATGTTACTGCTGGATAGCACTGAATGAATATACGAACAATTTACACTCAGGTATAGCAATTCGTGGATGCTACTTACTTATGTAGAAAAATATAATTACTTTGACTGCGAGAAACAGCTTACGTATCATTGACTGTGATTCACGGAAAAACGCAAAAACACTGCTGATCCGATGGGCACAATTCCCTCCTTGTATGCTGGCTGATTTTCGCTATTTTACAGTACACTCATCTGAGCATAAAATAAAATTGATGAAAGATAGGCAAACAAATAAAACTGTATTTTATTTGTCTGAGAGTAGTCAATATTTATGTCGGTTTTGAGAGTTGCTGTCTTCATTTTCCACAGGTTATGTTGATTTATGACATGATATGTTTTACAGAGAAAAATTAAACCAAAAAATTGAAAAATATAATAACTTTTTGCATTATGCCATTTATTATTAGATATATAAAAACAGATGTATTCTAAGATGCTTTGCTTAAGATGATAAGTAGAAACATTTATTTCTGTATGGTAGAGTCTAAAACATTGTTCGATATAAAGCCCTATAACATGATTTACCTGTAATTTCTATGCTTACAGAAGCAACATATTCACTATCACTATCGGAAAATATCTCACTTCCA
Organism: Vandiemenella viatica; assembly: GCA_031002005.1. Taxonomy (NCBI): domain Eukaryota; kingdom Metazoa; phylum Arthropoda; class Insecta; order Orthoptera; family Morabidae; genus Vandiemenella; species Vandiemenella viatica. The sequence goes on along the minus strand of JARYHS010008074.1, from coordinate 101,282,253 downwards.
GAATCAGTGGATCTATCCAATTCTTCTTCAATCATTTTCCGCATATTTTCTTCCTTACAAGAAATAATTAAATTGCACGTTTGAAGTAACTAGAAACAAACAAAGCTCAAAACAAACGCAGACCAAAATACCACTTTGATAGCTCTAATCTGTGTGACTGAAATCGATTATATTCGAAGGTTTCAGGAACGTGGTGAACTCTGGTACCGTCACGGTATAAACGTACCGTTAAGTGTTTAGCCAAAGAAAATCCTGACATGTTAAGGCACGTATTATTACGTTCGCCGCATTTTTCGTGCGAGTTCCTGTATCATAATATTACATTCATAGCACTCCAACTGTTATTATTAGTCGCGCTCCTCCATTATAGTATAACAACCAAAAAAATTTACAACCTATATACACTCAAATATTGCAATAAAAGGAATGCTACTTATTTATGTACAAATATATAATTACTTCGACTGCGAGAAACAACTTACGTTTAGTTGAATGTTATTCACGGAAAAACGCAAAAAACTGTGGTAGGTTTTTAATCACTGTGTAGTCACGGGTCCAAGGAGCAAAATAAATATACGTTTCATCATCACGCGACGCCGGGAATCCGATAAATAAAGCAAATAATGCTTGACAATATATCTGTCTGGTTCTTTGAACGCAAAAACTTGTGGTCCTAATTTGATGGGGTTTAAATCAATTATAGCCCATAGTGCCAGAAGTAAAACAGAACAGATTCATTTATATTTGACGTCAACAACATGAGAAATTAAGATAAAAGTTCTCACACACTGAAGATGACTGGTGGCTCAGAGTTTAAGCCGTCTGACTGACGACTGAAAGGTCCTCGGTTCGAATCTCTGCATTTGATTGGATTTTGTTAGACCCTTAACCCGACCTTCACAGCTGGTAAAGCTCGCTGTGCAATGTCGAGTGCCTCAAAACGCTACAGTAGTTCGGATTCCAGCTTAAACTGTAGGTCCCCTTTACCTCGCAGGATTACACAGCTTAGTTAGACAACGAGGAAGTAGTGTTGCCCAAATGCAAGAACAAGACGAGACTTGGCCAGTCTTGGTCTTGGTCTTGCATCAATACACCTGGTCTTGGTCTTGGTCTTGGTCTTGCAAAAATGCAAGACCAAGACCAAGACTGCATGACCAAGACCGAATTTGGGCAACACTACGAGGAAGGGAACTGGCCACCCTACTTCCAATACCAGGTCCTTCATCTGGAAGGTCCAACCAACCTTCGGGTTGAATACCAATCTTAGAACTTTACCCACATATTAGAATCAATTTTTTCGCTGACCGCGATTCATACAGGAACCACTGGTACTTAATGTAAATCCCATGGTCCAAGGAGTAAATAAACTTATTTTTCATTTGGGTCCGAAATTATAAAGCTGAGAAATTAAGATTAAATTAGTATCAGCTGAAAGGTAACATACTTCTCGTAGTCGATGTTTGCCTAGATACCTACCAACGGGAGTGCATTATTCGGAACTAAATTTTCGGAGGTGAAAGCTGAATTCAAATCTGTTACCCTACGTGGATTGGATTCCATGTTAAACTGCATGTCTCCGATACCTGGCAAGAGCACCACAATACACCTATCGTAGATATGAAATTGTTTGTGGTGGGTGAGCAGTAACGCTCTGGTCTAGCATTCGGGAGGACACGGGTTGAATCCTCATCCAGGAATCCAGAACTGGGTTTTCTATGGTGTCCTCAAATGACTCAACGCGAATACAGAGATGGTCCCTTGAGAAGGTCATGGCCGAATTCCTTTCTGTTCCTCGCCCTCAGTTCTTTCCCGCCTTTAAAGACCTCGATGTCGACGAGGCGTAAGGAGGAAAAAAATTATATTTTAAGGAAATCAGATTGTCCATAAATCCGTGAGTGAAAACAACAACATTGTCCCGTTTACTTGTCAATCAGAACGGGTTTGGTGATGGTCTCGTGCTCTCGTCTGTCGATAGTGAATAATTTTTAGAGTCAGTATGTTTACCAGAGTCGTGTGCGCATATCTTCTTAGCGAAATCGTAACGTCTGGAAGTGTGATCGCGGTGAGATAAATGAGCGTATTGTTTTGCAGTTTAAACAAGAAGAATAATTTTTATCATGGATAGCATCTGTGTCGAAAGTAAGTGCTCAAACTTTTGTGTGTTTGTGAAATCGACAGGGATGTAGAATTTAGGTTACTCACTTCAGATATAAACCGGACGAATCTTGCGTTTTGGTAGCAAAAATTAGTTTTGTGTACTCTACGGCGCGGCTTTCGGAACCTAAAATCGAGACGTGGTGTCGGACATCAATACAAACGATGTATATGTAGTAGTCTTTAGGTACATATATTATGTCATAGGCAGATAGGAAATCTGTCACTTGGTAAGTACTTCATGTAAAACTGACAGATAGTACCGAGGGATGCTTTTAAATTATCTGTCACGTTTTTATTTATTTTTTGGGGGTATTGTTGTTTATTTTCTGAAGAGACTTGTGCAGTTGCTTCTCTGATTCTGTAGTATTCCTAAGGGAATCGCGACATGTCACGTGATATGTACTAGCTTTGGCAACACTGGGACCCCAATCTACATCTGAAATTGCTTACACTTGGGAATAGATCTTTTCCTCAAACTTCCTTTCGAAAACTCTAGCTGTTTCCTGGTACTTTATTGGTATGGAAACGGTGTCGACTCCAAGTAAAATGTATGACGACTTCAGGAGGCTGCCAAATTCAGAGTCTCGACTAAATGGGCTAATGCTGAGATTAATTTTTTTAATTATATATCTTTATACTTACAACTTACAAGAAACTATTATATGTAAAGAAGTAGAGATATTCGATAAGCAGAAAATATTTTTTGAGCACACAGTTATTAAAAAAATATGATTAGCGGCTGCGAAAATGGAAAAATAAGTTCTTAAAGTCCACTTACCCTGCCGGGACGATTAGATGGCTATAACAGAGGATGACTGAAAAGCTGGTCGGTTATTCTACCACTAATTCACTAGACCACTGAAAATCATTATAATTATTTAGTAACGGTAATATTAAATAGCGGCGGCCGCGTAGCTCCTGACTGCGACGCAGACGTGTGGGGTTCGATCCCCGACAAAGCCGAGGAGCTTTCCTCGAAGCTGAACGTCCGGTACAGCTCCTCAGGCCCATTCAGCCCGCTATCCAATGATTACCATCGAGGAACCTTTGCAGGAAGGTAAAAAACGGCTGGAGCGTGGCGCTGACCCCGTCACATCCATTCTTGCGCCAATAGTCCGCGGCACACATGCGAAGTCAAAAGATTACTCAAAAAACAAAGGAAAATACACGCACGCTCAATAAGGAAGGGCTGTCGCAGCGATTTAGAAACCTTAGCTGATTTAACAGGACGTATTAAGAATGTAATGCGCGAAGCCTTTAACAATTTTCACTCCAACTCTCTCTCTAAGAGTCTCACAGAAAACCCAAAGAAATTTTAGGTCGTATGTACGAAAAGTTAATTGTACCAACAGCAATATTCCAGCACTAATTCGTGAAGGTTACGAGGTTAATGAAAGCCGCGATAAAGCTAATGTACTAAATACTGTATTTAAAAATTCATTTACAAATGAACATAAGGATAGTATTCCCGTTTTCCCACGTCGTGGCGAGTCGGTGATGGAATCATTACGAATAGATACTGCAGGTATCGTTAAGCAATTAGAGCTCCTGAAGTGGGGGAAAGCACCGGGCCCGGATGGAATTCCAGTAAGAGTATTTTCAGAGTATGCGGCGGAAATCGGGCCATTTCTGTCTGATATATTCAGTAAATCATTAGAAGAGCGAAAAGTACCTTCAGACTGGAAAATCGCGCAAGTAACTCCGATTTTCAAAAAAGCTGATCAAAGTGATCCTGGAAACTATCGTCCCATATCTATAACATCTATTTGTAGTAGAGTTATGGACCATATTGTATGCTCGAACATTATAATTTTCTAGATGATAATAATTTGCTTACAACAAATCAACACGGATTTCGGAAGAAAAGATCATGTGAAACACAGCTGGCCCTATTTACACACGACGTAATGAAAGTTATCGATGCAGGTTCACAAGTAGTTGCAATTTTTTTAGGTTTCCAGAAAGCCTTTGACTCTGTCCCACACAACCGCCATTTAGCGAAGCTTCGAGCGTACGGTATATCGGATCAGCTTTGTGAATGGATAAAGGATTTTCTAACTGGTCGGTCGCAGTATGTTGTCGTTGAAGGAGAAAGTTCTTCTAATCTAGATGTTACATCGGGTGTACCTCAAGGAAGTGTAATAGGACCACTTCTTTTCTTAATTTTTATAAACGATCTTGGAGACAAAGTGAAAAGCCTTTTTAGATTGTTTGCTGATGATGCGGTTATTTATAGGGAAGTAAGAAATTTGGCCGATTGCTTAGAAATTCAGCGCGATCTGGATGTTATTTTGGCTTTGTGCGCTGAGTGGCAACTTACTCTAGATTGTGAAAAGTGCAAGACAATGAGCATAACTAACAAAAATTATCTAATTGTTCAGAAATACAAGTTAAACAATACAGTTATTGATATGGTCGATTCTATGAAATATTTGGGAGTAACAGTACAAAGGAACATGAAATGGGACATACACATTAATTCGTTAGTAGGTAGAGCAAATTCTAGGCTGCGATTCATAGGTCGAATCTTGAAAAATTGTAATGAACAAACAAAGGAGATAGCGTACAAAACTCTTGTGCGTCCACATTTGGATTATTGTTGTGCCATTTGGGACCCGTTTCGTAAGGGGTTGATCGAAAGTATAGAGAACGAACAGAGAATAGCCGCTCGATTCTTTACCGCTGGCTACAGTCCTTATGAAAGCGTCAGAGAACTGATTAGTAGGTTAGGTTAGGAGTCTCTGGTAGATAGACGACACACGTTTCGTTTAAACTTATTGAAAAACGTGCGTACTCCCACTTTCACTTTTGAGTGTAGTGAAATACTTCTTCCACCAACCTATTTGAGTCGGAAGGACAGGAAAGATAAAATTAGAGAAATAAGGTGCCGGACTGATTCTTATATGAATTATTTTTTCGCTCGTACCATTAGGGATTGGAATGCACAGCAAAGAGATTTGCTTTGGTGCCGAGTACCCTCTGCCACCCACAATTTTGTGAATTGCAGAGTATATATATAGATGTAGATGTAGATGTAGATGTAGTTGTAATGGGAATGCGGAGCTCTACTTTCGCGAAATCTCCGGGAAGCGGCAGGAGACGTAAGAAACCCGTCACCTAATACTAAATAGCCATCAGCCCCTTCCTGCAGAGGTGTAGATAAAGGCTGTTATTCGAAAAAGGCTGATCGTGCTTTCCACTGACATTTATATATGGTGCTACTTCGTATTGCGATTGCAATTGGAGAGTAGTGATCACATTGGATTTCTTATTGTATTTACATATTCTTGAAATCGTCCATGCGAGTAACTGGGGGAAGACCTGACTTCATTTCATAACCCTCTATAAATTAAAAAAAAAAGTTTTGTACTAAGGTGCGTGGTTTGATGATTTCGAAGTGTTGATTAATTTATATGAACCATTTGAAATGAATATCCTATTTCGTCGAATTTGTTGAAAGAATATATATGAACACAAGTTATGGTGCAAAAAGAGGAGAGAAAAATCCTCAAAAAGATACTTGACCAAAAACTAGGAGGTGAATGATGGGGGTGAGGATTAAACCTGCACAAGACGACGATATCGTAAGAAATCAGACTCAAAATCACAATATTCACTGGGCATGTGATTAGGATTGATAGAACGAGAAGAGTATAGGATATAACCGGCAGGACGAGAGAAAAGACTGGAAGAAGATGGGCGCTTTGAACTTAGGAAGGACTTGATTGAAATGAGGATAAAGATAGAATTTAAGGAGAATTGTAGAAATAAGTACGCGCTAACTAATATATTAGAGGTAAATGGCAGAGATGATTACAAGGAGAAGAGGGTATTGAGAATCTGAGAAAAAGAACGGGAGAGGATGAAAAGGTCCTGGAAGCAGAAAAGAATAAACCAATCCATGAGAGGCTACCCGTGGTCCAACGGAACCCAAACAAAGGAAGAAAAAGAAGTTATCGTAATAAAATTAATTAACCAAGGTCTTTCAACTGCGTTTATTAAATGCCGATTCATTAATGTTTCGTGGTTAAAAAGTACGTAGTCAATCAAATGGAGAGAAAATTGACAGTAAAAACATTACAAGTCCGTGAAATCAGATTTAGCCTATAAGTAGTCATTTTTCCTTAAACGCTTAGAAAGGAGATGATTTAAAAGTAACACTGGAGATTATCGTCGAGACTGCTTTTAATTGGACTGATGTAACAACACGTTGATTCAAGCTCTCGTCATCACCACTTCAAACCTACTTCCTTTACCCCAGTTCATTCCACTGGTTCAACACGGCCTCAGTGTAAACAGAGCTCCTCTACTAGCGCAAAGTCACTTCATTACTGCAGCAACGAACACTTCATTCAGAAGAGTTTTTATGCACACACAGACACTGAAGGGCCATTCGGATGTTTATGAAGGAAAATTTCCAGACTATGGCAAATTATAAACATAACCTTACGACTACCGTATGTTTTCCATAGCGTTTACACGATGATATGATGCATTGCTATATGTACAACTATAATTAATGGTAATGTAATAGTCAGATAATTTTTTTTTTTTTTTCAAAATCTTACAACTGGAACATCCGACCAGAAAGCTACAATCTTACATAAAGTAAACAAATTAAAATAACAAAAAATTGATGCAATTCGTTAATTCTTCAGCATTTCATATATTCATTAATTAACAGTAATATCGTTATTTCCGACTATTTTATTCATGGCTTTACTCCCTATCGAGGTCATTTATAGAGGTGGGATGGTACTGAGGACAAGGAACTGGAAGGAATTCGGCCATGACCTTTTGAGGGAAACATCTCGGCATTCCCCTGGAGTGATTTGGGGAAACCATGGAAACCCCAAATCTGGATGCCCTGACGGGGATTCGAACCATCGTCCTCCCGAATGCGAGGCCAGAACGTTAACAGCTCACCCACCACGCTCAGTAACAAATTTACACCTGCGTCAAGATAGCTATGACGAAAAAAAACCGTTACATTACATAATTACCCATTTATCATGTGAACTATATACCATACAATACTTCATATTCGACATTTTTTTTCAAATTTCTGTAATTTGTTTTTGACGTTTGGCTGATGAGGCCATAGAGCTAGAGCGTTCTTTCAATGTTACTACTACGTATATTCTGGTATCTCAGATTTCACTCGCAAGATAATTCGGAATACACAGGATGACAGAACAGGGCTCGAACTAGTGACCCCAGCACCTCTCTTAAATTCAAACTGCCAGCTTCGGTTAGTGAGATAAATCGCCTGCGTTGACGGAGATTTTAATGGAGGAAGCTGTTTAACCTTGTATATCCCGTTGTTGTTGTTGTTGTTTTTAGGGTTTTAGGGCACGTCGACGACGGGGTCATTAGCGCCCTATCCCGTTGTACTCGAAAAGAACAAGCAAAGCATTAGTTTCGTTCCTTCCACCCATCACGTGCAACTTTTACCTATAAGCGGTTGCACAAATTCCACGGAATGTACGCAAATGACTTTGATACATAACTCACATAATGCATTTCCTGTGGAGGATCCAACCAAACTTCGGGTTGGAAAACTGCAGTGGATGTGAACTACCTTAGAAATGCGAGTTAATAAAAAATCCGTCAAGTGCGAGTTATTGATGCGCGCTGAAGGTTTTTTATTTAATTCAGAGGGACCGTAATCGCAGGTACGATTTCTCTACATACAACTTGTTCCCCTTTCTTGTGCCCACCTACTTTTTCCCTCTACGAACGTTATTTTTAAATTATTTCAGTGTTTTTAGTAAATTATTTATCATTTCCCTTCCTAATCCAATCTAATTCCTGACCTATGAAAGAAAAATTTTCCACTCTTGATGCCTGAAATCGAGTACCAGCTTGTGGTCATGGTTCTCTTTTCCCTTCCATGTATCTCTTTTAATTCTTTCACCAATATATTTCCACGCCTCATCGCCACTATGTGCCCTTCACAGTCCCGCAACACTCTTTACCCTCCTCTTATCTTCCAGCGAGTCTCATTTCAGTTCCTTCATTATATCACTTACTGGATGTGTTCCGCATTAATTTTAAGAGACGAATCTAGTAGCCCTCATTTGTGCCCCCTCCAACTGCTGCATTTAATACCCGAAATTTGGGTCCCATTCTACACCAGCATATTCAATTAATGATCTGATTAAAGTTTCGCACACATAGTGAACGGAACTAATATCGGTGAATAAATAACGCCAAAGCAATTAAATGTTTGTGTATTTATTGAACTCCCGAACGCGTTTCACATCTTTTTTTTTGCAGAAGCACCTTCAGCGGGTTCTCCTGGTAATTACGTACAAACATTACAAATTGTTTTTTTGTCGTGTAATTCGCTGAGAGTGGAGCATAAGTGAATGCAATAGACCGAAAAATGTAAGTAGAATATAATTTAGATAATAATTCCAAAGTACAAAACACAACATCAAAACCAATTTGCAACATTTGTTTATAATTACCAGGAGAACCCGCTGAAGATGCTTCTGCAAAACAAGTGAAACGCGTTCGGGAATTCAATAAATACTCAAACATTCAATTGTTTTGGCGTTATTTATCCATCAGCAATTGAGGAAAATGATCCACAGCATCCAGATATTGAACTAATATCATTAAAAAAAATAAGAAATAGTTGCTTTTAAAGAAAGATGATTATTTGTTCCGCAAAATTATCTTTCGACGGTAAATATGACTCAAACGCAGAAAAATTAGTCTAAAAATATTCAAGGTTTTGGAAACTTTCCAAAAAACGTTTTGAGGTACACGAACTCACTAATCATGTAATTTATTATTCAATCATATATTTGTCATCCTCTTATATAAAACGTGTTATCTGGAGACTGCGCACATCGTCGATAACTATTGGCTAGCCGTCACTCTCGAATCAACAGCCACTATAAAGTTACAGTCGCTCCTTTATGTTGATTTTTCTTTATTTTTCATGTAAGGAGAAGGTTATTCGATGTTTACCCTATATTATATGCATCAGTTATAAGAACCAGGTTAAAGCATAAACTAAGAATTTTTATTATTATTTTTTTTTGCACAAGAAACAAAGAAGTTTATTAAAAACTCAGAGAAAGTTTACACGAAACGTACGTAATCGCGAAATGTATGAGGCAAATAACTAACAGTTATCCGTTTTAGATATTATAGTCTCCGTCATTTGAAGTAAAATGCATTTATTTAAATAAAATCCTAACCAAATACTTTGATAATCTAACGAGAGTAAGGTATTCATACCACGAAAGATATCATTAAAAATTATTCATATTCGTTTTTCCTTACAAGCTTTTCCAGAATAAATTCCTACTAAATGTTTTTGATATACATGTTAGCTATTAAATGAGATTTAAGTTTCCCTCTTTATGTAGATTTAAATTATCAAGGATATGACTATGTATTAATTGCAATTCAACAACGATATTCTTGCCGCAAAATAATAGCCACCAGAGATATTAGAAATTAGGTTTTATGCGCACAGTTTAAAACATGCGCAACTGCTATGACATTAATTGCCATAATACAGTTATAAAGTTTGCTTTTCGTAGCATTTTATTCTTATAAAAATGTGGAAAAATATTTCTGCTGAAAGAAACGTGGAACTACGGCTACTTTTCAGTAACATGTCGTTGATGAAAGAAATATTTAAGAAACTAAAATTTCTCATAGACCTTGCTATTGGTAACCACGAATGCCAAATCTCATTCCAGCCTTTGCTAAATTTTAATATAATTAAAACTTTCACTAATGTTGCTGCTTGATCATAGTTTATTTATTACGGATTGTTTGCTTTTTACATATTTTACTAACCACTTTCGTTAATGGTCTTTGTTCACGTTTGCTGTACGCGAGTTATTATGATATTTAAAATGGATATCAGGCCAAAAATGTGACCGAATCTGGTATTCTGAAATTCATTTCTTCGAAGTTGTTCAGCTATTTAATAATTTGGAATCTGTGTAATTTATGCGGCTGTTACAGAAACTATAGCCAAGATTACATTATGAATGTTTTACCAGATTCAGTAAAAAAAACAATGTCATGCTTTAGGGCAGTGATTAAAAACAACATTAAAACGCGAGGAAAAGGTGAGTTGTTCATTTTCTTGCTGCGAGTTGAGTCAATGTGTGTTTTGTTTACCTGCCATTACCTGTTGTGGAAGAAGTAGTGAAAAAGCGAGGGATAAACAGGATTTAACCATGTAGAAAAGTACGTTTTATCACAACTAATGATGTGGTTATCAATATGCATTTGTCACAACTAATGATGTGGTAATCAATATGTATTTGTCACTAGCCAAGAACGTTGTTCGTGTAATGGGTTTTACTCTGGTTAAATAATGAAGGTCATATACAGGGTTTTCAGGAATGAAAGGATAATCCTGCAACCGCAGATACTCACATCATGTCCTACTATATTACAAAATTTTATTTTAGTAAAAGTCTCACCTTCTTCGAGATATTGTTTTTTAATTTTTTAAAAACATAAACATTGTTCAGTTTATTCCATGCCATTTCTAAAAATTAAAACTTTATGAACCCCGTTTTTTTTTTAAATTTACTCAAGCATGTTTAAGGCATCTAACGTAAAAACGTAAAAACAACTTTAAAAATGTTATGTAAAAAGTGTATGCAGTTTTATTTAAATGGCTGCCTTTGACAGCCTGTGGTGTAAAAAAGTGTACTAAGCGGATCGTGCCAATTACATTAAAATATTGCATCGTTATTGCAAATTTTAAAATGGTAAAATTGTTTAACATTATTTATAAAATTATGTTTTTATAGTACTTCTAAAGCACGAAGGATGATATTTTGAACATTATTAAAATAAAGGTCTATCGAATTGAAGTAACCAAGCAAGTATTTTTTTATTGTTTGGGACATTTGGGAAGTGTATTCGTAGAAATCTATCTTGTTGTTGAAATGACTACCTGGGTCCCTGCGTGTTACTGAAAAAAAAAAAAAAAGGATAGAAAGTTCTGATACAAAAGTACAGTGGTAGAGAAAGAGACGGAGAGCTGTTTGCACATTTGATATCTCATTTTTTATAAGTTTTTTTAAAACATTTTAAGAAAAAAACATTGTATTAGATTACTCAAATATCTGTGAGTAAATTTAAAAAAAAAAGAAGTTAAGAAAGTCTTAATTTGTAGAAATGGCATGGAATAAACTTAATATAGTCACATGTTTCGAAAAAAAAAATATTTAAAAAATCAGTATCTCGAAAATGGTGACGCTTTTACTAAAAAAAAATTATTTCATATAGTAGGAAATGTGACCTATCTGTGGTTATCATTTCATTCCTGGAATCCCTGTATAATAACTTTGTAATTAAAGTTTTAAATGTCTGTGGAAAGTCAAACCAGACAGAAAGAAATGAAAGATGATCCCTTATTACTAAAAAAAAGTTGAAAAAAAAGATGATTTAAGAAGGTGTAATTAATATGACGGTCCAATCCCGGTGGGGAAGATACATAATAATAATAATATGGGTATTCAAGAAAATAAACTTGAGGGCAATGAAAAAGGAATAATGTAAATCAATTGCAATACTTATGTTCTGATTATAGAATAAAGGGACAGAAAGATAATTAAATGATAATTGTTTTCTTTTGTGTTTGATCTTCGAGAGTACTTTTACTTTTGTTAGAAGACAATTTCAGTAGTGGTATTAAACGAGGTATTGGGTAAAAAAATAATAATAATAATAAAAAAACTTGCAACACTAATTCCGCCACCGTAAATCAGAAAGTATAATTACTTTTATAATAAATATATAAGGAATTTGACCCTTATAATGTATTTTCGAGGCATATATATTATCTCATTCGTGAAATTCTGTGTCAAACGATACATATGACATGTAGTCATAAGAACTTAAATGTTACGAAGTATCAATTTTGCTAAAATTACTCATTTAGTCATTTTACTAGAACCATTAACTCTATAAATGTCACTTCAAAGTAACGAACAATTTTGAAATATAGTTCTAAAACGTAGTCATTAAGTAAATTAGGGGAATGCGCCAAACGCTCATACAAATTATGTAGTAAAATGAAAAATCCAAACATGTTGATAATAAGAGAGTTGCCTGAAGATTACCTAAAGAAAAGATTCCTTTAGACCCCCCTTAAACCTAAAATTATATTCACTTTCCACGATTTTTCTAAAATTTACACTATTTAGTGGTTAATAATACTATAGCAGTGCGCAATTATAGATTTCTGAGTTAACGTGTTCAGAAATTATGAGGGTTTTGCAGACACATAGACAGTTATACTGACGCACAAACGAAAGTATCAATAAGGTAGCCCTAAGACTAAAGAAGTATATTTTATCGCAAAAAATTAACAACAAACTTGCAAGCAAATAGTAAACTGAGCAGAATGGTCAATAAAATGTAATTGTGGCAGTTATTATCCAATACAACAGGTTTAAACAAATGTTTAGTTTATATAAGATTATTATTGCTTATCATTTTTACTGTAGCCTAGTGTAAGCCCGTGACCATTTTTTGCGGATTTTCATGGGTCCTAGAACCATTCCTGTTTTTATCGTCAAAGAGTACGACAGGTTGACTTGATTTGATCAAATACGTAACTGACCTGTGTTTCACCCTTTGGGCGAATAAAATCTTTTGAGCTTGAAGAACTCAGAAGTATTAATAGACGTAGTTATTAAACGCACACAGGCACGATCGTGCTATCATATAATTGTTTCAAAGGTCGTCGAATCGAACTTTCTGAACTACAAACTTGACTTGTATTTGACCCTTAAAGTTCATTCTGCAAACTTTGAAGAATTTCTGTTTGCTTCGAAAGCATTACGTTGTTTTTTTTTCGGCATAGTGTCTGTAACAGCCAAAGAACATAATACTGATACCAGATTATTAAACACTTGAGCAACTCCGAAGAAATGAATTGCCAGAATACTAGATTCGGTAAAGTATTTGGTCTGATGTTCACTTTAAGCAACATAATAATTTACGTATAGAGAACATGAACAAAACCACTAACGAAAGTGGTCAGTAAAATACCTAAAAAGCAAATAAATCGTAATGTATAAACTTTGGTCAAGCAATAATATTATCGAAAGTTTTAATTAAATTGAAATTTAATGACAGTTGGCGTTGGTGGTTACAGCAGAGACCATGAGTAATTTAAGTTTTTTAAAGTTTTTTAGAATGCTTTCATTAACAATATGTAACTGAAAAGAAGTTCCACGTTTTTTCAGCCGTAAAGTTCATCGATTTTTATTTAACAATGAAATGTTTCGAAAAGCAAACATAATGAAGGTATTATGGCAATTATTTGGTATCAGTTGGTTAGCTATTAAATTATGGAGATAACCTCGAATTTCTTCTAATGATATCTCTGGTAGCTGTTGATTTGCCAGCGAAGGTTGACACTTGACACAGTTCTGCAGCCAATGGCTATAGGGTGAGGGACAGAATGAGTGAGTGATCTTAGAAAATTATGTAATATACTCGTTTTACTAAAAGTTCATAGAATATTGTCACATTTTAGAGCAATTTTGAAGTAAAGCCACGAACAAAATTCAAAGGGTTTTGGGAGATAAATAAAAATTATAAGGTAAAATTTTTAATGACACTTGGGATTTCCGAAGATGTCTCACGGAGGTCCACAAACTTGATTCAATCCCCAAATACAGAAAATCACATTGTGTGATTGTAATACGTGAATATACATCGGATTGGGAGAAACGAAATTCTATGCGATTACCACGAATTTATGAAGATCCTTACAGTGAGAAACCCTTTGTAAAAACAAAAATAGTGTCTCGGATGTATTTAAAAATTTACGCAGTAAAAAATGCTTGCACTAAGTTTCCAGTATATTGTTATTAATTGTGTTTGACATTCGACTTACAAGAGATTGCAATGAGAATATGCAGTGTGTAAGTTTCTCTTTACTCGTTGTTCAGATACATTGTGAACAAGAAAAGAAATCACCTAGATGCGACAACGTTTAATCTTACTAGTGTTATTCAAATTAAAAGACTCGCTTCTAGTGATTACGCTAACTTACAACTTTTCAATTATATTAGCATATCTTTATATCCGTAACAGGCATTTTTAATAACGTTTTTGCTGTACTAAAAATGCGTACAAATGTCCGAACGTCTTATCACAAATACTCCCTCAGTGCCTCAATATACGAGCGTATTGTTTATAGTCTTCTCTCTCAACTTAGTTGCAGCAACATTCTTAACCGACTCCTTGCTCCAGAGATATTCTTAATACAGATCCAATGTACACGAAAAAAGAGCGTGAGATGGTAGCAATCTTCGTTGTCTTACTAGTGGAAGACTTCAGCGGTGGAAATAAATGGTATCTATGCTGTCCCGCTGCCGCTACAGTATAGCATTAAATGCAGACTTTTCATCCGACATTCGTCGGCCTTCTGATATGGCAGAACTACGCTGCAATGTGCTTAATAGTGCACAGTTCCGTCCTAGCTTTAGGGCAAAGAATGTCAGCCCAAAATTCTGCATTTAATAAGCGGCAGTAGAACAGCATAAAAATTAATAATAATATTTTTATAGTGATTGTTTGCTGCTTATTTTTACCAAACGTGGTGATCGAGCGGTAACACTCTTGCCTTACTTTTTTCTAGGACGCGGATTTGAATCTATTTCCGGCTATACAGATTTCAGTTTTCCATGGTCTCTACAAATTACTCCACCTGAATGGCTGTATGTTTCCTCCAAACGTCAATGGCCGATTTCTTTCTCTTCCATGGCATTCTCCTTCCGGCTTCCAATGACCTCCACGCCGGCCTCTGTAGCGTAGGGGCTAGAGCCGAAGACCGCCAGTTCGAATCCGGCCGCGGGCATGGATGTTTAAGTGTTGTGTGTCTGTGTGAATGTCCTATCCGTCCTGTGGCGTCCATAAATTGGAAAAATGCAATAAATGTACTGGATGACGACTTATACACTGAAATCAATAATAATTACATTGAGCTGGCTGTATGGCCTCCGTTGCCAAATGCCATAAAAAAAATTAAAAAAATGACTTCCATGTCGACGAAGCGTACAGGCAAAGGAAAAAAATACCGTTCTCCTTCCTTCCAATGATACTGCCTGACTGTTGTATCTGTTAGAGGTCACGTATTTCGTACCCAAATAGCTAGATTTGACTCGAGAACAGTTGTCAAAACCATATGTGGCAGACCTTTGAAGGCCGTGATATGGAATCTAACAGCCAAACCGGAAACGGTTTGTGTCCCCCAAACACGTTCGTTAGAATCACGGATTCCATCTTCAAAGGGCAGTCCTACCAATCTGTATCACCCCGTGGTTGATTTTGCAAGTTTGAAATGAAATTTGCCGCACTGGCGCCGCTGCTTGAGCAGCTCCATCAGCGAAATCTGACGAGCGACACAAACAACGTGGCGTTAATCTACTGCTGCCCTCACAGGGGACACAGGACTATGAAAACAAAGACTCTCACACATGACGTGTTCCAATTTCATGTCATTGATCTACAGTGAAATCAGTGCTATAGCATTTTCAAGAAACCACCAGTCGATAGTCTTGTAATAGTCTACATGCATATATTATC
This sequence comes from Vandiemenella viatica, assembly GCA_031002005.1. Classification (NCBI taxonomy): domain Eukaryota; kingdom Metazoa; phylum Arthropoda; class Insecta; order Orthoptera; family Morabidae; genus Vandiemenella; species Vandiemenella viatica. The sequence goes on along the minus strand of JARYHS010008074.1, from coordinate 101,266,500 downwards.
AGAAAATAAATTGTTACAAGGACTAAGATAGTAAAACTCTTCATTATTAGTTCGTTAACTGCAATATTTGCTATTGAACAATCTCATGTTTATCTCTTAAAATAATCGATTTCACAATAAAGCAAATTTTGCAGATTTCTTATTCCGTTTGTTTCTGCAATTGTATTCTACCGAAAACTCCATTCTTTTTCAGATAAACAGTATTAAAAAAAACCGCCATTGTGGTTCAGTGTATTATGCACTGCCACACTGGATCTGGCAGGTGCAACTGGATCGTGTTCGATTTCTGGTCCCCATTGAAATGTTTTATATTTTGCTGTGGGTTAATATTTATGGGGAGAACACAAAAGCTCATTTGTTATAGTTGACAAACAAAAGCTCAAGGCTTTATTTACTTTATTATTTCCTTTTCAGCACATGTATATAATTTAAAGATCATTTGCCTTGGCTAGTCACAAATAGGGGTAGAGCATAGATAATTAGGTCGTGTTCGGTCCATTGTCCGTGGTGAGCAGAACCTCGTGCGTGCTTTACCGTGTCTTGCGAACCGAGCCGCCCCATGCGACGTGATGTGTTGAAGGCAGCAGTCGCCGAGCGGCAATAGAACAATGAAACATTTACATGGACGTTTAATTGAGGCCATATATGATATCATTTGCGCGCCGCATTGAACGCTCATTTCACTGTTAAGAAGCTTGGGGTTACACCACACCATGTACCGGCCGTCCTGAATGAGATGTTTAGGTGGTTTCCCGCAGTCATCTAAGTGAATGATAGGACGGTCACCAGTCTCCTCCTTTTAAACTACAAAATTCACAAACAAAATACTCTTATAATACAGAACACGTTTTGCAGACAACTGACTACAGAGAATATTCTTCTCTAGGTTAAGTACGCCTGATTTAACAAACACGATTTGAATTCGGGCACAACACAAGCCTTTCCAGATCCCACATGATTCACAGTGGCCACCTGCGTACAATAGGTGGCCAGTGCCACATGGTCCTTAGTTGCCCGGGTCGAAGTAAAAAAAGGTAAAGAAAATTAACTGAAATGCCTGTTTCAGTTAAAACTATTAAATATTAATCTCCATAAATGGTGTAGAAATAGATGTTTTTTATATGATACCTCTGTTATTTGTGATATTTACCTTGAAGTGTGAGGGCTTGGAAATGTTTGCTTGTTAATACATTTACATTTGAAGCCCGAGATATGTTCAGCCAACCAAACAAACATAACGAAAAAAAGTAAATAAACTGGTCTTGTGTAACACCAATTTTTATTCATATCCAGTAAGTTCAGTTTCCGTTTAATACTATTAAACATATACACTGATAGTTCTTTGCGTCAAAACTTTTAAAGAAAAAGCTTTATGCTATTACAGAAACAAAAAATCTACAGTTTATCAAACGAAGAAAGTTCATAAATTTGTTTGTTTCAAATCTTAATATACCTAAATAACTGTTAAAAGTACAAAAACATATTTAGTGGTTCAGTATTTATGAGACTAACACTTTAAAATTGCTTTGCGCTGAATGCCTGATTGAGAAACAGACAATAACTGAGGACTACCATAGTCTGTCAGAAATAGCAGTGTGCGTTCAGATAATGGCCGAATAATACCATCCTAAAAATTTAAGGTAGAATATTCATGGGGCTGTTTTGTTGGTGTTTAACCAGATCCTGTGAACTACTATTTTAAACTACTTTGAACATCTAGCATTGTTGAAACAATCTGGCATAGCTCCTCACTTATTCAAAATCGACAAATCCCTGTCTATAAATCAGGAATAATGGATGACTCAGGTGCATTAGAATCTGACTTGCCTCAATAGAGCTTCTTCAGAACTCAGTAGGAACGTATTTATGATGGATTGAATACCAAATAGTAGTCACTGCTGATTTCATACATATTGTGAAATAATAAGTATTGGTACTCCCATGATTCCGTTACATCGTCGTATCAGAAACGAAGAGACTATAACAGCAACATATTCAAAAGAAGTATTAAATTAGACTTCAATAAACATTTTAATGGTTTTATATTCACCTGAAATTTGTAACTTCACATCAAATTGCCTTAAAAAAAAAAAAAAAAAAAAAAAACAATGAATATTTTCTCGGGTCATATTATTGAATCTTCTAAGTCAGTGACTGCCAATTAATAGTCATTTATAAATGTTTTTTAAAAAGATATTTCGTAATGTTATCGTCAGATGACGTCTTTGTAAACAAAAATCCTGTACTACTAATAGACATAACTCCTCGCCTCTCCGTTCTATCAAATGAAAAGACACAAGTGTTAATGGGCTACAGTGATACCAGTGAGATGAGGTCAAAGAATCTGCCCAGACCTTACCTGAATGACCAGTGCAGTTTGTTAATGGGTGAGTCGCGTGGGATGAATGGGCCAAGTGAGGTGTGGGGTGTTCTGTGAGACACTGCACCTCTCACCGCTCCAAGAATAGCCACGGGTAGCCCCTCAAGTATCGACTGGCCCGCTCCACACAGTTCTTTGTTTACAAAACACAGCCACCAAGCGCAGTTGCCTTCTTATTGAAACATTCATTTGGTAGTTTACATGTCAGTTAGAACAGTAATTGAATCCATAGATAGTTTTAAAACAGAAATGATGGCTAGCTTCAATATTTTTTTTATTCTACTAGCGTATGCGTTTTAATATTAGGAACTTCGACAACTTAGGACCGAAACAGCACGCCCACGATCGAGGAGTGCTTTGAACATGGTATATGCAACATGGGTATAGCATGGTAACCACAAGCATCGGTAAAAAGCTTGTTACTCCTTGCTGCCATTCAGAATAAAATATCTGGCATTCCTTTCTTAGGAAGAAACTACAACTATAGATTTTGCGCTTACGAAAATATAAAAGTAATTTGAAGTTTGTATTTGAATAATATTAAATCCGTAATGTTTCAGAACAAAAGAATTTATTTTCCTGAATCAGATGAAACTAGAAAAGATTTTGGTGCTGCTGAAATTATTAGCAAAATTAATTATAGCTAATATTTTTTCAAATAATTTTATAACTATATCCACAAAATAATAGTAACTACTGCTATGATTTGGGTGCACGGCAGTGCACCCGCCAAGTCGAGTCAACGGCGGCATTGCCTACCCTTTTCTCGAAGCGATTTTTGAATCTCAGTTTCTTAGGTTGTATTCATGCTAGATGTCTCAAATTTCTGTTATGCATAGATCTTAGCAATCTTAGAAAACGTACTAAATTTTATTTTGCTACTGTTCTTCGTTCGGGTGTTATTCGGATGCAAACTTCAGCGATTTTGACACTCAGGCACTCACTGACTGAGTGATAATCATCAAAACTCTAAGGTATGTTTCCCGTAGACGTAGAAAGCTAAAATTTAGTACACATATAACATTTTACACACATATTATAAGAAAAGTCTGAACCTCGTAAATTTCCTTACATCTATCCCTTACCTACGCCTAACATTAAATCACTTTCTACTCCAATTACATTATACACTCAGATTTTCATTGTGGAGTATGCTTACTAAGTTCAAATAATGTGCTAAATTTTTCTTCTTTCCATTTCTTACTTTGGATGTTATTGAAATTCAAAATTTTATTTCGACCATGACACCCCGACATTAAAATTCCACTGTACTTCCAGGAATTCTAGAAACAAGGAATTTGGTACACATATATGGTTTCATCGCTAAATCGTAAGAAAAGTCTAACATTGGAGTTTTCCCCCGTATTTATTTGGTTACAATTCCAAACATGAAAAATTCTGGCACAAATTTGCGGCTTACGTACTTTGCTCCGGATGAAGCTATAAGCCTGAGAATTTTTTAATGCATAGAGATCAACATTTTTAACTAATATCTTAAATTTTACTTTGTTCGTAGGCTTAGTTTGGAAGTTAATAATAATTTATTTATGGTGCTAGTCAAACCAGCGGCAATCTGCGTTGCTCGGCTACGGCGCACACCTATTGTTTTCAGTGAGTGGGGCATTGGTGGTAACGTATATTAATGTCTTCAAGTCTCAAATGTTCTTTCAGATTTTCAAATGGAATCATTACATTTGAGCAATGATTCAGAATAAGCGATAAGCTTACAAAAAAGAAATGAGATCCCACAAAAACAATTCATGTAAAAATATGCCAAGTCTCGTGCTCGTGCAGTAACAAAAAATTATGAGATCTTCTTCTGAGCCAAGTCTACACTTTATAGTGTGTATTCACTTCACTTTGTGAAACACAGTGGTTTCTCTCGTTGTCATGGATCATTTATTTAGAACAAAGAAAATCTAATGACTTGGCTATTATGCACGTCATAATTTTTACTTAAATTGAGGGCATAATATATACTTGTAAAATTAAAAAAAGCGAGGGATATCTTGACTTTTACGTAATTATAAGTTTGATAAAGCAACACGTTTAAGGTATTTATAAAGGTTAACTAAAATATGGCTTGCATAATGGCCAAGTCATCAGATTTTTTTCCTTCTAAATAAACGATCTATGACAGGGAAAGAAACAATTCTGTTTCACAAAGTGAAGAGAATACACATTGTGAAGTGTAGACGTGTCTCAGAAGAAGATCTCATAACTTTTTGTCACTACACGAACACGAAACTTGGTCTATTTTTACAAGAATGGTTTTTGTGGGATATATGTTTCTGTTTGAGCACACCAGATATTTAATCAGCTGTCATTGCCTTGAAATCTGATTATTCACCGTAGATTTGTTAAAGTAACAGTATATTAAAATCAGTTACTATTTTCGGTAATAAATGTGCTACTGACAATGTCTGAAGCAAAAGAAGATAGCTATACCATTTGAGATATATTTAAAGGAAATATTATCTTCAAAGTCACAAAATACGGCAAATAATTACGATTAAAAATCTTTAACTGCGTTTGAGAGGGAATAAAGACATATTTGTATTTGTATTGTGAAACATTATTCGTGGTCTCGAAGATGTTTGTGAGACCTCACTCCGTAAATAATCTCTATAACACGCATCTGCTTCAAATCTAAACTGTTTTATGGATTCCTGTTTGAATCTGACACAGCAGAATTGAGGTCAACAACAGATAAGCAACGAGATTGTCTGTGGCAGAACATTTTACCGCGACCTCAATACAGGACGATGTGAGGCTATGATTTTGTTAGCCAATATGTTTCCTGACACTCGGGTCGTGACGCTATCAATTTAAAAAGAGCATGATTCTCTCTGACCTTGCATTCGGGAAGTCATGGGCTCAATTCCTCATCAGGCCATCTTCATTTCGGTTTTCCATGGTTTTGCAGGAGAGTGCGTGCATGGTTCCTACAAAAGGCCTTGCTCAAATTCATTCACATGTCTGTATGTCGACGAGCTTTAAACTATAGGCAAAAAAAGGAGTTATCAGTTTAAATGAATAATACATACGTTATCTAAGGCCAAACAATCTGTTTGAAGAGCTGTGGTGTTCTTCAATAAATTCAACTTGATTGTGATTCAGGTCTCCAGCAATATAACTTTTTTCCTTTGAAGGATATGATAGAATATTTACGATTGTACTGCTTATAAGTTACAGGAATCTAATACCTACTTAACTACTTTCCAACTCCCACTGGAGAACGAAATTAAAATTTAGGCTATTCGATTTAACGCAAAGAAGAAACGTTTCCGATAAATACCTCTACTTCCGCCAGTGTTTATAAGAGTTAAACAGTAATGGGGGAAGAGCAGTAGGTTAAGCGGAAGCAAGATCATTTTTTTTAACTGCTTTACGTCTCTTTTTAACATCGAGGTCTTTAGAGACGGGAAAGGATGGGGGCAAGGAATGGGAAGGAATTCGGCCATGGCCTTTTGAAGGAAGAATCCCGGCATTTGCCTGGAGTGATTTGGGGAAACCATGGAAAACCCAAATCTGGATGCCCGGACGGGGATTCGAACCGCCGACCTCCCGAATGCGAGGCGAGAACGCTAACCGTTACACTGCCCCGCTCGGTAGGAAGATCACATGTTTTGTACTGTTTGTAATTAAAATTTATTTTTAATCACAATTATTAAATTTATACCACTTTTAACTTTGATATTTCGCATAAAATAGGATGGAAGAGTTGTGTTGACTGCCAGCCAATCGTGAACAAAAGAGGTTTAATTCATTAGAAAGGTCATGCATTTTCAAAGAGTCTGCTATAAGGTAATTAATATTTACATACATTTCTATTTCATTTGCAAAATTGCTTAATCATGTTACTGTTCGCAGTAGCCCATCGATAAACAAATGTTATGGTTTTAAAAAACCACTGTAAGCAATTTTTAGCATCGTGGTCGTATTTTAAAGAAAACATAAATTAATATTCGTAATAGTAAGGATATTCTAGTAATTATACCTTATGCGTGCCATATTATATGTTTTGATGAAATAATCCTTGGTCTTAAAGGAATAGCAATACATAGTAAATACACACGACAAATCATGAAGAGTATTGAAACATTAATCTCTTCTGCGAGGTTCTAAATGAATTTTTTTTTCATATACTTCTGTACTAAAAAATTATGATAATGTGGTTCAAAATCATTATCCCTTGTGGTCTTATATCCACATAACCTACAACGCCACCTATTGGTAATCCTAGAGGTCAAAGGGTATCTAGGGTTTACCGTGGATAAGGAATCACACGAAACTATTCCTGCGTAATTCATATTCACAAAACTGGCTTTAGTGGTGATGTAGGGTGTATGAAAAGTTTCTGTAAGTCCCAAGCGACACCAAGATTCAAAGGGTGGATCTTACACTCTTCAATTTGAACAGTATGAAGAAGCTACCAGATAGATCATTTAGGGAAATATTTTTTGAATTCTAATGATCCCTTAAGACGAGTAGAAAAGATAAATAATCTAATATAAGACAGGAACCCGTTTCATGTAATTAATAACAAGTGGTTTCAACTCCGATCCTCTTAGTACTTTACGAAATCTGATAATTTGTTGTTAATATTTAATATCTACGTTTATATGCAAATCGGATAAGTAGTTCTCGTATGAAACTTGACAGCATATGGCAAAGAAGACATTACACCGTCGTTAATGGAATAACTCTTTTTATGGAATGACAGAATATCCTGGAACATTTTCTTTATTTTTAACGTTTAATATGTGTACGTTAGCGTGTATCTTTGTGAGAGCTGTACCGGAATCTTACATTAACGCATTTCCTATCATATTTGTGAACATTTCCAGAGCCAGGCAATTGTGATTGACGTAAAACGGAAACCGTACTGAATTAATACCATGTGTATGCTAGGCAAGACTGAAATTATTTGCCTGTTAAAAGCAATCTTCATGTCTAGCAGTAATACATTTGTAACTTGTCAATCACAATATGTCGCAGGTATGATTTTAGTAAACGATATTTACACTTTATCATTGAGGTACGTGTCAAAAGGAAAGGCTATTACATTAGGCTTTACAGAATTATATGTATCTTGCATGCATGGATAGCATTGCAGACATCTTTAAGGAACACAAAAACCTTTCTGCCAAAGGTACACTTACATACGCATGACTAAAATGTTAAACCAGGCGATATTCTGTTCCACACATATATAAAAAACTTCAGAGCTGTGATGTCGAGTTTTACAGAAGATATCGATTGCAGGAGACTGCATTCAAAGGTTCAAATGTCAGCCTGACATTCAGCTAAAGCGTGAGTTTACAGCCCTCGCTCTGGTAATGCTAAAATAAACTCGATAATTTCGGTACACAATAGACAATCTACAGATTAAAAACTTTAAGATGCACGTGGCAGTTATATCTCAACTTTAGATACTAATACCACAGTTTCCACGGGGAGTACAGGCAAAGATGACGTAGTGTCTTCCTCATAGTACATTGTCGTCGTTTCGAATGTTATGTCAGCGCGTTGCGTATTTATCACCAGAGAAATTCTACTCGTAATAAATGACGACAAAGTTACGTGTTGGTAACCGATAACAATAGATTTTCTTATTCTGTATATTTACTTTCTTTCTAACATAATTTAATTTATGTACTGTTTACATAAAATTTCATAATGATGTTGCCATGACGTGTTGTTTTGAGCGAGGGCATATTCGCAGATTTTTGAACGTTAGTGAGTTTTTAAATTAGGACATGTTTTCAGCTGAACCGTTAGTCATTCTGTACAACGTTTTGTGTTCTTCGGTATTGGTACTTGATAAAGCTTTTGATAATTAATTTGTTTAACAATCAATAAACCGAAAAACTATGGTAAAAATACTACTACATATATTAAGAAGCAGATTAAGAAACAGAAGCTTTAGCGTAAGACCGGTAAAAACAGTGAACAGGAAAACATATTCCTCTGTCATTGATTATATGAGTGATATTGTAAATTATAGCCTTGATTGGTGTAACTTACCAATACCTCTTCTTTATTTAATGTAATAGGCACTGTTAACATGTATTTCATGTAACACTATAACCGGTTATGATAAGCAGGAGTAGATATATACTCTAACATATGCCATTAAACCTTAATGGCACTGCAATGCATCGTTCGAGACGGTACTGGAAAATGTGAAAACTGCCTTACATTTCAATGGGATATAAAACCTTCGCTTAACCAGACGTCGTTTTCTGATAATGTCTCTATCCAGCCGTTTGATTCAGGTCTGCTTATTGTGATTTCAGTGGCTGATCTTAACTGCAAGGAATGTGTCATTCGTTTCAATTTACCTCTGATTCAGATTGCAGCTTTTACATTCTCGCTGTCAGGAGTAGTATAAACACTGTCCTCCAAATTTTATTAAAACTAAACTCATTGAGCAGCAACTACTGTAAGTTATCTGCTACCAATGGCTAGAAACTTAGAAAAAAAATTCCAATGGAGGAAGACAGGAATAAGATTTCTACCGAATTCTTTGACATATTCTCGCTGAATTAATGTCTATGGCATTGTTCTCCGTAGCAGTTTAGTAATAAAATTTATCTACCTATAAAATTATGGATGCGAAACGGGATTACATGTACTGTCATTGTGTAAAGATATAAAAAGAAGACTCTTATAATTAATTATCAGTTTATTCTATAGCATTTATGATTTAGAATATTTTCTTTGTAATCAGCAAAGTTGTCTTATCAGAATCTGTAAGACTGCAGTATAGCGGAATCTGTAGTTACAACTAGCAAAGGTATTATCTGAAGCGTCTTATATATATTATTTCCTAAATGAGGAACAAATCATCTGTGATGCAGCCCAGAAAGGCAATAATTTATACCATTATATGTGTTAAGTGTTTAATTTTTGTGTTTATCTTTTAAATTTGGTTTCTTTAGAACTTAAATATTTTAATTTTTGTCGATTTCTATATTTTTGTGTCTCTTTTCAGGAAATGACCCGACTAAATGTATTAGTTTTCGTTAAACTAATTAATATTAGTCTCAACTCTCTTCCAGTGCTGCTGTAAGGTCATATCTATTGATCTTCGTTTTGTGTGTTTCAGCCTCCCGTCTATGTTAATATTCCTGTGATGAATTTAACTCGCAGCTTTCGTTTACTCGTACACGTTTTGGGTTTTAATATGTTTCTATGTATATGTGAACTTTGTTCATTCTATTATTGTGTTAATTAATCTCAGATGTTATAAGCTAGTGTTTTACTCATGCTTAACACTTGATTTATTCCTTTCAGCAGACGTTCTTCAAATGAACAAAAATAATGTTCTAGTATATCATATGATTCATTAATTATATTATTGACTGTTTCAGATATTTTCATTAAATTTATTGAACCGGCGAATTATCAAATATCTTCCTGTAATTCGTATCTTAGCAGCAAAAGTTCAAAAAAGAGAATATGCTATTTTAATCCAGTCATCTTCAATTGTTATCTTTTGATAACAATTAATAATTCACAGTATTTCTATTTAGCAGAAGCCTAACGTAAACGGGTCCCTAACATATACCGACAGAAGAAAGCGACGTACATCAAAATTGTGTTTGAAAATAACATTATTCTTTAGAGCCGCGAAATAATTTATATTTGTTTTGATTGCACAGAAATATACTTATGTGAAAAAGATGCTAGTTTCTGTTCTTGTTATTATTGTGGAAAAAAATTAAAAAAAATAAGTAAGTAAAAGTACTGAACGTGTTAATTTTCAACAGATTTCACTAAATTACAAAACATTATTACTAGTACCTCATACTGATCTAAAATTCCGCTTTATACGTTTAGCTGCCTGTCTTGAAATTTAAACAACTTATCAGCAAGTTATTATTAACATAACTATCTTATTTCATTCATTTTTAGCGTAATATAACGTCAAAATTTTGAATCGCGTATTTGATATGATTCCTGAGAACTGACACTCTGCAATGAATCGCCAAAGCTCATAGGATTTGAATCGACTTTATTAATTCTGTTTGAAACCGTCCTTCTGAGAATAACTTTAATCACTAACCTGAATGTAAGATTAAAATTTTCCGTCTAAAGTAGAAAAACATGGGCGAATCTTCAATAGAGATTTTCTGATAGCATCATCATGTTTTGTACAAAAGAAAGTACTTTAATTAATTTCCATACTTTTATTTCATTATGACATTTAAATTGACTTATAAAATTTTATGACTGAGTTTCTTACCAGCACTTTTTTCCATCTATCATGTGGCAAACATTATTTGTAATATGATTATAAGGCTTGACTCAATTGTCATCTAAACCTTCACTATAACACGTCACTATTTGTGGAAATTGTAGCATCCAAAAGGAATGCTTTCAATCACTCCAAATTTTGAAGGCGTTCAGAACAGTGGAACTGTAATAAGTGTTATTATTGCAGGCGATATCGTGAACATAGGCCCAGCAACGCCCTCTTTTGTGTGACCTGACAGCTTAGTATTACGCCACGCTCAGTATAAGCTTCGACATTTATTGCAGGACGAGTAGAACCAAGATGTTGAACCATCCATATTCCAGATATGTCCAATGGGTGACATATCAAGAGATCACGCAGGCCAGGGAAGCAGTTGTGCCTGTCATTCTTTGAAGAAAGCTTGCACAACTAAGGGCAGGTATGCCTTGTCGACGTCAAAGGATGCAACATCAGCAGGTGAGGGAGTATTAATGTGGTAGTATGATTGGTCTCCGGAAAACGAGTTTGTCGTACCATGATATTGCGCTTCGTACAGGATACGCTGCTACTTAAGTGATGCGTGTATTTAACCAGTGGATAAAAGAAGAACCCACACAGTGACGAGTGGGTATTGGACCACACAATGTGACCACTGTGAGGGATCACTGCCATTTTGTCCACTCGACTGTAACCTACAGAGCAGCTAACAGTGTTAGCTGTACATTGGAGTCCTGCAACGGTTGTGGAAATGTCTGCTTCGACGGTTTGAGGCCGTCTACTTACGGATAGACAAGTGGCACGATTACCAAGCGTCTGCATCCATTGACCAGAAATTAAGAGCGCCTCAGACTACAATGGGCATGATAACGCCGTTATTGGATACTGAGAGGCAAAATACAGTAATTTTGGACCCGACCCGTTCTACCTGTCCTACAGTGACGTACGTGTTAGACACAACCGTGGTGAACACTAACCGACTGCGCTGTTGAATGGCATAACCGACAAACGCCCAGTGTGATGGTTTTGGGCACCATTTGCTGTAACGTGGAATATCGCCTCCTCCGTATTGAGGGAAATCTGAACAGCAACCGCTATATCACTGAGGTTTGTAGCGGATTGCTGTGGGAGCAGATTAATTGCTTACCTTACATGAGTTATAATCGTCACCTTCCACTACCTTATGCAAAGCACATATATTAAATTCAGGAAACAGAGGTGAAACCATTACTTCTGTTATTAATATTTGAAAAGATCCTAAATTATTGGTTTATTTGGTACTCATTACTGCTTACAGACAAAGGTATATTTACCATTAATCTTAAACATCTGTCTATGCAAAATAAAGTTCAACGCAATACCTTGTCTTACAGGTGCAACATAGCAAACAAACAGTTATCGTTAATTGAAGCTAAGAAATTGCAATACATGTACATTACAAAGAGTTACAAATTCCATATGTAACTGAAGCAAAACCTGTCTTATACATAACGAGAGCGATTCTTGTATGACAATGATAACAAGAAAACATCAGATTTAACTGTATTACATAGGGCGCCAGGGAGTTAATTTGTTCCCACAAATAATAGTCATTGAAAGTTTCCAAACTGGATAACGAAAACCAAAAAGCACTCGGTTTTTAGACAAAACTAGCTCAGGAATTAATGTCGGGCGGCATACGAACTCACACTCATCAGGCCGTTAAAGGGCTATCTCAATGATTCGTCTGAGTACACACTGTTTCTGGAGGTATAATTACCGTGTCTGTCTGGCTGCACGCAGCGTCGTAACAAGAGCGCTATCGCCTCTCAACAGCGCGCCATCCAGGTAATGCTAGGCACTTGTCACGTCAACCAACACAAGTGACAACATCGATCGGAGTAGGCGCTCAGTCATCGAAGCCTCCAGAACGAAATCATCCGCAGTACTCTGGCAGGCAGTTGCCAGCGCGATCGTTCTGGGCGGAATGACCTCTTCTCGCCCCTCAGAGCTCGTCTCTCCCTCTCCTCGGCGAGTATCATTAAAAACACAAAATTTGTAATATTTCCTACCACGTGAGGAAATAAAACATCGGATTGGCTTCGAAAAAGTATCCTCTCTCTCCGGCTAATACATTGCCTCTCATTTGCTAAGAGTCTTCGGGTTTTGTCGGGATTGTTCGGGAATATATGTAGAACTAATTTTTCCACGACACCGAGCAAACGGCGCATCTACGGATTCCTTCCGCAAAATTCCCCAGAGTCCAGCCTTTCTCACCTGTATCAGTGTCAGAGATAATGCCCGCATTGTCTCGACCTACCGGACACTTCCGGCTAAGTCAGAGTGTCGCTCATGCGAACATAACCCTTAGCTAGACGCGGATTTCTGTCTCCAACTCAGACATGAATATCCATTTGTTTCTTATTTATATTAAACCAAACAATAATTAATTTACATTGCACGAGATGACCCATCTAGTCATCTCGCTACAGGTTCTAGACCCCAAGGAACTGCTCCTGCTGTAGGCAGCTCTACATGTATTCCAGAAGGACAATATAGAAAGGAATGTGAAAGCTTTCTTCGAAAATGACGGGTACCACTACTTCACTGGTATGTTCAATCTCCTGACATGTCACCCATTGAACATGTCTGGTATATGGATGGTTCAACGTCTTCGTTCTAGTCGTCCTGCAATCAATATCAATTCTTTGAGGACGCGCCTAAAAACCGCGTGGTAATATGTTCTCCATCAGCATATTCTTTCTATGCCACAACGTCTGTAGATTCGGATTTCAGACCGTGGTGGCTTCACACCAAACTGAATTCTCACAATGAGCGTGATGGGTGAGCGGTAACGCTCTGGCCTCGCATTCTTGAGAAAGCCAGTACGAATACCAGTCCAATCATCAGGAGTTCACTTTTACTTCCTTCAAAAAGCCATTGCCAGATTCCTTCACTTTTCTACCATCCCGTAATTTCCCGCCTCTAACAACCTCGATGCCGAATAGGCGAAAAGCCATTAGCAACAAAAAAGAATACTCAGTGTAAAAGATCGTGTACAGTTCTGTAATTATAATTATTTATATAATATCATCATCGGAATAAATTTCATTCTAATCATGTGTCTCTTTCTTGGCGTTTAAATTTTCACTAGCGATAGTGTAAGTTTATTTAGAAAATATTCATTCCCTAATTTTCTGAATATTGCGTAAAGAAGTAAATATTTCGATAAACAAATATCCTGTGTCGTTCCTACAAACAAAAGAAAAGTATCAGTTTCGTCAAAACAAGGTCAAATGCGTAAGCGTAGCTGTTTCTAAAAGTCTTTCTTGCGTCAAGGAATTCGGTCATGGCCTTTGAAGGAATTGTACCATCCTAGCATTTGCCTGGAGTTAATTCAGTATCCCTCGGAAAACCGAAATTTTGAATGATCGGATGGAGATTCCAATCCGCATCCTAAACCAACAAATTGGTTTTGAACACTTACCTCCCCGTATTTTGTTCATGTTGTGAAACACGTTAAAAAAAAAAAAAAAAAAAAAAAAAAAAAAAAAAAAAAAAAAAAAAAATCATTCAGAACAAAATCCGTAAATTTTAATGCCATTGTTAGTGCTACTCATGTAACCATACTGGATGGATAGAAATTTCAGACATAAATCTTCTAAAATGAAACAACCACGCCATTCCGTCAAATAACCAATTGTTTTCTTTATTTCCATAAATTGGTTATTCCTTAACCGGTTACACATTACTGAAAAACAATCTTACGATAAAGATAAACATTTCAGGTCTTCCACAAAGGCGTCAGTTATATATGTGACACCCAAAATTAAAAATGTGTCATTGTTCTAGCGTTCCTTTACAAGTTTTAATTAAAGTAAAAAAATAATGTTCCCTTATTTTTTAATGTATACCAATGTGTTTAGTTTACCGAGATGTTAGCAAAATAATAATAATTTTAATTAAGAAATTCTTTAAAAAAATCCTTTAAAACTTGGAGTTTGTTGGGTTATTGTTAGTTATGAGCAACAAATGAACATAGATCAGTAAATGAGTATTTTAAACCTCTGTAACAATAAGCATTTCAGCTATAAAATTATGTTACATAATTGTTCCCAGCAAATCATCCACTCTTCGACAAACACTTACCGAGCGGGGCGGTGTAACGGTTAGCGTTCTCGCCTCGCATTCGGGAGGACGGCGGTTGGAATCCCCGTCCGGGTATTCAGATTTGGGTTTTCCATGGTTTCCCCAAATCACTCCAGGCAAATGGCGGGATGCTTCCTTCAAAAGGCCATGGCCGAATTCCTTCCCATTCCTTGCCACCATCCTTGCCCCCCATCCTTGTCCCCCATCCTTTCCCGTCTCTAAAGACCTCGATGTTAAAAAGAGACGTAAAGCAGTTAAAAAAAAATACAAACACTTACCAACCAAAAAATTTCTTTGATACCGGCATATTAGCTCGCAGTGATTTTAGTTACGTTATAAAAGGCTATAGATATGATCTTCTTAAATAACCCGCCTGTTTGGTTGAGTGCAATAAGGCACCACAACACTGCATCGGGGAAGCACAATGGGACCCCAGGTTCATCTCTTGCTCCATCCCCCGTCCCGCATGTCCTGATTGCGGTTTTTAAGGTGGTTTTCCGCAATCACCTAGGCGAGCACTGGGACGGTCTCCACTCTTCGCTTCATAAACTACACATTTCACATACAGAAAGCAGACTTATCGTAGAGACCCTAAGTTACACAAATCGCGGATATATGGCAATGATTATCTCCCCCATTGCTCCAGGAATTGACATTATTATTTTTGTTCTTACGCCTCGTCACTGTTGAGGTAATTAGAGGCTGGAAAGGAGTGGGTTAAGTCACGGGAAAGAATTTTGTCATGTCCTATTGAAGGAACCACCCCTCAATTCGTCTGGAGTGATTTGGGAAAACCATGGAAAACCCAGATCTGGATGGTCGGATGGGGATGAGAATCCACGTAGTCCCGAATGCGAAGCCAGAACTTTACTGCTCAAACACAACGATCGATGGAACTGACAATCCTAGGTTCTAATTGCCCAGTGGAAACTCTGAAAAAATCGTAATTGCAAGCCATATTGGGAATCGAGGCTTCGGGTGATCTGATAGTGTCCATTCACAAATAATAAAATTATCAATTGAATGTTGTGGGCCATTACCTCAATTGCGAGTTAATCAGTTTATATAAAGGTTAATGACACGCCGATGCAACTGAATTTTGTTTTATTCTTTGAGTCGTACGCGTTTCACTCTATTTCCAGAGCATCATCAGCGATATACGTGACTTTTTTACTTTATTCTATGTTCTCTCATGGTCAAGGTTTGCTTCTTCGTGTACGTTTTAGCAGGAATCATTGAGGAATCTTAGAAAGATTCCACAATGATTCCTGCTAAAACGTACACGGAGAATCAAACCTTGACTGTGAGAGCATAGAAGAAAATAAAAAAGTCACATATGTCGCTGATCATGCTCTGGAGAAAGAGCGAAACGCGTACGACTCAAAGAATAAAACAAAATTCAGTTATATTGGCGTGTCATTAACCTTTATAAAAATTGAATAAAATTATCAGATGTTTCTAGCAACCCATGAGGATTAACAAATGGATTTAGGCTTACTTTCACATTTCTCTGAAGCTGTAACAGTTGAGATTAACTGTTACGCCACGATAGTTTTGGAATAACTGTGGGCGCTAATGACCCCGATGTCGACGCGCCCTAAATCTGCAACAACAACAACAACAACAACAACAACAACAACAACAATAAAAACAACAACAACAACAACAACAACAACAACAACAACAACAACAACAACAGCAACAATAACTGTAAATTATCTTTCACGTATCGTAATAGCAAGGAAAAAATTTATCCCATTCAATCTCCTTCCCCTCCCCTTTTTTAAAGTATTTTCTAAAAAATCTGTCACAGTTGTAGCGATTATACGTAGTGGAAGTTCTGGAGTACATCTAGAAACAAAAATGAAAATGTTGGTTCCCTGGGCATAGTGTCCACGACGCACTCCGGTTGTGAGAGTCCTTCTGGGTGTGTCTCGAGGGACGGGGCAGAAAGCTGCGCTGGACACAAACACTGCTGATCTCATTACGCCGGGCAGCGGGTCCCGGGGGCAAGGCCGCCTTCAAATATTGAGCTAGGTGTGCTGCACACACAACCCTTCCTGCGCCATCAACACGTGCACTTCATGCACCGGCGTATATGCTGCCGCTGTATATACATGCTTAACGAGCGCCTTCATATTTCTTGGTGCATTCAAGAAATAAGGTTGTGCTTATTCTGGTAAGAAACAGAAAACAATCCAAATCCAGTTTTAGGCATTATATTCCCCCGGGACTTTCAGAAATTGTCAGTCTATCGACTGGTAACAGTAAAACTATTCATCTGGAAATTTGAAGCTATATACTCTTGCAAAGTAACACGGTCTGTCTTGTGCTACTGTCTCATACACGGTAGAAAGTATTTCAGGCATACATAAGATCGAAGTTTCTATTGGCGTTAGGAATTAATACATTCCTCTCGGGAGACTAGCTTGGTGAGAAGGGTGTTTTCACACGATATTTCGGCGATCTGAAACTCTGTCGCCATCACCAGAAGATGGTGACAGAGTCTCGATCGCCGAAATATCGTGTGAAAACACCCTTCTCACTCGGATAGTCACCCTAGAGGACTTTATTAATTCAGGAACGTCTTTTTTCGGACTTGATTACAAATCAGTTATTTGCTTCACTTAATCAAATTTGAAATCTTTGTCACATTTCTGCAGCGAAAACAGTCTACACAAATCAGTAGCTGCGTTTTTAACAGTATAGTATATCTTTTCAAAAATATAAAGTTCGTCTGGTGGTTAGGATTGTTTGATTCATTTCCTGTACTTATTTAGCAGTTTCACAAAAACGTATTGTAGCAAAGCAGTGCTTATCGTTATCTTGTCAGAAATTTCTTAGATCTTGAGATGATTCTCCTTCACCAAGCATCAGATTTTGTCAATCGTTTGGGTATTTTGGCATTTCATCTGACTAACACGGTATTCTTCCATAGAAAGGGCTTGTAGCTACTTGAGAAGCCATACATAATGCGTTAACTCTAGTAATAATTGTATTCTCACAACCAGCATGATGCTAAATATTCCAAGGTACGTAGTTTATGGGCTGGGGAAAGACGAAACAGGGTACTTACTCATTAGGTGACTAGTTGTGACCAATATTCTTATTTCGATTTAGAGGTATTTCCTTATTAAACCACATAAATGAGGCTGTTTTAGTCTCTGAAATACTTTAAAATAATAAAAAAAAATTGTTTTTTTTTGTTTGAAGCTTGAATGATTGTCAAACACGTTACGTTCTTCGTTTAGCACAGATAGTTTTCATTATCATTATTTCTAGTGGAAAAGAACAGGTAAGAAAAACCTAATGTTTTTACAATTTTGTTTAGTCCCGCAGACCGAGCGTGGTGGTGTAACGGATAGCGTTCTGGCCTCGCATTCGGGAGGACGGCGGTTCGAATCCCCGTCCGGGCATCCAGATTTGGGTTTTCCATGGTTTCCCCAAATCACTCCAGGTGAATGCCGGGATGCTTCCTTCAAAAGGCCATGGCCGAATTCCTTCCCATTCCTTGCCCCCATCCTTTCCCGTCTCTAAAGACCACGTTGTTAAAAAGGGACGTTAAACTGTTACAAAAAAAATAAAAAAATTAGTCCCGCAGGGACGAGAGCACCAGCTAATTAGCGTGGAAATAAGGGGCTGAAAATCAGTCTTCGAAAAATAATTATTTCTATTCCCACAGAGCAT
Organism: Vandiemenella viatica; assembly: GCA_031002005.1. NCBI lineage: Eukaryota > Metazoa > Arthropoda > Insecta > Orthoptera > Morabidae > Vandiemenella > Vandiemenella viatica. The sequence goes on along the minus strand of JARYHS010008074.1, from coordinate 101,248,063 downwards.
AAAGAACTTAATCATGCTCCAGTGTAATGGTGTATAAAAACGTTGTTTTTTACATTCTTGGAATAGCGTTTAAATACAAGGAAATATTTATTATATCTTCGTGAACAACCGCAAGTCTAGTTGGTACAACTTCACAAGTTCATTACCTGAAATTTTCAGGTGTCACCTTTGGAGAAAGAGGAAACAAAAGATACTAACCACCCGGGAGTAACAAAATTTTATAGTCCTAATGCAACTCTGGCTTTACGACTTGACATGAAAAATATCATTAGGATACATTATTGAATTCAATCTCGCTAAAATCCCGCCCCGAGTCACAGCATATCTCTCCTCCTTGCTCCCCGCATCGAGCGTCGGGGATACTAAATGGAACATTGTTTGATTACTGCGGAGCAGCAGGAGTAACGCTTTATAGCTTAGTCCCAAGCGACGAGGAGTCCATAAAAGGGTCGATTGACATGTGGGTTCATCACAATTTCAGCATCTCTCTCACCGATAGCTAAAATTGCTGTGAATCTAACCATTACGACCCTACGCCTCATTAATGCTAATTGAAGGAAGAAAGTTACAGAGATTTTTGTGGTAAGATTAATCAATTAGCGTTACATATTCAAGAAGAAACCATTTTCTCAGTTTTAATGACAATCACACTGTGTGATGATCGAATTCAAATCCTTCATTGATCTGGACCTGTGATTCCCAAGTACTTTTTTCCAGAGTAGCACTTCAAGAAATAGTTCAACTTCACGTAACTCTTACAGCTGAAATGATAAATAAAATATGAAACCGGTATTTGTGATTTATTAAATTTTAATCCAATAGAAACGACAAATAAAAATCAACAAACATACAAAAAATATATTTTGTGATAGTAACGTTAGCGTAATTGTTTTATTAATTATCCTAATGATTAATTTAGCCGAGATATTACACCCTGAATGATCAGTTTAAAGTTTTTCGCTGTTTTGTAATTAATTATATGGAGGTAAGAGTTCTTATCCAAACGATTGCACACTTTAATACTATTTTGTATAGCTACAAACTCTGTATACCTCGTACTGTTATAAGTACGGAATATGACGTAACGAAGATTTATCTGATAGATTTTTCTATAAATTTCATATTTAAATAGCTGGAACACAAAAATTTACTTAAAATTAAATGATAATTCTTTGTTGGAGATAACGTCACGTGACCACTAAATAAACAATCTTTATTCATAATTGATTTCTAACGTCTTATGGTTGAAATGCAAATTCGATTATCATCTTCATAAACCGAAGCCGGTAACATAACATGAACGTAATTTTCACGATATCTTCTGGTCTCCGAATAAAAATTATTTTTTATTATTGAATCTTCACAATTAGCCGCGTCACATGGATTAAAATCTTTAAATCGTAAGACGTTAATGTAAATCCGAGTGGGAATCTGCAAGTATACAAACTGACAGGCTGCAAACAATCTGTGGATTGGAAACGTGTAACATTAATTCTGCTAATGTGATATTGTGCAAATATTCGGAATCGATTTCAGGATACGATTGTCAAAACCTAATAACATGAAACAACTATTCCCGAGTTCATGAAATTAATTCTTCTAAATATTCCACAATATTGGTATTGTCAAGGATTGCAATTCAATTTATCAATAAAATTAGGTTGATCGTGAAAGCGATCTTGGTTAATTTCTGTGTGTATACATGTTAAGAGCGGATAACCCGGCCTTGATGTTCCACTATTTAACAACGCGATCATTCCCTTCATTTGATTTATCGTTAATTATATTGAGTAATGTTAAAAAAAAATGGACTTGATACAAAAGATATACATAGTAAGGAGTTGCTAAAAATCTTTTTTTTTAAAAAAAAACTATACTTCACTCACTTATATGGCGTCTCTCTACATTTGTTTGCAAACCGTCTGTAAACGCAACAGTTCTCCTGGTGCGCTATGCAACCAGGCGTAACAGTGACGTCAAGGGCTCGGCAGCCGCTTGTGGACCCCCTGACAGGTGTCTACTGCAGTATGCACGGCGACAAGGCGTATCCCGTTGACAGGCCACCAACGAGATCGACCAGCCACACGTGGAGGCAATGAGATAGCTACATCATTTCTGCATTCTGCTCAGTGTGTGAGAATTTAAGCAATGTGTCAGCGTTTCAAGAAATTTAAATTATATTCAGGCAACTAATGAAGGACACAAGCAGTGAAATAGGTAGCATTGTCTAATACACCGCAATAAATACTGATCTACTTCAGCTGTTCAACAATTAGAGCCCTGTATCGAGCAGAACTGCCCCCAATTGTGAAATACCGCATTATTAATAATTAATTTGCGGAATAATATGTGAACGACTAGATTTGGGAAATGCTTAAAACGTGACTGATACCGAAACGATATAATTAGCATTTATAAATTAAGAACGTCTTCTAAAGGTGATCAATGTCGTGCAGAATTGACTGCATGTTTTCTCTCCGATGCAGATGGCATATACAGCACAAGCAAGGAATGCTATGATTCTACAAATATTCCAGTAGGGAGAATATTATACGAAATAACAGTTCAAATCGTTTATTTCATATTTCTTTATCAACAAATAATAAATTTCAGAGGAATTTTCATAGATCATAGTAATAAATGAGTCACTAACAACGTAATGATTGAAAGAAAGCTGAAGACTATAGTTCAGTGCTTCTCCTTTACTTTATTTATTGTACATCGTATAAAATATTCTTCGATACGTATATCTCTGTACGCGCTAATATTGAGGACCTATGAACGTAGTTTCGTGCGGCCTTCGCTGTTATATACTGCAGTTTTCGAGGAAAGTTTATGTATATGAAACATTGGTGTATTACTTATTGAACTTGGTAACCAGAGTTCTTTCTAAGAGCTCACTGTCTATACTACTTAAGTTGTAACAATACAATAAATAAATATAGCATCAAAACATTAAAAATATTTCTCCAGTAACGTGTATCCATGTGTAGCTGATAAGTCAAAAAAGTATCTTAAAGATTTAAATCAGTGATTAAGAATAAACATCAAATTTATTATAGTATTTGTTGTGCAATTGTTACCAAATGAAGTATTTTCTTACCTCCATCGTTTAAAGTGGATAAATAACGTCGATTAAAGCCTTCACCTGGGAGAATTAAATTTGCAAAAAAAGTGTGTTAGTGTTATTATTTGAAATAAATACTATTTGAGTTGTGCACCCTGTTATATATCTATAAAACTTAATAACATTCATAATCGTTCACAGGTAAAATCTATAAAATACTGTTGTTTTCTTTCACTTATTATTGAATTAACGACAAAATTATGACCGGTGTCTACTTGTGGTATTAAAATATCATTTACATTATTTATTAGGAACTGAGAAAAAATATTTCCCTTCTGAACATTCATTGATAAAGATTTCGAAAAGAAGTAAAGATATTATTACAGTTTAGAAGGTTGAATAATATGCCATTCATTGTCAGTGTCAACCGAAGTCACAGAAATTACATGACTTCATGTTGTTACTGGAAAAATTATGTTTCCAGCTGCGGCTAGTTGCCCAAAAAATAATAATACGCGTCAGAACTATATAAATCTGTTAAAATTCTTTGAGACAATATTTCGACATTAATGTCTCTAATCAGAACGGATGAAAGAATATCAAGATTGCATACTTTCTATTTGCTCTGATAACGCATCACTCCCTTGTAATAACATGCAGCAGTTACAGAAAACTGAGTGACATAATTTGCGGTGCTCGTTCTCCATGGCCATTATACTTCATCAGTACGATGGATTACAACAGGGAATACTATTACAAAATCCCTAGCTAACGACTCGGAAGTGATAAATGAGGGTGATCAAATAGGTTTCCATCAATCGTGACATCGTACCCCGAGCTAATATAACGAACAGGTGTTTGGTAGGATTTTATCCCGTATGTAGAAAATTTACTAATAACAATAGGTTAGCTATGGTTTCTTGCGCATCTGTGAATATTTTTATGTGTGCCTATAAACTCGGTTCGTTTTTTTACCTGTTTCTTACTAAGAATATAGTAACTGATACTAAGAGAAGTCTGAAACTGGAAATGAAATGTTGTCACCAAATGTAATATACAGCAGTCATCCTAAGTGTGGATTCAGATAAGGGTAGCTTTATCATTGAAATCTTAATTTATTACGTTTGGAATTGAAAACAGTTGTGGGTAAAGTTGTGAAAGCAACAATGTATCATATGCTAAGCTACAGTAAATGGAAGCACTCTATTCGGTTGCTGCGATTAGGCTACCCCGCGGGACAGCACTCACGCAAAGGAACCCGCACGACGATCACTAATGTCATGCCTCCTGAGCACGCTAATGCGGGATCGAAAATGGCACAAGTTGTTTATTTCTTTGTGATAGTAAAATATGAGATAGTGACACCCTGAGTTAATGATAAAATCTACTACACAGATTCAGTATTTGAGTGGGACAACCAACCGTTGTCCTAGGAAACATTGTAAACATCGACGATAATTTTCCAGTTCCTTTTTAACCTCTACGGAGCAATTAAGCAAAAAATAAATAAAATTGTCGTTGTTTTGACGTAACTGATATCAAAATAGTAAAAGAAACAATAGGTTATCAATCTATTCAAATAACTTTCCCATTACCTTTTATCCTAGGTGAGATGGACCATAAACACTACTGGGACGATTGACAATAACCACGTTGTAACAAAATTGAAGATAAGCATTGATAACATAATTATCGCAGGCAGCGTCAAATCACGACATTGAATTGTTTCTTCCTTATTTCATGTCAATTCTCTTGTTTTCTGTGATTTTAAAAAAACCTTATGGTGAAACAATTCTCTCATAGCATGCTACGTCAAAAAAAGTTATTCTCTTACATCGCTGAATCCATACTGTACATAATTTTTAATCATTAATTTGGTCTGACTTCGATTTTATATTATAATCATCAATACCAATTCTGTGTCTCCACCTTGCAGACATTTAGGAATCTTTATAGATATCCCAAGTTCTTCACAAAAATTTTCGGTGAAAACAGAATTACCATTATGCTTATTTTTTTAAGCGTGTCATAAGAGGCTATACAAGTGAAATGCATTTTATGATTGTTAAAAATGCCTGACAGGAAGAAAATCATTAGCTGACATTTCTAGTATCATCTCTGAATCCTGCAGTTATAATTAACTGTCATCAAGTCTGTATATTTATATACCGCAGGATAGGGTTTTCACGATGTTTATACTGCACATTTGAGACCTTCCAAAATCTAGTTCCATGCGTAACTGTTTAGCAGAGTCACTGAAGTTTGCGTTTTCTAAATTATGTAAATCCTTGCTATAATATTTCAAATTACAATTATCATCTTCCGTTATAAATTGCTGTAAATGTGGGTTTCTACATTATTCCTTACTTCAAAATTTATTTTTTATTCTTCTTCACTGTTTTGTTGGAATATATAAGAGGGAGAAGTTCATATTTTAAAAATTCTTACAAGGTAGGTGAAGTTTATTTCACTCTGCTGTACAGTAGATTATTCCTCAGCCCAAACTTGAAAACAGGTCGACTCTTCATACGTGTTGGAACGCTTACAGTGCCTGGCTTTATATACGTAACGCAAATTGTATTTAGTGAATGATTAAAATTTTGCATTGAAGTGTAAATCCCGGAGAAAAATTAGTAGCCATCCTACCAATGGGATAGTATACTTCGTTATGAATGGTAACCCGTCTTTGGGTTATGGAATTTATTCATTAAATGATTTTATGCTTCGTATGTTTGGTAAGAAACGAAAATATCCTACTGAGGAATTACTGATGAACTTTCTGCAGCGGTTACTTGGAATTAATCCACAATTTCTTTGGCAGGAATACGAAATAGTTCACGACGGTTTATGAAAATATTCTGATCTTAAAATCCAGAGTTGTGTTTTACACAGTACGATGACTTATAAATGCCTTGAAATCCTATTTCAGTTTCAGGGATGCATCACATGAACACATATTAGCACTTGATCTTGTACTTTATTTATCTTTCTTCCTTACATGTACCACTATCATTTGTTGACTGTTTTCCATTCGCTATAATCCAGCCGAACTGATAATAACCTGATAATAACTAAATAAAGGGACAATTAAAGAGAAAGATAATAATTCAGATTCTAATATACACCACTGTTAGTCTATAATTATACTACTAGATACTTTTGTTTTCCTTCAGTGATATCAAAAAAATTTTATCCTGAAATAAACGACTAAAAATTAACCACAGAAAAAAGAAAATTTTCTTTCTTTACAGTAAATAATTTAGCTTTTAACGAGAAATTGCCAACTCTTAACGAGCTTTCTGCAGAATGTTCATCCATAGGAGGAAGTTTCCTTTTAAGTTGAGCGACGATCGCGTGTTTGGAACAATACGCTGAGAGGTGTGGCAGCAAAAACTTGTTGTATTGTGTTGGTAATCCGCTAGGGGCAGCGATCACGCTATCGTCCGAAGTAAAACTGCCGACCTACAAAAGCGAAACTGACACTAAGGGGCTAAGAACATAAAATACTTGATGTATTGTGTAATAACGAAACAATAGTTTCGTGAGTAGACCAGTCATTGAATATTACAAAATGTTATCATTACAAAGCCTTAATTATGAGATAGACATTCTTAACGAATATAAATATCAAAATAAAATCACTATTACCAGTACAATATTTAATCACACAATCTGAACATTCCTCATCCACTTGCGATGAATCGTTTATACATTGCTGTGAAATGATAGAGAGTAATATAAACCGTAACGATACAATCGAAGGATCGATGTAACTTCTAAAAATGAAATTATATTGTTAAGTTGTAATTAAGTGATTTTATGAGTTTTGCGGATTGAGCTGAAGTGGTAGGCGTTTGAAAATATATTTTGTTGAATGGAGTGACAATTAGCGATTTGGCACAACATTTAATGTAATTGCATTAATATCGTGGAGATCTAATTCCCGTATTTCCTCTAACTCTCTGCACATGGAATCCAGTGTCGGCTAGTATTCCCTTTTCTAGAGATGATTGTTCCGCCAATAGTTGAAAAAAATTAAAGACGATGAATCTTAACGAATCGTAGCCAATATTCCCATTTATCTACAAAGATTATAGTAGACTTCACGGACTAGGAAGCAAACTTTTCTAGAGCGAAAGTCAGATTTCAAGACCTATGAATTCCGTCAAGAACAGGAATTAAGTTTCTCAATGGAAGTGATAAATCACTATATAGGATTTTAAGAGCCTGTAGCTATTTACACAATTAGCTGCAGTATATTATCATTAGTAATATGGATAAACATTTTACCATGTTTGTCAGTAGATAGCCATTCCATCGGTTAGCTATGAAAGATGAAATTTCACTTCAGTACTGGCAATCATTGCTGTCTTTTATTTTATCTTGTCATCAATCCTTTTACTTGTTTGATGCAATCCTATAGCATTTCCTCTTCTCAATTTGAGCCTGCCTCTTCGTATACCTTAATCTGTGACCTCCTCTATAATTCTTCTGGTTAGTTCCACCCACTAACAATTTAAGTAAGCCACCACATCTTAAAATGTTAATCGTTATCTGTTACATGAAGCTCTTCTGCACATCGTCCACTTACAAATAGAACTTGACATCATACTTTATATAAACACTTGATTTTCAAAACCATTCTCTAGTTCCATATTTCTAATATTTTAACTTCCTTTTGTACTCGTATATACATAAAGCGATTCCTTTGTTTCCTATATTCCATCAATACAGTTTTAGATTCATTTTTCTGGGTCACAAGACAATGTCTCATGCCTCTTTCTAAAAAAAAGAGCTAATCACACTAATGCTTAAGTGTTGAAGGCATACATTTTTAACACTTATATTTATTAACACTTAGATACAAACCTTGTAAATACGTTACACATTCTAAATTGATAGGCAAAAGTCTTTTTAAAGAGACGACCATCCAGGTAGGTTCCGCTGATTTTTTTTTCAGACTCCATAAATTGATTTTGAGGACTGATAAAAATTATTCTAGCTTCTTTGGCTTCTTCCTCAATATAATACATAGCGCGACCTAAAAGCTATAACTTTTAACCGGACGACAAGTAATCTCATCAAATTGTCCTTCACAAACAATTACAAGATATTTAGTAAAATCTATCGTAAAAAGTTCAGAACACTATACCATGAAACCTTTGGTCGGGGTGTCGAAATTCAAGCATTTAGACGGCTGGTTTTGTATCAGTAAAACATCCCTAGTTTCTTTAAGTTGGAGAAAACATTATTAATACAAGTTCTTCTGAAAAAATAGAAGCAAGGAGGAAAAAATACAAATAGGATTTATCTGAGAGGTTGTAAGCTATGGTAATCTTTGGAAGGAAAGGGAAACCATGTTAATAAAAATTGTAATGTCGATTTGTCATTGCTAACAGCTAGAAAGTTGAACTCATGTGGAATATTTGTAATATTGGAAATTAATTTAAATACCATTATCAGCCTATTCAAGATTTTGTGACGCTTCTGAGATTTCTTGAGTGTGTTTAAAAGCTATTTACATTCTCCAAGAGGACAGGTTGATCTCCGATAGGTAATCAAGTGGTGATTTATTTTTATGAACAGTTCTAATAAAGGAGTTGTGAGCTTAAACCAGACTTTTATGTCTTTAAGTGATTTATATTAAATGCTAGTAAAAAAAAAAGTTGAAATGACTTCCGTTATTGTGCACTACTATATATACATACATATCGTATTTCGGAATTATCGTATCCGTGTCTGGACGTATATATTAATATATTATCGTGTTTCGAAAGGGGCTGATCTCGCCCGGGTGGTAACTTAATTAAACTTGAACAAAATAAATCCCATGGAACCTGTGACTGAATGTAAAGTCTGGTAATCGTTTCCAACAGAGCACGTGGAAGAAAAGGTGAGGAATTTGCCGTTTTATTGCTTCCTATCGCCAGTATTCATGGTTTGGAGAGGTTTGCCGACAGAATGTCTGGGCGGTGGTGCCAGACAGGTGCCCACGGCACCTCGGCGGCTCGACCCTCGTCTTAATTGGGCTGACCCAGTTTAGAACACACCACTCGCCTGCCCGACACCACCAGCACACAGCAGTCGGCCCACTTTCAGACCTGGCGCCCATCGATACCGGTAGCATTACCTGGAACTACCACAGGCGTACTCACCAGACAAGGAACCACTCACAATAAACAAATTGACACATAGTATCCTCTGCTAAGTGACACAGGAAGTATCAGATGCGGATGAAGTTGCTTAAGTGTATATTTGTTATTGGTTCTCAGTTATTGTTTCGAGTACTGATAGGAGAAAGTTTTATTCGCTGCACTTTACTTCACCATCAGAAAATGATAAATGAAAGTGCTCATTGTTTAATCTTTGAATTTTATATCAAAGTTCGGTAATCAAGCTGAAACTTCTCAACCAACATCGTCGCATTCATATCATACACACACAACATATCAAAGGTATCCCCAACACACCAAATTTTTCTACATGTAATCAGTAATACATCTCATGAGGAATGACACTGCCCTGTCTACCTCGGTGAATCAGTTGAGAAATACGATCCAGAGAGGTTGGCCAAACCCCACTTGAGGTTCTGCACTTTGCTTAATCACAAGATAAAACTATGAACGCGTGGATGATACCTTAGTTGTTCCTCTTAATAATTAAGATTTTAATTTATTTTCCACTTTATCATCACTTTTTTTTTACTAACTTTTATTTTGTATCATACCAGAAACGAAGAAAATATTTTAGAATAGAGTTCAATGAGGAATTATGCTATTACAATATTGAGCGTCGTCAGATTTTCTATTGAATATAAGCAGTAGCCAGGAAATTTTATGAACCAAATCGTTCAGGAAACGTTATAGTTGAATGGTGTGATTATCGTACTTATTTGCTCATTGATAAACACATACTATCCTCTCACACTGTTTTTGTAGTTACAAGGTACCTTCATGAACCGTTACTGTCCTTGAAATTATTGAAATATGGTACCATCTTACTCTCTGTCGTTGGAATTTTAGTGCGATTATAAACGTAGCAAAGAATAAACACAGGAGTTTTCCGCTTTGATGACCAGAATAGGAAAGTTTTCCTATTTTCGATCACTTAAGGAATAATTTTGAAACCGCTTGTTAATGTTTACTAGAAGCATTCAGATTTTTTTTTTCATATATATATATATATATATAAATCACAGAAAACAAACCATTCCTTTTTAGCGTTCAAAACACATGAATACGACCATTACGGTCATAATAAATAAGCAAGTTACTCTCAAGCGGTGGCGGATTATTTGCATATTATATGTTAAATTGAATTCAATAAAATATCAATTTCTAAAAACTTTGACAAATTGTGGTATACTAAATAGCTACTCTTCAAAAGAAGCATTTATGCTACATATTTACTATCCGAGTCACGAAATTCTCTACGGAATAATATGAACAATTTTGTGGCCAAAAATTACACATTAAAATTACTCATTTAAGTTTTTAACTGAAGTCATAATTTCTGAGTGATCCCTATAATTTTCCTGTAGATTTTAGAAGACTGCGTATCCCCGTAAGTTATTGTAGAAGTTTCGAATCAGTAGTTTTGGAAACAATGGGGTCATAGATTATTTATTGTTTTTCTCCAAAACTGGGGCAAATTTAAAAAAGTCTAAGAAATTTCATAGTCAGTGACTTTCCTGCTAGCATTTGATATCCATGAACATTATCTAAAGTAATTTCGTTTAATACTCCATTGAAACATCTATAGCAATTTTCACTCCCATAATATTTTCAAATTTTATTTCATAATCGCGTTTGTAGAAGAAAGAAAATTTTCTAAGTTACAGGATTGAGGAGTTATAAGTTTGTACAAGACAGACAAATGAGAGATTTCATAAGATTTCTATGTTTGATTCAGAATGTACGGAATATTGAAAATCACAGGTTATTATTATTATTATCGTATACCAAGTACAACAAAAGACATGTACAATCAAATAACTATATCTATCGATTGAAGCCATCTTCTGGAAGCTGGTTCAGCTTGATGCTGTGTGAGAAGGCCCCCAGATAATCATCTTGCTGGACAGTCCATTACAATGTGGTCAACAGTTTGTATACTACCAAAGTCACACAACGCATCTTCACGGAGACCCCACTTATGCAATGTTGCATTGCACACTCCGTCACCTGTGCGAAATCTGTTCAATCAACACTAAAGACGCCTAGGCAAGTCAAACCCTGTAACACAGGTTGTCGGATCTTTTATAAGCTCACAGTTGTGTGGGCTGTTGGCTTCCTACTCCTTTCTACACTCTTCACCAAGTTAAAGTTGTTATGTTTGAGACTGGCTGCTTCCATGTACGCAGGTCTCCTCGATTTTAAACGTGTGAGAGGAAAGTGAAGAAGGTCAACATGAAGAGGAATCATGTTGTTTGCCTCCTTCCAATTCTTTAAGCAACATCGATTTTCTCCTCAGATGTGGTGAAGGAATGTTGGAAAGTACAGGCAGCCAGGATGCTGGGGTAGACCTAATGACACCACTCACTGTTCTCAAAGCTGAGTTACGTTGGGTGTCAACTTTGGAAGTATGAGCACTACCAAGCCATGTAGAACAACTATATTCTGCTGGGGAGAATACCAAACCAAGGACTGCTCCTCAAAGAACTTGAGCGCCTGCACCCCATGACGTACAAGCAATTGGCTTTCGAAGGCGTAATAACTGCTCACGTGGAGGTCTCTCGCATTAACCCAAAAATAACAGGTTATCAGGTATTTTGGAATTTAATTTTATGTGCAATTTATTCATAAAGATATGTTTGAACGTCGCCGGAAAATAAACCGTAGTAATAGACTCTTTTTTTTTTTTTTCACTGCCTCAATGGCCTTGGGATCACTTTATTTTGCGCTTTAGGGGGATTAATGCTATGGACGTCACAAGTGAAGCCTTTTGTTTTTAAAATCCTCTGAGGGTACGAATAGATTTAATATGCTGTAATGTCAGGCAGTCCAGAAGTTGTGTGACCAGATGGATGATTTTGTTAAGTTGCTCGTCTGGTCATGGTTCTACTTGACAGTTGCAGCATCAACTGTGACGTTCGTGAACTTGGACGATTGGCCATCTGGTTTTGATTGAACTGGAGATAGGGTTCTATCGTCGACTGGTTTGTCACTGGTTGGCATGTATGTAATTTCTGGTGAGAAGGGTGAATGTCCATGTAATAGTTGCTTTCTCATTGGTTTTGACTTCACGAGTTTTTTATTCGGTTGTTCTTGTTGGTTTAATGACGATTTCTGCTTGTAGTTTTCGTCTCTTTGGGCATCCACCAAACCTCGCACCGTGATCTCAACCGCAGTTGGTGCAAGGTGGTGTGGCCTCTCGTGGTCGTGTGATATTGTGTTCTTCGCCACATCGAACAATTCGCTCCTTAAGCCGACAGTGTTTCACCATGTATCGAAAACCATGACAGCCTTCTTCTTAGGGATATCTCTTGGTTTTTCTCATGTCCGGTTTATGGTTGAAGTAGGGGACTTAACTGCTGCCTAGTTTGCGGGACGATTCTCCTCAGTGTTTGGTCGCGGGGCTCTCCTTGACAGATCTTCTACGAGTCTCATCATTCCCGGAGTGTGAGGAAGTTCTTACAGCTTTGACTGTATCTCCTTCCAGTTCTTTAGCTGGTTGTCTTATATGGTGTGTCTGCATAGGATTGTCATTTCCGGTCTGTTGCTGTTTTTATCTAATTAGGTGAACTGGCCATCTGGTGTTTTCGTTGAAATGTGGTGTGTTGCCAAGTTGGGCAATGAGGGGGTTGTCTGAGCTTGAGCAGTTTGCGTAGAATTTGTTTGCTGCCTTGGAAAATCTTTGCTTAATGGTGTTAAGTCCACTGACTTCGTGGAGTACAGTGGTTGGCGTTTCTTTTGGGAGCTTATATGCAAAGCGTATCGCTCTGTTTTGAATGGTTTGCAGCCTTTGGATGTGGCATGTATCAGCATTACCCCACACCACGGCAGCGTATTCTAAGATCGGGCGCACTAGCCCGATATATAGCCTGATTGCCTGGTTTGGTTTTAGGGCAGTTAAAGGGTTTAGAATGGGGTATAGCACCTTCATTCTGCCTTCAGCTTTAGCCCTGATGTTCCTGACATGATGTTTCCAGGTCAGCCTTTTATCTAGGGTGACCCCCAGGTATACTGCAGACTGTGTCCAGGGAATGGCTTCATTGAATAATGTTATTTGTGGTATTTGTTGTGGAACCACCCTTCGCGTGATAAAAGTGGCTTGGTTTTTTCCGGCGTTGAAGGCGAGGCGCCACTTTTCGCCCAGCCTTCAATATTTGTGCAGGCTCTCTGTAAGTGATCCCTAGCGTGCGATGCTCTTATGCGTTTGGTAAACTGGGCCGTGTCGTCTGCATGTAGGGCAGTGTAAACGCGGTCAGTTTTTGGCATATAAGAGGTGTACAGATTGTAGAGCACTGGACCAATTACAGACCCTTTTGGGACTCCAACCTCAATGGTTTTGATAGAGGACAGAGCGTCTTCTAGGATTACTCGGAATGTTCTGTTGGATAGGTAATTTTTGAGTAGCCTCATATGTGTTAGTGGGATGCCCTTGACCAGAAGTTTGTATATCAGGCCCTGGTGCCATACAGAGTCGAATGCTCTAGAAACGTCCAGTAGAACCAACGCGAAGCACTCCTTCTTCTCCATTGCACCAAGGGCATGTTCGACAAGACGTAGTAACTGTTGCGATGTGGAGTGCTTCTGTCGAAAGCCAAATTGCTCTTCGGGTAATAGTTGCTGATGGTTGATGTGTCGCATGAGCCTCTTTAGATACAGTCTTTCAAAGACTTTGGATATAGTTGGAAGCAGACTGATGGGTATGTCGCGTGTTGACCGAGCGAGTGGCGAACTTACCCACTGTGGGTCCGTCCTAGCATCTACTTACTGTCGGCTGAGGTACTTCGGGTTTTCAGTCGGCATCTGTAAGCTCCTGGCTACGATAAAAATACATGCACAGAGACTTAAACTGAATAAAATCAGGATATAGGTGCTCCTTGAAATGATATGAAGAGTTGTGGCTACTTGATTTATTGTTGAAAGCGGTGGCGTGGTACAGTTACAAGTGATTGGTACATGAAATCGGTGTTTCCTGATATTGGAATAGTGGACCATAGGATGCAATATTAATGCAGTATGCATTCAAAGCCAGCAGAGGGAGAATGATAGGAAAAATGCCTAAAATGGCCTAATTGGTTGGTAACAGGTCTGCCCTACGAAATTTCACATCACGGGCTGGGGCGAATCGTGCACGCAAAAAGGCGCCCTCGGTTCTGGAAGGTGGGGAAAGCCTTCCTCTCATTGGCTGTTTGTCACGACGATCATGCGTGTGGTTCACGTGCTCATACTGTGTAAGCCCCGTGTACACGCCGTGCTATACATTGTTCCCACAGTAAGGACTGCCAGACCAGCGTCCTTGGCGCGGGTGTCGTATATGAGTGGTGTAACCTTCGTACTACTGTGCTGGCTTGGAAGCACTCCGCCTTCATTACCGCTAAACTCTATACTAAAATCTAGACAAAAATCAGCTACCGCGACAGGTCTGTATGATCTAGGCGACCTCCTATCCTTGATCATACAGACCCGCAGTTGGATCATTGACCATCCAGTGTTACGGACGTAATATGAAGTTGCAACGAACGTGAATGACGGAGCGTATTGGTGGGAAAGGGTAGAACCGAGAGGCTATATAAGACGCGTTGGCGCCAGAGAACTGTAATGCAGCTTTGGTTGTCACAGGGTGAGAGTCAGACCTGAAGATGGCGGCAGAGTACACCACCCAACACTCGTCTTTCATCAACACAAACCCGCATCGAACTCGCGAAGATTATATTACAGAAAGATATGTTTTGACGTTTCAAGACCCAGTGATTTCATCGATAAATTTTATAAGAATCGATATTCGTTTAGTAGGTAGTTCACCAATAAAAGACTGCTAAACTCCGAGATACCTCAGTGATGATGGCAACAGTAGAGTTCTATCAAGTATCTTCAGAAGATATCTGCTGTTAGCTGCATACAATGCACATGAGTGCGGAGAAAAGATCAACATAACGTGTGACGCTGTCAGCGTTCCGTGGCTGGTGTTTCAGGAGATTGCCAGCCCCTCTGGCGAGCGCGTGCCGCAGTACCCTCCCGCCGGCCTCTCCGCAGATTGCCTGCCGGGGAGGGGGACCCCGCCAGCGCTCTCCCTCGCTCTCGCCTTCACTCCTCGCTCGCCCTTCTCTGCTCTCGGCGCCCATCTTTATTCAGCACTTCCCACGACGAGCAATGAGAAAATTAAACCATCGCGGCCGTCGGCTGCAGTCGTTCTGCCTCCGACCCAGATTCCAGTTACGGGCCAGACTCAGCCGTGCGCACGAACAGAAAATACCCGGCTATAAGCGATTATCTTCACACAATTTTTACTAATCAATCTAGTTCATCGGCTTCATGTTACAAATGATATTATTTTCTCCTCGTGTCTTTTCACGGTTCTTCGACGATGTGGCTGTTAGGGCCAGAAGAAAACTGTTGGGAAGTAATGGGAAGAATTTAGACCATGGCCTCTATGATGTGATGTAGCATTCCGCCAGTCATCTATAATGAATTTGGGAAACCTTTTACAAAGCATGATTTGGATAGTTGAACCCGAGATTCGATCCCTGAGTGGCGGACTACATCTGATAAGAGGGTTAATATGTCCTTGCAGTCGACTCGTGGGTGATATAGATTGATTTGGATGGGTTTCTTAGAAGTAATCTTAGGGTTTCAGGTTATTGTACGCATTATAACAGATTATACTACGGGGGCACCAAGATATTATTTGTCAGGATAAGGATATTTGACACCGAGCAATCTCTGATGGAGCAAGGATCCCGAACTGCTATAAGAGTGATAATTATAATAGTTCTTAACTTTTCGATTTATCACAAACTCTTCCACACGATTATCTGAAATAATTTGGGTTTTAACCTAACGACAGCAAATGACTTAGATGACACAATTGATAATTTAAACAAATACTTTAATTATTAAATCCTAGCCGTGCAAGTATCCGCATTCACTGACTAAATGGTTATGCTGTAAGGAATCTTCACGCACGATGCCTACAATGCTATCAACTTACTAAGTGAATAACTAACATCTTCATACGAGCATAACGGGAATATGGCTTTACGAATGAATACACGAATGACTGAATGATTAACGATCCAATCCGATTTTATCAATAAGATTATCACGAGGCATTTCAACATTAATACAAACTACAGCAAACATCTCGTGGAAGTTACAAAGACTGAATAATTTATCTAACTACTTTATCTAACCAAACGATAAATAACATAAAATAATGCAAGGGGCAAAGCATGGCTATGTCTACTGCCAAGGGCACAGACAAGAGACAAATCTTATCTCCTACATATCTGCCTACAGAATAGACACTGGCAAACACTGAGATCACGCCACCCTGGTGTATTTATGCGTGAGCACTACGCTGCAGTAACCTTGGACCGCTGAACTTGCAAGTCTGCACGTACGCATCTCGCTCGCTTGTGCTCACTCTAACCAGCTTACAATATTCACTGAATCAAATACTAAAACTCCAATTTTAAACCCCAATTCACAGACTGCGCGTTACACCGCGACATTCCAACCACAGACCCAGAAGTTAAAGCTTACTCACCAGTCACGTTTCCCATACATCAGTGACTTATAAAGCGCTTCGACTGACAAGGGGAGTCAACGGTCTCGGATATTCAGTTCCGGATGAGACTTGCAGGTTAGTAGTATACCATAATGGTAAACGTCCAGTGATGTATTATAGCACACTAGCCGGAAGGTTCCTAGAAAAATTAGTCTAAAGTTTTACGCGCAGCTCATTTACTGATTTTTACACTATGGTAGCACAGCGAAGTGGCTAGGTCTGTAGCGAGCTCGTTTCCCATGCGGGCGATCCTGATTCGATGCTACCTCGAGTAGCTTCTTTTTTAAATTATTTTAAAAATTATAAAAAAATTTAAATAAAGTTAATGACCTAAAAATATTGGGAATAAAATCAAATAATATTTGTTTATTAAACGACTGTTACAACTAATTGAAATATGAATTAAAGACAATATTTCTTTTTTTTTAATTAAATAATATCAAGTGCATTTTAATGGAGGCAAATTAAATCTTTAAATAATGTCGTCATTAAAAAAAGTTACCCGAGGCAGCCTCGAACCCGGATCGCCCGCATGACAAGCGAGTTCGCTACAGACTCAGACACTTCACTGTACTAGCGAGCCTCTATGAGCTGCGCATAAAACTTAGAAGCCCTTTTTCTCGAACTCTTTTGACTAGCGCGTTTTACTACTTTACTGAGTGGACAGCCTTAAGGTAAACTACTAACCTGCAAAGTCTCATCCCGAACTGAATTTACGAGACCGTAAGGACTCGTTCTAAGTCAGATGTCGTTGGAATATTTGGATGATAAAAACTGGAAAGATAAATAATTATAGAATCAGCTTTATTACTTTCTGCAGTTTATAGTAATTCATGAGCAGTGTATAACAGCCTCAGACCCAACCTTTTAGTGAAACGTTATTTTAAGAATTATGCATAGCAAGGTGGGAGTTGATTAATTACGGTTTTGTATAGTTTTTGTGCGATTTATTGTGGATTTGTGTATATTCGTCTAGTAAAGGAACATTATTTTATGGAGAGACACTATGAAAATGGTATATAATATGTTCAAGGACAATATTATGTATGAAAATTAATTAAAAGTTTGTAATTGTTTGTGTTGATGTGAGCTACGATGTTAAGAGCACAATTTGCGATAATTTTAAATTGTATATAGTGATAATTTGCTTGGTAAATGCAAGTAAACAGTATTAACCTTTTTTTAAAAGTGTTTTTCTAATAACTGTGACTGATTTTAGCAATTTGTAATTATTTTCGTATCGATTTAATTGTTAAAGTATTGTTAGAATTCAAGAACTCTCGCTAGGAACTATTCGAATTATTCTGGATGTTTCTGAAATGTCTATATAAACGCGCGGAGATGACGACCAGAGTTAGTTGAGCACTGGATTACAAGTAAATTGAAAGCTAGAATCGTTGGAATATTTGTATGATTATGCTGAATATCTTTAGTCGAGTCGATACCTGTTCTGTGTGTAAAGTGTAAGGTTATTGAAGAGTGCACGGGAAAATAAACCTTTTTTTCTCAGGGTTAGTTATTTCATGCAACCAAATGCTTAACATTGTTTCCGCAACAGGACTAAACATAGGGAAAAATAATTAACGAGATGCTTACAAGTAGTTGTGAATTACTCGGCAAATGAACATTCTACTTATATAAATATTCGTATTTCCACTTCACATAAAATTTGAGAATGTGTGCAGTTTGGTTCTTATTTCCTGTTTTTTTTTTTTTTTTTTTTAGCAATATAAAAATATTTTTTTAAAAAATAAACAAACAAAAGGAACTTACTTAATTGCAAAATCGAAAAATAATTTCTTGTTCCTATATATAAAGTCATTCGTCTCAGAATCTTAAGTAGCAACCGTAATTTCCCTAACAAAATACGCCAGAGCTAAACACTAAATTTCATTTAAGGTTTTTTTAAAAATAGATATCCATAATTCCACACTACATTCAGTATGTGAGAGCACAACGCTTATTCTATAGTTGCTTTATTCTAGTGTTGAAAACCTATTTACTCTGGCCATATTTTAGTTATTAATAGGCCATTCAGAGATTTATATCACACACTGTACTTTTCCTGACGAGAAAAGGGTAAGTTTATAATGTAATATTGAAACTCAGTTGTGTGTAGAGGTTTCAACAAAGAAAATTCTTTTGGGCACTGAAATTAAATATTTATTTTTCACAAACATGAGAAACAACTATTAGACAGAATGGATTAGCTTAATTATTATATCAAGCAAACAGTTTTCAAACAGAAACAAAAATTAATAACCCTTCATATTCATATTAGCAGACGGTGTTGACACAAGAAATGTAATCCGTAAGCGAGATATTTCGCCACATCAGGAATAAAAGAAATTAAATGACATGCTCTCATCGAAGAAACATAGTGACAACATCATAACATCATTTGTGTTCAAATTATTTTTTGGTCCTACAATCTCTTAAATTTTCTGTGAATTACCGAATTTTCAATAAATTTTAACACAGCGACATGTATCTTTACACATCAGATTTTCACTACAAAGTTCATTCTACATTTATCTGTAATTGAGCATTTTGCCAATACATGGTGAGTTGCAGTGATTAGAAGGATTGTGGCACATTAAGTGACTTGTTTAATCTGAAACGTGTCGAATTAATAATGACAACAATTTTTGAGAAGTTTAATGTGAGGCAGTATGTCTAAAGTCTGTGTAACACACAGCTAAACTTCAGGATACCAAGTTTAAAATATTAGAAATAGTTTGAGGTGGCAGCAACACTTACTAACAGTTAATATCTCAGAATATAGATTTTATTTGTAACTGTTTCTCTGAATTAACATTTCACAGCTAAATAGATACAAATATTCACATAAAATATTTTTCTGGATTATTATATCAATACAAAGACATATTATTAACATTGATAGTTATCGATCTCGCTTTTAATGATGTGGTTCAACGGATTTTCCACACAAGATTTTCGAAAATAACAATCCTGCAATCAATAATGTTTTCCTTGGCCTTAAAATGGAATGTGTGTCTTTTCACTGGAATATATCATTAAATAAAGATATATAGGAATTTCTTACATGAAACGTGTGTGGCAACATGTACTTTTATGAAAACAATTCGCTTAACCTAAAGCCGAAATTGCATATATCTCTCTATTATCAATTTGCGTGGGGCACTGTTTTAAGCCAGGATTTGTGTAGGCAGATTTTTATTTAACGTAAATGATACGTTCCTTTTGAAACAGTGATCTAATTTAGAAGCGCAAACGTAGGTCAAGTTGTAAATAGGTAGTTTAAACTAAAGTAAACTCTTATTTGTAGCGAAGTGTACATGCCAAATTATATTAAAGAGATCCAATTGCCATTTTCATTTTACGTGACTACTCTGTTTTATATTTTGGCTGACTGAAACTTTATAAGTGTTTCCTCGGGGACTTACAGCTTCATTTGCAACTAAACAATTCACAAAATTGTTGGTAGCAGTAATGCTTTGCATCAAAAGTTGTTATAACGAGTTCGCTAAATGCGGGGAAAAATGTAGCAGGTAAGTGAAAGTAAGTGTTAATAAACCATCCTGGCATTCAAGTGAAATTATTTATTAAAAAAAAAACAATTATCTTCAGTTTTGAATGAACCGTACGTACTCAAGTCTATATTACACACAATTGTGGTCTGCATTCAGTAGTACTGTCGTACACGTGTTTCTTTTGTGCAATAAGCTATCGTTTAAAAACGCAATTAAAGTTTATGAAGTAATGAATTGATATATCCGATATACGAATTTCAAGTAATCTTACTACACAACACATTAAAAATTTTGTAGTAAACCACTGACTGATACAGCGTTATAAAAATCGTGATTTACTCGTGTAAATGATTTTAGTAAGAATATTTAATTATGAATTTGTACTATTAAAGTTTGATTATATACGTAACTAACGCACTCAAAAAATATTAAGTTTTCTGTTAAATATAACAACACATTCGGCCTTTTACAGTTATTAATGATGACGTTGGTGACCTTTCCAATATAAAATGAAATTTCTTCACTGAAAGAAACTGGAATTAGGTGCTGCTTAAGTTAACATTAAAAAATAATAATTATCTATATCTATAAAACGAAAACCGGACATAGTGGTCGTATAAAAACTCTGAAACTACGGGGCATATTTCGATGGAGTTTTCACCGTTTTAAAGCTTAGAATCTTAATTCACTTGTCTGGCATGTCTTATGTTTCAACGTTAAATAATGTAGGAGCATTAAATGAAATTCTGAACGTATGGTGAGAAATTCCACAGGAGAAATCACTAGATGCCGCATACTCCGCACTAAACACACAACACAATGTCTCTGACCATAGCCTTTAATTAAAGCAATAAGATAACTTATAGTAATAACTATTTTGCACACTAAACAAAACTTTAAGTATTCTTTCTTTTAATTAGATATATTCAATTTTTAAAAGTCATAGCTTGTTCTTTCCTGTAATTCGGGATATAAATTTTTCAACGACATAGATAGCCGTAAAAACAACAGAGATTTTCTTTAAGCACGATCTCTGGACAATATCTCTGGCATTCAGCATTAGTCTTCTGTTTACGATAATATTATTCCGGATTCACTTTTGATATTTTATCTGCAGAGTTAATGGATCTAGCGTTTCGAGCCACAGGTATATCCATTCACTTCGCAATTGAATCAAACGTGAGTTTTTAACATAATCTAGGGGTGTTCAGTAATGTAGTAATGAAATTTCTTAACCAAATTATCGAAGCTTGATATACATGAATCTTTTCGGACGAATTAAAATAGTATACGCGCAAATAAACTTCAGCCCACCAGTTTCTTGGTAGGGGGCGGGTAAATGTAAGTTTGCTTTAATTCCGAAAAAGTTTGCGTGTATTTAATGAAACTTTGTACAAATGTTTTGCGGGAATAAAAATATGGTACGGTTAAATCTACGCCAACTATACCGGGCAACGCCGGGAACTCCGCTAGTAATAATAATGATCGTCGATAGAGAACCGTAATCCTGAAACTTACCGAAACATGATTTTTGAATTAGGAACAATCACAGAATTTTCCCAATTATCTTTTATAACTATAAAGTAAAAAGTCATATCTGGATAGGAAGAATTTACCTGAAGCCACCTCCCCCAGTGTGACGTACGTTTTCTGCGAGGCTGGTTTACGGACGCTAGGCGGGGTTTGTTCATACCGTGGGGACATGTCCACTACTCTCTAGTGGTCCTCCACAAGTACAAGGGCTGGCAGGCCTATCGATCTCGACCGCCACTCACGCCAGTAGGCAGAATCACTTGAAGCGCATAAAGGCGAGGGCTTGTAGTCCTGAGGAGCAGCCCCGGCACGCCACTTCTACTCTGTCTAGCACCGTTAAGTGACAGGCGCGACAAGAGAGAACGAAGAAGTAGGTAAGAATATACACTATCAGGCATTCCACTGTGATAGCATATCGACCGCTACTTTGAGTGGAGGCTTACCAAATACGAGAAAATTATATTTTTTTTATGCTGAATTATATTTCACTTCAATTTTAAAAAAAATAAATTTTCGGCCATCTATGGACTACGACTACGCAACTTCATTTCCTCTTCTCTGTTTTCTTCTTCCGTCACCAGTACTCTTTCATTCTCTGGCTCACACTTGCTTTTTCTTCCTCTAAAAATGCCCTCCTTTTTCAGATTGGATTTTTTAGTCACATCCTTTACCTCCGCAATGTTTCCTCTGAATAATTCCCTGTCTTGGATGTCTTCCATGCTGATCCCACATCTTCTCAAATCCCCACTTCTATTATTACTTATGTAGTAAAATAGTCGTTATGGACAGGGAATTTGACTGAGTAAAGATATTTTTTTGAGTTCCTACTTTACACCTCGTAGACAACGAGGTCATTAGAATCTGGAGAGACTTGGGAACTATGAACTGGAAGTAATTCGGCCAGCAGTGATTTCGGAAAAACATTGAAAACCGAAATTATGGTGGCACCGAAATGTCACACCCGATCGTGACTCAAGAGATCCTAAATACATAGATTGAGATATATCACGTGTTTCCACAAGACGTAAATTTCGCCTCATTTCATTAAAACCTGTCAAAATTACACCAGGCTACTTTTCCTCCGCCTTTTAAAAAATTTAACACTTATAACATTGTCTCTCCTTATCCTGAGCTGTAGATTTCGCAAAAAACCGTTTCCCAGTAGCTGAAGAAGGGAGCTTTGAATCCAGATTATAATGGTTACTTGCTAAAGTGGATATGCGAAGAAAGGTGGAATAGATTGACAGAAACAATAGAATAGGGTGTTCCTACTAAATAAAATTAGAATCCATTTAAGAATCAGTGAGAGTATGGAAACTATTTTATAATTACAAAATGAGTTTTATTCGAAAA
The DNA here is from genome assembly GCA_031002005.1 of Vandiemenella viatica. NCBI lineage: Eukaryota > Metazoa > Arthropoda > Insecta > Orthoptera > Morabidae > Vandiemenella > Vandiemenella viatica. The sequence continues at coordinate 101,224,858 of JARYHS010008074.1, read as the reverse complement.
TGTAAACAGTTTAAATTTTCGAATTATGTCAAAATGACTAGACAATGCAAATAAATGCATAAGAATGCAATCTTTCTCGGCGTTGTCAATATAAATATTGTTCTCGGGTGACTAGCCCAGTTAAAGGTGCGTTGTAAATACACTTACAATTGCAAGTGTATTTACAACACACCTTTAACTCGGCTGGTCATCCGAGAACAATATTTATAATACAAATAAATGTTTAAAGCCTGGAAGTCGAGATATGTTGAAGGCAATCTGAGACACATAGGATGACTTAAAAATTCAACAGAGTAAAACGCAACGACAGCGAATTGCGTTGAGACTTAATTAAACAATACAGCACTAAAAGAAAATAAGCACATTGGGAACATGTTAAGACAGTGATAAGATTATAGATCAAGTTTTGAGGTACACTGACTACAATGAAATAGAATAACTAACTTTAAACTATGAAGCTACTAATTTAAAACTATGAAGCATATAAATTTTATTCGATACCTGATACAGGAAAAGGCGAAGTAGTAAAAGATGGCGACGAAGAAGTACGTAAGGACAGAACACCCGCAGAGCTAGTTAATCATCTCAAACAAACTGTCATAATCCCATCGTGATTTCTAAATATTTACAAAAAACACCACATTTCACAGCTGAAAACATCATACCACATTTACCGGTGTTTAAATCAATGAGCCAAAAATTTTTGTTTACAGACTTTCCATAATTGTTGGATTCGTAAGATTAAGGTTACAGGAGAAATGTATATCAAAATTAATAATTACGGCTTCATCATACACTTCTAGTTAGTATTGGTAATACATATAAAGAAAATTCATAGTACACTAACAAACAACCGTTATGTAAAGATAACAGTTCAAAAAAATGTATCATACTGTGGAATAGTTATTTGAATGAACCTATACGTAGTGAAAATAGAAAAATATCTCCTCAGGCAAATAAAATGCCACTTTCCGATTGAAAAATATGATATTCCCCTCCATATAGCACCAACACAAAGGACGTAATTCAGTTATTTGAGATGCTGATATAAGGTTACCCGCTTAATAAGAATATCTGCACAGGTAATCGAGTAATCGACTGACTAGTTCTCGCCAAGGTTTGTGGCAGCGGTTGAAGTGAAAACTCACTCGTCTTTTTCCTTCTTGGGCGTGTTGACGTAAATTTACTCTCTGGCGTACAAAGACTTTCGTCTAGCCTTTTACCATCATGCTTAGAAGTTTCTATTATATTTTTCGATTCTCTTAAAAATTAATTGCACTACGAAGGATTCGATTGCATCCATAGAAAATAACTAATTTGCTTAATTGATATTAATCAACAATAAACCAACTAAGATGTCAGTTATTAAATACCTACTTAAAGTATATCAATAAAGAGTGATATTTTACGCAGCGTTTTCCCATGGAACTTTAATATTTTAAACCGTGCTTGGCGTGTGAACAATAATTTTCTTTCTTCCTTTCTGGAAGACGCTGGTTCGATTCCACTACCAACGATGAATTTTTCTTTTTATCTTTATTTTCGTAAATCTACAGAGACCGGGATATTTCGTTCCTAAAAGTCATAAGTACTCTCGTTCCCGTTCCTTGCCCACATTCCATTCACAGCTCTGTTGATCTCGTCGTAGATGATATGTAACGCAATAACAAATAAAAAGTGATATAAAATAGCTGAGTTATGATATTTAGCAAGAAATCGAATAATATTTACTATTTCAAAAGGTACTACTTCATGTAAAAATTATAAATTGGTCTCGAAACATCACAATCTTTTTATGAAGGTAGTGACAATCTCCTTTCCTAACAGTTAAATCGTATCTGCCAAAAAGAGAGAAAAAAATTACAAATTTATTGACTCCATTACATTATACTAAAAGCGTGAAAACATTGTCATGCGATATTTTCTGTTACCTTGAATATGTCTGTCGTGTTGGAAGTATTTTGTTTATTTTTACTGAACTAGTGTGTAAATTTTCTCTTATGGCAACAAATCACGACGACACAAAAAAAATCGGAGCCACTGTTGGAATCTAACCTCATAACTACTTTGGCTACAACGTTTATGAAGCGCAAAATCCTTCTTTTTTTTTAAAAAAAAAAAAAAAAGGGACAGTTCTATAAGGAGCACCGCTATTGAGAAATAAATGGGAAACGTATATTTTATAGTATCATTCATCGAAATACTACTACAACAAGGCGTCAGTACGAGGGAAATCAGATACGGAAAAGAAAAATTACATAGAATTTACACAGAAAACTCGCGAAATCCTTCTCCATTTGTTTCTTAGGTTAGCGGAGAAGACAAAGACAACACTACTCCACAAATTCATTTACCAGTTTCCAGTTTGGAAACTACCTTAAGAAAATTTGTTCCTACACCACATGAAAGATAATATATCGTGTTTACACCAATCCAATACACACGCACGCAAATGTGAGATACTTAAAAATCTGTAAACCAGGTTTTGTGCTCCTACTTTACTTCGTATCTGCAGATTTTTTTTTTTAATTAGTTATTGTTATACCAAGTCCATCGCTACAGGTTATTATTACTGCATTTGCATTACCATGCTTGTTATGCTGGGCTGGAAGCGCTGTGTATTGCTATTGCTTCGACGCAACGGCCAGTCCGTTGTTAGTTAGAGCTCTAAGTGGCTGGACGACAAATTAACTCTCACCCAATTGACCGGCACCGCTCTGTAGACTCGTACCAACACATGTCCGTCCGCCATCATTTTCGCTAATCGCCGCGCGACGCGTATTGTTAACCAGCGGCAAATTTGTTTCTGGTGCTCTACTTTGCTGCCTCCGGCAGCGGGGGTCGGCGAAATTTAATTATTTCGTGTACACACGAGCGCTGGCGCGCGCCTCTGTACACACATAAATGAACACACTGGGGGAGACAAGAGGTATGGAGAACGTGCGGGGCATTGATTTTAATCGCTTGTACAGATTATACGGTACATCGAATGGATTTTCCGCGTTAAGGTTGTTTTGAATAAAGGAAGAGTTGCGGCTGGTAGAACGACACCGTAAGTCTGCAGCAGTTGACCAGTATCGATTCATAGTTCTATAATGTGACGCTTCACGCCACATTCTAAGGTGTATTTTACAAGAGAAATTATAATATTAAACAGATTTTCATGAAAAAGCTTGGGTAACCTTATATAATTTTTGATAATTTCTTCAAGATTCAAGGTGAGAAAGACTATGGTGCCAAAAGTAAATATTCAGTTTATCTTGGTGCAATTAATATAAAATATTTGTTGAGCTGGACAGGCTTAATCGTATCTTTCCTGAGAGACTATTGCCGATAGGAAACCGTTACCTGCTAGCGAGAAGTTGTCACCCGCTAACAAAGCAGTTGGTTGGAGTGTTTTGCCCGAGGCCACCAGGTCCTGTAAACTTTAGCCCAGTGGTCACTGCTCCTAGCGGGGAGAATCGGCGCCACACGCATTTAGCGTCATTTTCCCGGCGTACTGAAGCAATGTAGTCTTCACGGGTGTGCAGCCGGATGGTGTTTTGAAAACACGACGTTTCGACAACCAGCTCGGTTGTCTTCATCAGGTTTCCGGTGTCTGCAGGCTGACGAAAGCTGGCAGTCACCACGTAGACTGGCTTAGCCTGGTCTGTCTGGGAGGCTAAGCCAGTCTACGCGGTGAATGCCAGCTTTCGTCAGCCTGCAGACACCGGAAACCTGATGAAGACAACCGAGCTGGTTGTCGAAACGTCGTGTTTTCAAAACACCATCCAGCTGCACACCCGTGAAGACTACATTGAATAAAGTATCCACGAAATCACGTGACATCAGGTAGCTAGCCCACGAACCTATCCCAGTGAGCAAATAACTTAAATTCTTGGAATTTTCTTTAATACATGGTCTTCGAAAAGGCAAAGGCTGGTCTACAGTTTAAGTGCGTGGTGGTAGACGAGGCAAAGTCATTCTGGTGTGGGCCGCTGAGCTGTAGTTTGATCCCAATTCACTCTGGTGCTGATTCGTGTACTAATAATTTATAATTGTGAAATTTGAAGTAGTACCCCAGAACCCCCCACAACAATACTTATTTACAATTTACGTCTCTCTTTAAGATTACATGAATTAAACACTGTGGGATGTTAATACAATTTGGTGCTTTTCCGTCAATTGATCTGTCTACAAAAGCTTTTCTCTTATTTCATTTTTGATTCAACGTCAGTTCACGTAAAATGCTGACCCTCTGAGAAGAATGTAGAGTAAATCGTGCGCAACATCCTTCTCAACCAGAATCTGAATGCAAGTATTTGTCAGGGTAATAAAACTGATCATGCTCAAAGCACAAATAGAGGTCAAAGTAATGTTGTTTAGTATACTGCCCCTATCCACTACACCCACATTAAGTAATTAAAAGAACAAAAATAATTACGATATTTATGAAGTAATCTCGGGAAATTAAGAATAAATCCTTATTTTGAATGTTGTATAGTCAGTACTTCATAGCCATATGTGTCTCTTGAGAAAAAAATGTTGATAATTTCAACTCAACTGTGGAATTCTCAGTTTAACATTATCCGATCGTAAAATCTGAAGTTTTGGTTGTGGAAATTGTGGTAACATATTGCCTGATCTCGACATCAATTTTTAAGGTAATTTCAAATCAGAACATAGATAATTTCACTAGTCGGTTGTAACTATTCAACTATTTTATTCTTATTTAACACATTATTCGTAGGTGATTGCAGGTAATCTAAGCTGAGAATAGGAAGAAACACTAGTCGTTATACATACTTGTTCAACTTGGGTTCTCGATCTTTCATTCTCATTCCTATTTCATCTTGCCCTTTCTTTCAATCTGAAAACACCAGTCATCAACATAGCCAATCATCCTTTCAGATTAATTAGCTACAAATAACTGATCAGCAGCACCAATAGCCAAAGGGGACAACTCTTTGCGAAATAGTCGGGTATTTGTACTTTCAATCGATCCCTAATGTGAATCCGTTTAAGATTTCCATTTTTAATCAGATGGAACTGATAAGAAACATTATCTTTATTTCAGTGCTTCAGGAGACATCCTTCTTGATCGACAATGAATGGAATATATAATTAGTTTAATTTATTTCAGCAAAGACTCTAATATTTAGCTTCCACCCAAAACTCACTAGTATAATATCGTAAAAATTAATGGTAAAGGAGTAACACAATATATAATTTTATCCAATAATTGTCTCTGAAATGTAAGTGAACAGAAGAAACTGATCATAAATTTGGAAAGGAGTTTTTCATTACTTAATAGATCTCTGGCATATTGATTGCCAGTAATTAACACCCAGTAAAAAACTTCCAGCAACACGATACCATACAGCAGAAACTTGTTGCGTTAGCGGATTGAGAAACTAAGATTATAAATTAAAAGTATATTCTTATTAAACTTGATTGATACTTCCGTTAATGTGTATATCACTCATACAGTATAAACTTCGGAGTTATTTTACCTCTTTTCTACCTCGTAACTTTGTTGAAATAATCCTCTTATAAATCTTACTAGCTTCAAACCCGTCAAAAATGACTTTGATCGTAATTCGTTTCTTTGCAGTTAATTAATTATACGGAAATTTATTATATAATTCACATAAACTTATGCATATTTCGTTTGCAGTTTGCATAGGAATACAGTTGTAACTTCTACTGAATTATGACCACAGAAGTAAAGAACCAATGAAATTAAAAACAAGTTAGGAATCCCAAACACCTTTCCTGTACCACTTATTATGAGTTTTATTCTTGGTCCATACAAAATTCAGCACGACAAATATTTAACAACATCCATCCGCATGAAGTAATAACCTCAGTAACATGACGCTTGTGAAAGTAGTTTAAATTGTTCATAAAATTGATTTCAGAGTGAATTATTTTATAAAAAAAGTCTATCAGTTGCAATTCTGGTCAACTTAACCACAACCTACAACAATATTTCCTTTCGAAAGCATATCTTCTAATACCCTCATATAAATAAAGAATAGGTATTACCTATAGTGGTAATAGGAATTTATTCTGGAAAAACTTGTAAGGAATCATGAATAACGATAATTTTCAATAGAATTTTTCGTGATATGAGTATCTTGATCTCGTTAGATTTTCGGAGTATTTGACTACAATTTAAAAAATTTAAAAATTAAACAAATTTTAAAAAATTGAAAGAAATTTAATTTAAATGACGGAAAGTATAATTTCAAAAAGATAATATATTGTAAACATCGAATACCTTCTCCTTACATGAATTTCTGCATCTAGTTGGTGTAAATAAACAAAAAACAACATGTAAATTTAAACGAACGTACCATTGTAACTTTGTAGCGTATGATTGCCTCGCATTAAATTTTTTTATGCCTTCTCTTTGTATTTTTGTGCAGTTACTATCACATCGGACAATTACCTTTCATCTGACATCACAATTACACGTTCTTTTAGCACTGTAAGTGTAAGAAAAATTAAATTAAATTATTTATTTCAAATTTACACTTGCTTTTATTAATCTAAAACCCAAATAAAGTCAATGCAGTTATGCACTTGAATTTTGCTGTTAGCTGTCATGGCAGTCAGTGTAACTTACACTTCGGATACTATCGAGATTCGCCGAAGATTACCGACTCATTGAGGTCTCCAGGCTCAACGCGTTTTACTAAAGAGGTTGATTTCTGTACTATGTACCTTACGTAACTGTAAGTGAAATTGCAAACAGTATTATCATAGTAACGCTATCTTTTATTTCCATGCATGGACACTTTATCCTTCTGCCGCAAAACGCAGCTGTCGCTAGCAGACGGTACAGAGCGCAACAAGTTAATTCGCTGTGGGTGGCACGCTGCCCTGGACCCGCGCCAGACAACAGCTGTCCTAATGGACCAGAGGCATTCACAGCTGGCGAGATGACTCCATTTGCGTCTGCAGTTGCAGGTGCTGGCACGCGTCAGCACGCATATGATCTCTGAAAACGCGTCAGTAAATGTGAAAATTGAGACATATTGTCATCAAGAGATTTTATAACAGCGTCTAGAATTATCTACAGTGAATACAAATCGCAAGAGGAATTATTAAATTAAAACTTTTATATATATATATATATATATATATATATATATAACTGAAACTAATGTGTCTACGCTTTAATACATAACTACAATACGGCAAGAGCTGTTTAATACTTTACCAAAACAGTTTTTCTATCAGTTTTAATTATTTCCAATGCACTATTGAGAGAGATGACGATAGGAAATCCCCACGAATGTTAATTGTCTAAATGTTTATTTTTTTAAAATAATAAGTAAAATAAGTCACAGTCTACTAAATCTCTTGTAAATTATATTAACCCTTGTTAAATTTTGGGAAACGGTATAGGTTTCATGACAGCACCAAACAAACATTGTCAATACATAGACCACAGGGCGTGAAGTATAACTATTCAAATTACGAGGAATTATTATGGAAGCTAAGCGTAAAGACTGAAATAAAAGAATATTCAGTATAATTTTAAAAAATCGAAAACGTGAGAGCGAGCAATATAAAAAATTCAAATAAATCAGGATATTATTGTTTTCTTTCTACTGTTCACTCTTACTTTAGTGTCACAAAGATAATAAAATTTGGTTGTCATGTCATTTTCGTTGCAGTTTTCAAAACGAATAATGCCTGTAATGAGCTTAAAATAGAATTGGATGTAGCAATTTGTGAGTCACTGTTTGAAAGTTATTGCTACAAATGATATCTTTGAATTTCTGAAAAAAAATCACTATTATAAAATTTGTGTCACATAGAAAGGATTATATGTATTAATCTGTGTTCGTGAGGTTTTCGTTAAGCACGTATTGCTACATTTAGATAGAGAGAGAACGTTCCAATTGACTTATTGCGCTTGTTAAATATGTCAAAACTCCTATTCGGTATCACTAGAGTTGCAACTAGATCTGATGACAACCTAAACTGTTCATTGGCAAGTCTAAAAACTACTACCAGGAGTGGATATACATTTAAAGAATATTTATATATGTATAAATATTATTGTACGGTATGCACAAAAATTCTGCTATCTAAGGCATTCCGGCTTAGCCATGTCTTAAACCGGTAGTGCTACGGGTAGTTACGTGCGGATTCAGTACTATACATCCGTCTCACCCAAAATACTTCTCTCCGTCAATTATATCAGTTCATGAAAATTTAATAGATAACTGCATGAATTTGTTGCCGTATAAGACTAATATTAGAAATTTTCACTGTAACTTTTATGCTCATCATGGCAGCAATTTACACATCAATAAACTTTTGTGGTAACTTTATATGGAGTCATGAAACAAACTTTGCATTTTTTCAATCAGCAGGAGCCTCTATGCAAGTTGTAGATCTGATGTTTACTGTGTTTATCAAATAGTGCCTACCTGCCCTCCATCAATGTGGGATTCAAACAGGCTGACTACAGCCGTAACAACACAACAAGTCCTCATTCAATCTGTTTGCATTGCTAAGTATATTTTGTCTAGATGTATCGGGACGTTATAAAGATGAAATATCCCAATTTTCTTCAAAATCCACCGACGTCTTCTCCACAAAAGTAACTTACCATTTTATTTTGTAAGATAACACTGGCTGATTCAGGATGAACAATATTGTCCTCTGTCTGTTTACATAATTACTGGATATCTTATTACACTGTTTATACAGTTCATTCTAAAGGTGGAGAATTAACTCACATGTGGCATACTTACCTACGGAATCAGGTGGCTTTTGTGGTTCTTACCATGGAGGAAGCAAATATATGGAGATGACGCAAGAAACCTTCACCACGCATTGAAGTGAAGCCGGGCGGAGGAGGAGTGGGGGGCTAGGCCGATTCCATACAGACACGGGGTATATGTACAAAAACCCTCAAGGGGACACTAAGATAAACGTAACGCCGCAATTTGGTGATGGATTATTATGTAACTCGATGAGCCAAATAAAAAATGAAGAATAAATTTTTTTGATATCATGCTTAGTTTTCGAGATATTCTGTCTCAAACGTGAAATGTTTTTGGTTGAAATTCCGAAGAAAAAATTGGTCAAAGTCAAACTTGATGACGGATTCTTATTTAAAAAGACGAGAAAAATAAAAAATAAAGAATAAACATTTTCTATATCTCACCTAGTTCTCGAGATATACCGTATCAAAAGTGAGGTGTCTTGAGTTGCAATACAGAAGAAAAATTTCTCAAAAGTCAAATTTAATTATCGATTCTTATGTAACACGACGAGACAAATCGAAAATAAAGAATAAAATTTTTCGATATCTTGCTTAGTTTTCGGATATACTGGATTGGGTTGATATGCGGCCTGGATCAAAAATTAATTCTGCCAAAGCCACAATGGTGGACATGCAGAATGGATATTTCAGTTTTTTTACTACCACTTGTGGTTAGATTGAAATGCGGCCTAGATCAGAATAAAAATAGTTGTCTGTTACCATACATCGTAAGCTTAATTGGAATACCTGGAAGCAGTTTATATCGCGATACACGTTTTGTCACTAACTTGGTTCTCATGAAATTACTAACAGTAATAATAAATTTTTGTCCCTTATGGAACAACAAAACCATTCGGTACAGACTGCATTTAGACCTAACCACAATCTCCATTAAATTGCCGCTACAGAATCAAACTATGTAGACATACCCACAACGCGTATTTGAATCGCAAACTGTATTTGCAGTAACAACATCGTTTGCTTCATCAAGATTCCTAGATTGCATAGCATAATTTAACACATTTCATTTCATCATTCAGTATAAACTGCAACGTGACGAAAGAAAGCGCAATACTAAATTCACTGAATCGCGATGTAAAAACACACCCCTTAAATCTCATTTTCAACACTCGTTAAAAAGTAATGCTAGTCTATTATGTGCAAAATAGCAAGGTATGCTGATTTTCTACACTACACCAAAAAAATTCAGACAAAGTCATCCCATTGAGAGCTATGACTAAATATTTATAGACAGGCACCGAAGTTGCAAAACCTACCGCCCACTTCAACAACGATAATTAGAATTAAACTTACTTATGAAATGATATTCCAGGTTTTTCCTCTTGCCTATTTGTGCAACCGTATGCAACACAAGATGGCATTATAAAACACTTATACACATTACAAAATGAAATAATCACACCATCTAATAAAATGTGAACATCGCATTTGTTTGGGATCGCAATATCGCCGCTGCTGCCACTGCGCATGCGCGAGAGTTTAGAGCCTGCTTCACAGATTTAACGTCACTTCTCCTCCATATAATTCCTTCCTCCTTGGTTCTTACATGGATAAGCTGACTCGTAATGCAGTAGCTGAGTCTACAGAGAAAGTGAGTATGATTTTCTATCGTTCATTACTTACTAGCATCTAAATCGACGATATCGGTACGATTGTGTTTGATTTACCCATGCAGTAATTTTAGTCGCAATCTTTCTGAAAAAAATAATAAAAAAAATTAAACACTTAAGAAATACCGACAGACATCTGCTGGAGAGGGAGGGGGAGGGGGAGGGGGAGTAATCATTCTGTGTGTTAGATCAGAGAAAATTTCACAATTCAAATTCCTCGCGCTTTATGCTTAAACAATATTGTTGTCGCTTTTTCAACACAACCTGTTTTAATATTTCCGCTACCACCTTCGATAAATAAAATAGAATCTTAATATCACAAACAACATTTAAATATGTTTCATTGTAAGCGAAATATAAGTCGGAGATAATGTAATAAATGTTATAATTGGAGGTCGCATGTTGTAGGTAATTATTGCGTATTTTGTTCGTTTACAGTTTAGAGTTGCGGACTATTCATTTTTGTTTTTGTTTGACTGTTCTATAGTTATATATTTTTGGCTTTGATAACAACATATTCTCAAACAATATTGTTCAAGCAACATTTTCATTATCGTTATACGTTGCGGCTTTATTTTTTATTTTATTTTTTATGAAGTTTGTGCGGTAGGTATAACCTTACAACTCTAACAGTAACATATGTTTAATATTGTCCAGCGAACGTATGTCAATTGTTATACCGAAAGTTCAATTCCTTATTGAGTCCAAATGATTACGATAATGCCTAAAATTCAATTAGATAGTTGGATGGTGTAATACATCTAACAAAATTTTGTCTTTAAAAAATCAAAAGATCCGATACTTACCTACATGGTGGTACATATTACAGCCTTTCCAGAATATATAGAGAATTCTACAAGTATAAACCAATAGAATGGAAGTTCGATAGTGTACAACATCTTGTTATTAGAGCGAAGTATTGTAATCGAAGAGACTTTAACTGGCGTGTAATAATAGTAACGAAAAGAACCTAGCACAGCAGAAGCAGTAAATCAGAAGAGCCTATAAGATGGAAAGGGGAAATATAAAGAACAGCTGCTTTGTGTGCTTGATTTTTAATCTAACGCAAAAAAGCACAACTAAGGCGGTGAAATCCATCTAAAAGCCTAAACAAACCACCCTGCTCATTTGTTACTACAGTAGAATTTACTTGTCAATAACTGAAATATGTAGTTGCGAGTTGACCTTGATTAATACAACTTATCACGTAAAACCGTTGCATGAAAACATTCAGTTTTTAGCGGTTGAAAAGCTTAGGATATAATATTTACGAGCTACTTTACAGTGCACCGACGGGAAAAGAAATTTTAGTTTTAACTTAGTTATGCAGTTAACATTTAAAGCAATTAAACCGTAGGAAATTAATCTATTTTTAATTTGTCTTTATGGGCGGCAGCTGCTATAACTTACGCAGTACCTTCAGTTTGCTTACCGCAGTATTAAAGCAGGTAAGCACTGCTACGGCGGAGTATAGATGTTACGTTTCTCCGCGCGCTGGGATACTGGTTGTGGTTTTACGACTTCCCCCGTGTGCGCAGCTGACGTATAAATATATTTCGCACTACCCGATCCCGCAGGTAGTAAAATTTTACTGCTCAGACACATTGTGTCGGTGAAAGAGACAGACGTTACGGTATTCTTGGCTAAGCATTAACATTGTTCCAGCGACGCTGAAAATTCCTGCTTAGGAAATACTACACGAGTTCATTTTACACATCAGCTT